>JAIUSX010000018.1:21420000-22020000 GCA_026573805.1 Hesperophylax magnus | reverse complement strand
AAACAGTTACACGAAACGGAAATATCTAAATAGTATAAAATAAAGTCGCTATCCGCGTCTGTCTGTTTGTGCGCTTAGTTCTTCTAAATTACGCAACGGATTTTGATAGAGTTTTCACTATCATTTAGAGAATTTTTTCTGGAAGGTTTACGATATATGAGTTTATATATTTATTTTATTACGATATAGGTTTTATATATGAGTCTAGTTTTTGGACTGTTAATTCGTGGTGGAATTCCATTGTATTAGATTTGAAATTGAACAACTTTGAAAGTGCAAAAGTTGTATGGTGCACTATATTCTTACCTGTTATAGCGCTGCCCATTTAATGTGTGTTGTGTGAAAAGGGTTGCGATAATGTAAAGAATGTAGTTGAATAATTACGTTAATATTTATTGAAAGTACGGTACACTATTAGTTACAACACGAATTTTATCAGAAGGATTATTATGAAGAGCTAAGAACTGTCAACTGCCAAGGCGGACGTGAGAAACAGGAATGGCTGCCGTCGGCTAGAACTGCCGAGAGCGCCGTTTTCGGGTGGCGATCCATAAAAATATGTTTCCATTATTAAAAATATAAAAATTATCATTTAAAGTTATTTGCCAGTTCTTACTTCTACAGTTGTTTAATTAAAAAAAAAAAGTTTACATACATATATGATACATTTATATTATGTATATTTATAGAAAGTACAGAAAAGTCAATGTTTTATAATCAAGTCGTTAAAATATATTTTCGTGCACTACATTGCTAACGCTGGCTAAACCTTTGAGATACATCAAAATAATGTATTACGGAATTGTATATCTTAAAAAGGCCTACAGAAAAGTCTACGATGGTATATGTCTATCTCCTAAGGAAAACCCCCGCAACGCCGGGTACACGTCAGCTAGTAACATAATAAATTAGAAAACGGAAAAAATATTCTATTCTATTTGAAGGTGCAAATGTAATGCTAATGATCTATCCAGTGGAGTGAAAAATTTTGGTGACGAATAATATTATATCTATGATGTTGACTAATGACCACTGAAGATATAAACCAATAGAAAGTATAGTGGGTATGGTTTGCAGGAAGTAGGCTCAATTTTACATTAATCAGCTAGCTCGTTCATGAACGACTCATCGCTAGCTAAGTAGTAATCAAATCCCTTGTGTTTGATATTTCTAATCAGGAAAAGTTATTCAAATAAAAAATCTGTTTAATTTTTTCCCATTTATTAACAACAAATCGGTTACAAAAATTCTTTCAAAGTTATTTGATGCAAAGCATTTTTTTTTATTTTCGAATACATGTTAAAAATATGGAAATACATTTATGTAATATTTAGTAGAGAAGATACACATTATTTTTTATTGTTTTTAAATATAATAGAGCACTGAAAATTATTGCCCTTTTCCTTTGTAACCTAATAATTAACTTTTGGCAATGGAGTTTGTAATAATAAAAATACATACGACAATACATTTTTACAGTCAATCGTTTGTCAAAATTAGGATAAAATAACTACATATGTACATACAGGCAATAGATATTATTGAATATGGTTTAACACAGTATTATAATAAAACTATATCGTTATTGTAACCTACTTGTTCTCAGGCTCAATAAATAATTATACAATAAGGCAATAATATACAGTTCTGGCATGAAAACTCCATTCACATTTAGTTCTGGCATGAAAAATCCTTTTATCATGCAATTCTTAGCATGAAAACTCCATTTACCATGCAGTTTCGGCAGAAAAACTCCATTTGTCATGCAGTTCTAACAAGAAAACTCCATTCATAATATAAGGTTCTGGCATGAAAACTCAATCATACAGTTTTGGCATGAAAACTCAATCATACCGTTCTGGCATGAGAACTCTATTCATAGTAAATTTCTGGCATGAAAGCTCCATTCATCATACAGTTCTAGCATGAAAACTCTATTCAATGCCAAAGTTGAAGTTGCGATAATGGAATAACATATTTGTATACAAAGTAAATAAATACAATTTACAGAAGTTGTTCAGTGTGCCCCAGTTACTAAGCTTTTTTGTAACTTATCGCTTTTTACAGGACAAAAATAAATGCAGAAAATATTTAATAAAGTCAACAATAATAATATTATTTATAATTTACAGAAAACAACACTGCATAAGAACACTAAAGGCTTAAATAGTTACATCATAAAAATATATCAACATTTACAACAATTAACCTAGAAAGAATATAAAACTAATGCAATTGAAATGACCTTTTAATTGGAAAATAATAATATTAGAATAAAGTTTATTAAATATTGATAAGCCGTAAATTACACAACCAACTCGTTTCTAAACGCTCTGGTCCATATTGGAAAGAGGCACATCTCCAAGCATTTTCAATACATATTCATAATTAATCTCACTCAAATCCTTTTCTTTAAAATTACACAAAAAAAAAACTAAAATGAAGCTAACCTTGTGAACATGTTACACAAAAAATTATTGTTCCTCCAATTTGTTTTTGATCCCTTCTGCAGCACCCACACCACAAAAAGAGCTTTTACTTACTGTAGGGATGTCGTAACTTCTCAAGCGCCAAAAGTACCCATCGGATACGAAAAGTTTGTATCCATTAAGCAATGGCGTATCCAATTGGTAATCAGGTCATGGGAACTCGGCACTTCAAGGGTTAAGTGTTGGGTAACTTTATTCTATCAACATGTTGAAAGGGTAAATAAAATGGGGCTACTTTAGTCAATTTACACACCGACAAGGTTAAACCTTCACAAGAAAAATACGGAAATATAATCAAACTATCAGAAAATCAATTCCTAAACAATACTACATAGCTGCCAGAGATTTACATGGAAAAATAAAATGGTAAATCTCTAGTTTCACTTTTCACCGTCACAACCGACTATCGCTTCTACCAAATCTTACGAATTCACGGCAGGATGGTTTGGATGTGTTATTTTTTACGCATCACAAAAAAATGCCAAGCGTTAATAATTACTATTACAGTGTATAATTGTTTAAATAGCATTATTTTTACAAAAATATGTTTGGAGAGGAGTTAATTATTATTTACAAAAAAAATATTTATATATGTTTGCAAAGTTTACCCGATATGTGGCCTTAAAGTAATAAAATTTACATGAAAGTCAGTCAAAATTACTTATATTTTAGGCATTATTACAATCATAAAACAATTATTAGGAATATACTCTAGATACGCCCCGACAACACAAAATAAGACACTGCAAAATCACTGAATGTTTAATTCTCTGGAATGAAGTATTGTCTTTTAATAGCAAAATTCACAATTCCTTAGCTCAATGGTACATAGACTTCACCTAGTCGAAATATTCTTAAATGAAAAGCATTCCATAGATCAATATAAATGCAGACTGGCAAGTCTACTAGAATAAGCAAATGAAATATTATTACAAATATGTATATCACCTCAGGAAAGCAATTCCGCTGCAATCTTTTTAATAAACAATTGAAAAATATGACATTGTCAATTTTTTGTCAGTTAATTCATATTTCAAAGCTCCATAACACATGATATAAATACATTTCACTGTTCTCTAGTTGTTTGCGATGCACAAACAGATTTTATGATGAAAAGGAAAAATAAGTTTTTTATTCTGAATTTTTGGTATTGTAATGTTTTCCTGTGAGAATATTATTGACTATTTAGCCAGCAAATAGTAGAAAACGGAAAATTTCTGATAAAATTATGAAGATTGGCATTCTTTTTTTAATTATTGATCATGGCTCGCTGCTGAGTAAGTATTTGATGGCCTATGTTTGCCCTGTGAACAGGAGTAGTTCACGTCTCGAAGTGTTTGTAGATGGCCGTGACATAGGCCATGACCTGCTGCCAGTCAGGTCTCTCCAACTGGATCATGTCTTGGATATTCTGCAAACAAAACAATTCATTTCATGTAAATTTAGTTTGAAATATCGCCACTGGGGTGAGAAATGGCACTAGTGTCCAAAGCTATGCAAATATATCAAGTGAACAATTTTATTGTGTGACCCAATTGTCTTTATAATACACCTAAACTTGTTTTTGTCTTGCAAAATTAAGATAATGTGGCAAGTAAGAAAAGGTACTGTAAACCTATGTTTCCAGTACATTATTAATTCAAACGATGTTCATGCATGATAAAGATAGGCATTCATAGAATATATGTGTATTAACGAAATAAATGATAGGACCGGGCAGTTTGCATATTTAAAAATTGCATTAAATACTACTTTTTATTATAAATAATAATTTGCATTATTATTATTATTTATTGGATAAAATGTATAGCGCCGCTTTTGTGAGATATCACCTCAGGGGCACTTTACAGTTGATGCAGGTATTACAGAAAATATAAATATTACAAAAATAGAGCGAAGTTAAGTAAAATGAAGTAAAGGAACAGGTGACACGAAAATAGAAGATGGAGAAGAATCTGCAGCAAGAATCCTAGGTGGTGAAGAAACTGGGCCAGCTGCTGCAGCGAAAGAGTCCACCGCGTCCATCAACAATGCCAGCACGAGGTACGTCATCCGTCCAGGTATGTGTCTGCTGCTAATAAAGCGCTGACACACTATCCTCTCACAGATACCAGACCTTGGCAGCACCGCTGTGACGTTCTATGAAGATAGAAGATGGAGACTCTGCAGCAATAATACTAGGTGGTGAAGGAACTAGACCAGCTGCTGCAGCAAGAGAGTCAACCGCGTCCAACAACAGCGTCCAGGTATGTATCTGCTGCTAATAAAGCGCTGACACCTCACATAGATAGGAGACCCTGGCAGCACCGCTGTGATGTTCGGCAAGTCCATCATTTATCTCAATGTAATCCTGTTCCTGGTAATTGTTGAAGTGGTGCATTCTGCCCGCAATAAAAAGCGACGGTCGGGATAATAAATTACCCTGGGCTTAGTAAAAACTTGCATAGTTTCCGAGAATTTGTTGAAAACATCTGGGGTGCATTTACCGATCGCCGTTCGTTTCGAATATCCAATATTTTTGAGCAAATTTCTGAATATTCACTTTTAAAACACTGCACTTAAATCACATATTATAAAGTTCTAATAATTATTAAGTTTATTTTTATTTAAGTTCAAATGTTGATTGATGGATTTTAAAAATAATTTCAAAGGGATGTTGCCTCATTTCCCTTGAAAATACTAAAAAAAAACACAAAGCAGTTAGAGGACGCGTCCTGCTGCCACGAAGGGCGCTATACTACTTGCATGTATTTAACAATGAAATAACCCCAGTATTGCTTGATAAAAAATGAAAATTTTGCTCAAAACTTTTCCGCCACTCATGGTGGAAAATGGCGGTAGATTTCAAGACTGTACAAATATCCAGCTGAGAATTTTCTTGAATTATCAGTAATAAGGGCACTTACAAGTGTGGTGGGGATGCCCACGCTCTCGGCGGCCGCAAATGCTGTGCTGAAGTTGTGCCGCTTGTCGCATGGGGGCAGCGAGTCGTACGGAACGCGCGAGGGCAGGTACGTGTGCAACAGGGCGCACAAGGCCAGGCCATCATTCCAGGAGGAGCTAGAAAAACAAAAAAAACAGGGTTATTATTTTTTAAGTGCTGCCGTATGGACCTTTCTCCAATTTTGGATTCAAGATTACTTTGCAGAAATTTAGTATTTGGGTGTTATTCATGGTCTGTATATAAGGCCTACGTAGTCGCAACATGCAACAGTGGCAGATGCATGGGTATCTTGTTCAAATTTCATAATCAACTGTTATATCTAACATGCTAAACATATAGAGTACAAGTCAAAAACAACAACTTTTCAGGAGAGCGATTCCAAATTTATAAACTATGATTACTTAACAAATGCTTATTTTTAATTGAAATATATTTTTGGTGATTTTTTTATTCAGATTGGTCCCCATAGATAGAAAAAATGAAATAATCTAAAATGTAATATTTTTGACTTATACTCTTTATACCCGCATGATAGATATTTTGCAAAGGTACAATTGTATGCAGCTCCTCTGAAAAAAAAACCCTAAAGACAATAATCTTTTACAAAGTAACATCACTCAAACAAAATAGAATAATGAAGAACCACTAGAAATGCCTTACACATTTGATTTAAATGAAAACCAATGTCGCTACTAACTTACTATCTTTTGGTTCTAACCCATTTATCATGCGCTCTATCTCTCTAACAACTGGCGTGACATCATGTATCACCATCTCATTTGAATGGTAAAACACAGTTCTGCAAATTAAATTTAAGCGAAGAATGGTCTTGATGTGTTCTTTTTTATTCTATACACTCAAATCATTGAATAGTGTTCTTTTTTATTCTTTACTCTCAAATCATTGAAATAGTGTTCTTTTTTATTCTATACTCTCAAATCATTTAAATAGTGTTCTTTTTTATTCTATATTCTCAAATCATTGAAATAGTGTTCTTTTATATTCTATACTCTCAAATCATTGAAATAGTGTTCTTTTATATTCTATACTCTCAAATCATTGAAATAGTGTTCTTTTTTATTCTATACACTCAAATCATTGAACAATGTTCTTTTTTTAAATAATTTCAGGATGGCTTGTATGTTGCTTGCTGTGCCAAATTGTGAAAGGACATCAGCGGCCATCTTGGCTATCTGTACAGGCGGTATAGCCTTTACTATAACTGAGTGTAGCAAAGTCCTGTTTTGCATTTCATCCGTCTGTTTGTACATTCTGTTTTTGTTTCAAGATAAAACCGTTTTAATGGTTCAGTAAAGATTCTTTTTTAAAATGTGAAATCGTCATGTATTAGCATTTTTTAAATATCATGTACCAATGAGCTTGAAGAAAGTTTGAAAAAAGAATTGACGTTTCTTTAGACAAATTGTAAAATCGTTATTTGAAATTTAAAAAAAATTGTTTATAATTAAGTAGGTAGGTATTTAAGTACTTACTTTCAAATCTTCTGATTTCAGAGGAAATTTTGATTTATTGAATGAGAGGAAATTAGAAACACTTTTTTGGACACGAGGTCTACTTTTCAAAGAACTACTTGTATTATTCTAAACAAATTTTAGCCTAAGCCCGCTAATCGACAGAAAAAGATCAATCAGCGGGTTTTGACAGTTGAAGATGCTGATTACAGGCTTCTTACCTGAAGTTAGTGATGTCAATGTTCCTGTAGCCAACGGTCTTATTCTGGCACCACTTCAGGAGGGCATTTCTCTTGGAGCCTCCGTTCTTCACCAGCCCATTGAGAGGATCCTTACGCTCACCTGGAGATATCAAACCCATTCAATTAAAGAACATCAAACATCAAACGACAAACAAAAGTAACATCAGACTTGTAAAGAGACAAAGACAAATGTTCTAATGAATTGATAAAGAGAAAAGTAAGCAACAATAAATTGGACAACGCATTTACTATGAAACAAAATAATTCATAAAAATAAGTTATGCACTCAAACGATTTTTGCCATATTATGCCAAGTTTGCAAAAACTTTTGAGCGATCGCTTGCCATAATGTGCCAAATTTATAGAAGACCTAAAAATAATAATAAACGGAGAAATCTAGGTGGATTCATTGGCTTTAAACCACAGTAAGCCGTTTAATATGTTTAAATAAAATAATATGGTAAATGTATATATGTATATGATACAAATCGCTCGAATGGATATAGGAATTATAATAATATGGAGTAATACAGCGAGAGGAAGTATATATTATAGGTATTTGGCGTAACAATAGAGAAGAAAAAAGGCAGAAAATGCATTAAATTACGATGCTTGTGTAAAGGGCGGACTAACAGAGTGTTATTTCAGAGATATTTGCAGTTGTTAAAGTTGTTACAGCTATAAAAACAATTTGATTAAAAGCGGTTTCAACACCGTCACATTAAGGTTGTGACATATAAGTACACAAGACAAAGATTAATGGAAGAAAAGGAGCAGTTAGATGGTTGGTTTTTTTAGATATATTTAAATGTAAAGTTTGGAATTTATTGATACAGTAGAACCCCGTTAATTCGAACCCCGATAATTCGAAAAAACGCGTAATTCGAAATTTTCGCCAAAAAAATTTCCGCAGAAAAATTTTTTCATACAAAAATTTTTTTAATTCGAAATTCGTTAATTCGTAATTCGAAATTTATTTTTGTCCGCGCACGAAAAATTGTTCGTTTAATTCGAAAAAATTTGATTTTTACGAAAATAAATCATAATATTTCGTAAATCTGAATCTAAAAGTCAGCCGTGGCGGTAAAATGCCGAAAATGTATTTTTACGTGGTTATACATCGTCCTCATTAGTATTATTATTTTTTAAATCTGAATCGATTTACACTGGAATGTAATACTTTTTCAAATTTATTTCGAATATCCGAGTTTGAAGGGCCGAGAAAATACGTTTTACGCGGATATATGTCGTAGTTTTACAAGTTTACACCAAATATCTGTATTTAAAGGGTCGGCCGCGAAATTTCGATTTACGCGTAAATGTATCGTATATTTACGAATATATTTCGAATATTTGAATTTAAATGGCCCGCTGCGACGGAAATCGGCCGCAAAATCTCGATTTACGCGTAAATATAATGTATTTTTACGAATTTATTCCAAATATCTAAATTTTAAAGGGCCCACCGCGACGGAAATCGGACGCGAAATTTCAATTTACGCGAAAATATATCGTATTTTTAATAACTTTACTTCGAATATCCGAGTTAAAAAATACGGCGCGACGGAAATCGGCCGAAAAATTTCGATTCACGCCGAAATATGACATATTTTTACGAATTTACTTCAAATATCTGAACTTAAAAGGCCGTCCGCGACGAAAAACTGCTGATAAAATTCGATTTACGCGGAAATATTTCATATTTTTACGAATTTAAATCAAATATCTTAATTTTAAGGGTCGGCCGCAACGAAAATCGGCCGCGCATTCTCGATTTACACGGAAATATATCGTATTTTTGCGAATTTATTTCGAATATCTGCATTTAAAGAGCCGGCCGCGACGGAATACGGCCGCGAATTCTCGTTTAACGAGGAAATATATCGTATTTTTACGAATTTAAATTCAGATATTTGAAATAAAGGGCCGGCCGCGACGGAAAATTACCGCGAAATCTCGATTTACGTGGAAATATATAGTATTTTTACGAATATCTCAATTTAAAGAGTAGGCCGCGACCGAAATCGGCAGCGAAATCTCGATTTACGCGTAAATATATAGCATTTTCACGAATTTATTGCGAATATCTGAATTTAAAGGGCCCGCCGCTACGGTAATCGGCCGCGAAAATAAATAATTGGTATTAATACGAATTTACAACTAAAATACCACCCGGATTTGAAGAGGCGGCCGAGAAAATCGATTTTCGGGGTTTTTTTTTTTTTTTTTTTTTTTTTCATAAAATTTCGAATTACGTGGGAATTCGTTAATTCGAAATTTGATTTTTGATGTCCCGTGGATTTCGAATTAACGAGGTTCTACTGTATCGGGTAGGGTTAGGTTGGGTTGGGTTTTTATAATGATAAATTAGAAAGAAAGCTATTTAAATTTGTGGGAAATTTAACTGTAAACGCTTAGAGACATCTCGGTTAAGGCTGGTTTACACGCTAAGACTTATTGTATGTTTTATCAGATTCAACAAAATCCTACCAGGTAAAATGACTCCAAAACGTATGTCTCATCTAATCAGATCCAATCTAATGAAATCCAAGGAATAATTTACAAAACATATGTTTTATCTTCAGTTTTTCATAAGTCCTCTAGTGTGTAAACCAGCCTTTAGGTTAGATTAGGAATTGGAATGAATGTTCGAAGGTGAGTAAAACTCAAGAGAAAATCAACTGGCTATAGAGACATCTCAGTACGTTGTTAAGTTTAGATTAGGTTGAGTGGAATAAAATATGGGTTTCAATATATTTAATTAAACAGAAAGCAAGCACAACTCAAAAGAAAATCAAATGGGTACGATTAGAGGGTAGAGACATCTCTGTTAGGTTAGGTTAGGTTAGGCTGGACAAGAGGAATACATTTACCTTAGGATGAGTCGGGTTCGAATATCATTAAATAGAAAGCAAGCCAAATTCAAAGGATAATCAACTGGGTACGGTTAGTTCAGATTACATCATAATCGATAAGTTCCAAAGTAAGCGCCAACTGTCTTAGAATATCATCAAGAGGACTAACTAAGGTCTCCGTAGCTGTTCCTCCGTACGAACGTCTCCATGGCCTTGTTGTTCTGCAGCAGGGAGTGGACACTCGAGGTCTGGTCATCCGTCAGGTTCGTGGCGCCGGATATCTTGTTCGCCGCCGCCGCCAGCGTGGTCATGGTGCCGCACTTGCCGCCGCCGTGCCCTCCGTTGTACTCGGACTTAGGCTGGTCTTTACGCGGCGAACGAGAAAGAATATATGACCAAGAATTTTTATAATTAGAATACGAAAACATGGCTTTGAACAACGCATATATAGAAGCAAAAGGGTTGTGGGATTGGAGATGTAAACTTGGACAGGTTAGGTTAGGTTTTGAGCAACAAGGCCAGGGCACAGGGGTGACTTTAGTTAGGGCAACAGTTTCATCAGTTTCCAAATCCATTGCAGTATGAGCATGTGACATTAGGGTGACTTTTTATGGATTTTGAAACAGTGACAAAACTGTTGCCGCGATCAAAAGTCACTTGCGTTAGGCTTAATTGTTAAGACAGAATTGTAAGAAAATGTGATAACATTAGGTGGTTTGAGGGATTGGAGATGTAAACTTGGGACAGGGTTGGGTTAGATTAGCTTTTGAGTATTTGATAAAAGTTAACGAGTTTAAGAGGATAGGTTAATCAGGATTAAAATGAAAACAGGAAAGGTTCTTTGCGATGTTTTGTGGTCAGATTTATAAGCTAGGTCGTGTTGTGATATATTAGACAAAAGCAAATATTGGTGTGACAAAAAAGATATAAAACGTCATTTTTAGTCGTATGATTGGAAATGATGTATCTTTAATTGAAGATTATGCTTTTAATCAAATCAGATGAAAATTATTTTTGGTTACACAATTGGAACTTAAAGTTATTTTCAGAAAGGATTAAATATTTCGTATAATTAATCAATAATCTTCCCTATTTCTAAGCGTTGATGTTTCTTTTTAATTCTGGAGCGAATTCAATACAAATATTGACTAATCAAATGTAATTTACATTAAGTTAGGTTCTAGATGCAGCGAGATGTCATGTAAGGTTAGTAGTTCTAATTACAGAAGCGTAGTGTTAGGTATAAAGTTTTGTGAAAAATGGTCAGTAAAGTAGATTAGGTTATTGAAATGTCATAAATAGATGAACAAAGGATATGTAATAGATAGTGAGTGGGGTATGGGAAACGTGCAAGGGATAATAGATTATGTAATAAAACAAAAATCTTATATGATCCACCATTAATAACAACACAATATGATGTACACGATTGATTTTACAAAGCAAGAGTAAATTAGGAAAAAATATTAAAGTTATCAAAAAGTCAATATTTTGGGAGGCTGAATTCCTGAAGTCAAAAAATTCAAATTTACAGTTCTTATGACTATTACAGGTAAATTAAAAAAAGTATGTACCTTTCTGTGCAATGAAAACTTGTACTTCTCTTACCTTCCTTAACAAAATACAGATTTATTTTTACTAAGTTGATTAAAAAAAATATATTTCCACTGTTTTCTGACTTAAATGGCGTCACATCCCAATCTAATTATTGCTTTATAAAAAACTTCAGGTCCGCCAGCTGATTCTATTTTCCTAATAATTTATTTATTTTTGCAAAATGATGTTTTTGTAAAATGCACCGTGTTACCAGATAATGTATGTGTATCATTGATGTATTATACTAGATTAGCCCTGACTAGTTAAATTCATTTTAAAAATAACGCCACGTAGCGTAGTCACAAATATGGAGATGAACTTAACAACCCAACTCTGTTTAAACTTCTTGTACAAGCGTTCAAACTCGTAAGCGAAACCACGGAGAATTTGTTGTCAGAGGTGTTGTAATATGGACATAATTCAAATTTAAATATTAGGAACTCGGTTATTTTTGTGATTGAAAAAATGAACTTGCCCAGCATAGCTGAGAAGCAAAATAGATCAACAAAAGGTAAAACGCAATGCACAGTGCCCATTTCGCATTGCGACATAATGCGTGGGCCTTTTCATAAATGTGCATGTGAACCAAACCAAAATTGTGTTGGGGTTATTTTTAAATGATAATGCCGTGTCTAGTCTAATTTAGTCGATGGTGTGTATATATATTTATAAAAACAGTTTCTAATCTACCTTGAGTGATTTACCCAGAATAGCTCAGAGAAATGTTTTTTTTATTGTGCCTATCGAATACAGCGGTGCACACAAGAGGTTAAACATAAAAAGATAAAACAATATGACTGCCACCCAGGCATATATGGTAGTAGGAGTTCTTCAAAGACAGTCGTCAGGTTATACATAACCCGGGAACGTTTCGATCTTTAAAAAAATAAAATATGTAAACAAACTTAACGCATACCGTTGGTGATGATCATCCCACGTGCGTTTCTGCCAGTGGCCGGGGGCTTTCCGACAGGCGAGCCCCCGCTGTAGCCGTTGGTGTTGCTGCTGGAGCTGTTGGTGCTAGACGTGAGTGAGGTTATGTTGTTCAACGAGCTGCTGCTCGAGGACTGCGTCTGGGGGGCCGGTTCGCGCAGCGGACTCTTTGATATGCTTGTGAACTGGAATGTTGAAATACAATGTTCGTTTGTGATGCTATTTAATTTATTTTGAATGGTGACAAACTAATTATTGATAAGCTTGTTTATTCTTAGTACGCCGCCGGTAACAACTAGTTTCCATTTTCTGTGGTGATAAAAATCAGCTGGATAAGAGAACTTGTGGTAATGTATGTATGTGTATTACCTGAGGCATGTTCTGGTTGCCCTCCATGGGCGGGGGCGTCTCAGCGTTGACCAGGCTGCTCAGGCTGGAGGTGGAGGAGGTCAGAGAGCCCCCAGCACCCGCCTTAGCCTGCTTGGCTGCATTCTCGATGCTCTCAATCAGGGACTTCACGCTGAGCCGAGAGTCTTGGCGACTAACGCCACCTGGGGGACACAATAAAAAATTCAGTATTTCTCTCTCTCCACAAACAATTGATGCATAAATCAATAAATTGTATTACAAATTGATTGCACATGTGCTGACAACACTGAACTCGTTAACTTGTTGGTCGTCGGAGTAGTAAAAAGTCAAAATACCCCTAACTGTCGGGTGAGATAATATTATTATAATAATCACGGGATATTATACTTGTGAAGCTATTTGTCTCAAACACCTCATTCCCACTTGGTTCTAATGACTACAATTTGTCCGTTAAGTTACAGGAATCAGAGCAAGTACTCTCTTAAAGAGATAAATTAAACTTTTGTTACCTTTGTTATTCCTCCGCTGTGCATTCTGCGCTGACGCCATTATATCCTGCAGCGATGCGCTGCTGAGCAGCGGCGGCGGAGAAGGAGATGGCGGTGGGTGCTGCAGAGAAACGGCACTAGACGAGCCGCCCACAGTGGAGATGGGCGCAACACTACAAACGGAGCCCTGGGGGGAGGGGCTGCTCAGAGAAGGGGGCTGCGATTGGAGGTTAATCTCTTCAACCAGTGATTGGGTCTGAACTGGGGGAGCTACAGCGGCGGCTGAAAATAATTAATTAATAAGATTAGTCATTGACATACTTGTTTTTTTTTGTATACTGTCTGGAGCCAACGGGACTACGGCAACTCCAATTGGCGTATGTTGTGAGGCTGAAGGGAGGGCGAAAGGGAAGGAGAATGATTGGGAAGTAGGTACCTGGCTATTCAGATCTATTCGCCAAACATGGCTAAAGTCATTTCAAGCAATATTTCGATTCTGAATGGTGGTCTTTTGGAAGTATCCACCACCCTGGATGGAGCTATTCAGATAATGATTGGGATTTCTAAAGTGAGACAATGTTTACATCTAACTTGAAAAACACCATTATAATGTTCCTTACTATTGGCACAGTTAAATTTGTAGGTGGCTAGAGAGGAAACTAAAAAAGAGCAGTTCACGGGACATCTAAGATGCCCAAATAACAACCTTTTTTCTAGTCTCTCTTTTCTAATATGTAATATGGACTGCAATTTATTTAATTTTTCACTATTACGGAAGCTTTTGGGTGATGCTTCATACAATCTGAACGTAATGACAACCGATTTCCGATTATGAAAACTGACAATATTATTATTTGTTTATTTGGTATGTGGCAACACTGAATCAGTTTGATTATGAAATATTTGTATTTACTTATAAATATTTAGAAAATTACGCTAAAATCTAATAATCTTGACTATTAAGTCAAAAATCTGTTGATCCAACTAAAATTTCGATGAATTCTGGCATCATGTAATTTGCACAATTGTGTTATTGTGTAAAATCTGTCATTGCAACCATTTTAGCTAGCGATATCATTTCAACCATGAGCTATGGAGCTCTAAATATCGATTTAACTGTCAAAATCCTGACAGTTAAATGACAGTTAGACGCCTTATCATTCCATATTTAAAAATTTAACAACACGAAAAAAGATGTAGAATAAAGAGTGTACACCAAAACATAAAAAATATACACCTGTACAAGGTGTCCAGTAACTCATAGTATAAAAGAGAAACTGATGAATCTACACTAGAAAGCAATTTTTTTACTCGATCTGAACATTTAAATTTTTTTTTAAACTTTTTTCAGTAACTAATGGGTTAACAATCTTTCGGAGCCGGGTCTACGATTCGACGTATTTTAAAATACACGATTCAGCTGAAATTCCCTAGTGCTCGATTCTTTTCAAATTTGACCTAAAAAATTCCAACTTCGGACTCATTTTACTCGAAAACGAAAGCTGTTACAAAAAAATTATACCATAAAATCGACTCCAACATGATGTCTCAGTTTGTGATGTAGATTCACCAGTTACCTGCTTGTACTACGAGCTTTTCGGACACCGTGTATAGGTAGGTAAACGCACATACACTGCCGTCATAAGCAAAGAGGTAGTTGAAAATTTTTAATAGGCACATTCTTATACACATACGAGACGTGTTTTCATGTTTATCAACCTACTATAATAAAAAGTACATCAGATTGTGACCATTTTTTTCCAGCTGCCTTTTTGTTTATGACGGCAGTACAGTACGGATCATAGAAAGATGTTAATGTCTCTGAAAAGATACATAGGCTGAACACATTTCTATGTATCTTTAATTTGTGAAATCTTCAGTGTTTAAAAGGTTTGTGGGATAGATAACAATATTTTTATCATTATCGAAGAAAGCAAATGGCTTGACATTATGCAAAATGAAAAAGTTTTTTTGTTTTAAACCACTTTATTTTATTATATATGTCGACCGGTTTCGGTTGATCTCAACCTTCTTCAGGACAATAAATATATAAATAAGTAAAATGTATAAAGTTTGTATATTTATTGTCCCGAAGAAGGTTGAGATCAACCGAAACTGGTCGACGTATATAATAAAATAAAGTGGTTTAAAACAAAAAAACTTTTTCATTTTGAACAATATTTTTTTTATGTGTGCTACTGTCTGCCTACATTTCATAATAAAGGATTGGTTATGATACACAAAGCAGTGATTCATGGTCATAATTCGTTAGTGAAATACATACATGTATGACAATATATTGATTCATATTAAAACCACAAAATGAGAATATTTTCAATGGGAATGACCAATGCAGTAAAGAAAACATTCACTTCAGATGGGGGACAAGAGGAGAAAAAAAAACCTCAAGCAAGTTTTCCTCACAATAAAAGCCATAGCCAAAAATACACGGTGTCTAGAAACTCGTCATACAAGCGGGAAACTGTGAATCTACATTACATAGAGAACCCAAAAAAAAATTGTTTTTTTTTAATCTGAGCATTTTGATTTTGATTTTTTATTTTTATAAATTTTTGTTTCGGCAACTAAGACGGCTTTGACGCACATTAAACAGCTGATATTTACCCCCTAGTGATTAATTTTTCAAATTTTACTAAAAAAATTTCAACTTCGGACTTGATTCACTCGAAAATAAACACTCAAATTTAAAAAATTTATACGAAATCGACTCTAAATGGTAGATTCACAAGTTTCCAACTTGTAGTGCGATTTTCCAGTCACCATGTATGTACATTGAAACCCACTTGTTAGGTTTCCCATGTAAAAAGATTTCATGCTTTAACCCGTTGAAGGCCGGAGCATAAAACAAAAACAAAAAATTTAAGCCTTCAGAGAGGCGCCATTCCTAAAAATCTTAAGTGGAATCTAAAGTCAGCCAAGGAATGCCGATTTTGTTTTTCATACATTTTTTCAAGCATTATGGTCAAAATTGCATCGCAAATTAGAATGCTCGCATGTTTTCCAGAGACCCGACGGCATCGTTCCCATTAGACTGAAGTTAAAAAAAACGGTCCACTTTATTCCACATAAGAAGTTTTTTCTCTAGTTCCTTAAAAAACCTTGAGTTTCACCGTATATAGTCAACCATGACAGTGGTATAACAACAATTTGGGTTAGTTTTGGAAGTTTACGACAAATTTGTAAACTCTGTTCTAACACATACTCCTTGCTTCATCCATTCATACATACTGCTCAGTATTTGATCCACTTGTTTGTTAGTGCCATATCTTCCTGAGGCACATCTTATTTAATTACAAAACTTATTTCATTTAAATGCGAGCCTTATAATACTCCTTGCTCTTTCCATCCACTCTCATTTTCTTAACCTTGATCATTACGCTTACATAGGATTTGCATTCTTTTCGGATTTCCGCAATACTGACAAACGTCTCAGAGATCTTAATTCTACAGCATTCAGCTACTTTCATCCTTCCTCAACTAGTTTCATGCCTCACTGCCATACATCAGGGTTGATATCAGAACTCCACTGTGGACTGTTAGTTAGTTTAGAAAGTAACTTAAACTACAGTGGTACCTAATATCAACTGAAAGTAATGTGAAGGAAGCTATGAAAACAACCACTATGCTATTAAAAAAATTACAGGACCATATGCGGAATTTCAGGAGTTCATCTACACTTTGATCATCTACGTTCTTTCTACACCATTGGGTAGCAAGAGTACAAGCAAGTTTATGGATTAGGAAAAAGGTGAATTTGAATATGGAGATTAGAATAATTAGAGTACACAGACATATTGCAAAAAAACACAACCAGGGAAAGGGGACACACAAAAGATGAACAATGATAATATAAAAAAATTATGAATACTTGTTAAAATGTCAATGAACATTATACAGCTCCAGGATGATGCTTAAAACAATGACGAATCATGGTAAGAATAAATGACAATGTACAATATAGCAGTGAATCAAAAGAATTACTGCACACACAACAATAAACAAAAATCCCCAAAAACGAAAATGCATAACGGCACAGTGGACGAATTCACAAATTCTTAACAGATGTTGACAGAAGCAAACCCGTGTCATAAACTGAAAACTTACACGTTTTACTGATGTTAGTAATATTACTGGTCTCTTGTAGAGAGAATTGTTGCCTCTGGAAAGCTCTACTGATTGGTTCGTCATCACTTATTGATTTGATTCCATTTTTGACGTCGTCTGATTTATTCGTTAAGTTCAATATGTCATCCATTTCTTTGTTGCTTTTAACCAGCATACTCACAGCTCTCTTTACGTCCAAACTAGACTCATTTTGATCTATCGCCGAAGATTCTGATGTTCGTTCATATGACGATAGATCAAAAGACAAATGTTTGGATTTCGCACTTGGTGATTTTGAATATTTCAAAATGGACTTGCGATACACTACATCACCGTTTGGTAAACTGTCATTGGTTTTGCTCAGAACATCGTCTATTTTATCGACAGATGTTTTTTTGCATATGTCTTCTACTTCTTTGCGTATCTCCTTGACGCTGTCTTCTAAATTATCAAGGTCTTCTGAAACTTGAGTGAGATCGTTCATATCATCAGTAGAAGAGAATGTTACAGTTTCTTTTTTATCGGGAGTAAATATGGTTGAAGTCAACAAATCAGGCATCGATTCATATACTGTTTGGGAGAAAAAAACAACAGGATTCCGATCTTTCGGAGCAATTCCTGAGGAGTCTGGTTTATCATCACTTTGGAACGAGAGTCTGAGACCGGTGGAGAGTCTTCTAGGTGCCGGCACAGGTTTTTCGTTGGGAGTATCGGAACTTTCATCGTTGGTTTTACTCAGTCTCTGCGCTAGCGGAGATCTTAAAGCAACTTCATCTAATCCAGCGTCGATATTTTTTACCTCGAGTATAGATTTTCTTGTCCCCGGTACTGGATCTCCGTCTTTAGTAACATCAAAAAACATCTCATCTGAAATTTGTACCATTTCACTTGAGAATGGAATCACAGGCTCCTGTTCGTGTGAACCGTTTAAACTATCATAATTCATCGACTCGTGTTCATTGTGCTCATGGATGGTATGCAATTCTAGCTCGGACCTTTTGAATTCAGGTAGAGAGACATTTGGATTAAATACTTCATCAGGGCTCTCGTTAACTGTAGAGTCGCTAGAAGAACCAATAATCTGATCTTTCCACGGAGCGATGTGATAATAGTTGGTGAATAATGTTTCGTCACTCCTCACAGAAATTAACTCGTTTCGTTTGGGAAAACCATACGGCAATCTTGTTAGATTATCGAGACTCATGGCTTTAGGTTTCCCTTTAAAATAATCTGAGGAGCTCGGACTGAATAACGTGCTGCCTCTTTTCAAAGGTCTCCCCTTTTTTCCCACGGGCGATTTACTTTCGTCATTTGGATGGTTTTTGCTTTGTAAAAACGCCTTGTTCAAATGTAAATTTTCGCCACTGCCATTGGACCCATTTCTCGTGTAAAGGCGAGTAGGTCTAAAATCATCCTCGTCTTCAGACGAAGTCACATCAATTTCAGCATGGTCCTGTAAAGATCCATTCTTTTTGTACATCCTATTGATTTTGGATTTTCTAATTTTGAGAGAATCGTAATATGTGAGGTCGTCATCGTCATTTGGATGAACCGAGATGACTTTCAGTTCTTCTTCATCGATGAACCCATCGTTATCGGAGAACGACTGAACTCTCGACAAGTATTTTTTCTTAATAACCTCGTAGATATCTTCGATGTAGGAATCGTTGGCCGAGCCTAAAGATTCTCTAGAAGCTGTGATGGTTTGTTTGTCGTATTGTTTTGGAGAACTATTCCCACTGACATCATCTTCGTTTCCGCTTATATCAACGGAATCGATCGATGTCCCACCTGATTCTTGTAAGATGAGAAAAAAAAAGAGTTTAAAAAGCAATATAAATCAAAGAGAAAAGGTAAAACAAAATACATGGATGAAAAAAAACTACAAAAATATAAATATAATTATGTAATATTATAAACGATTGAAACTTTGTGTTAAATAAAAATTATAAAATATTTATAGACTCAATAGATACCGAAACGTTGTGTTATAATATTAGTCAGGACAGAAGTTGATGTGATTCAAATAAAGACAAATCTAAACAAAAAGCGATTTGGAAAGAAGAAGATTAGTAAGTTACGAGCGGACAAATTTATAATCCAATCCTTGATTAGCAGGTGCTGTAAATGAATGTTGTGTATTGAACAAAATAAATTGAAACAATGAGAACAAGTTGTACATTTAGCAAAGAATAATTCAATTCAGTCAAGATCAGGGGATTATTGCAACGTCAAGAATGATGATGGTCATCAACAGGTCTAGCAAGAAATGAGAATAACTTGAATTTATGGAAAAGTTTCTGTCACAGGCAGAATTAGTCATGTTCACTTTGGCTATTGGGAGTGGAAGTTGACATCTATGGTACCAATGTCCCAACCATGTCCCATGAGAAGAAGGCATATCCATGGGGAGCCACTTTGTGGAATCACGAGACGTTACTGAATATCATGTTATGCAGAATAGTTCACAATGGGAAAGGAATAATCGTGGGATAGTCCAGAATTGCTTGCATTGATAAGCTTTCGGATTCCACTACGTAATACTAGAAGTCG
Organism: Hesperophylax magnus; assembly: GCA_026573805.1. NCBI lineage: Eukaryota > Metazoa > Arthropoda > Insecta > Trichoptera > Limnephilidae > Hesperophylax > Hesperophylax magnus. The sequence continues at coordinate 21,999,934 of JAIUSX010000018.1, read as the reverse complement.
GAATTTATCTCAGAGCACAAATTCTGGGACTAACTACCATTTGTTATCCGAAAGATTTGTCAAAATACTAATGGAGGGAAATAATTTTGCTGGGTCAGTGGACATCTTTAATTCATCACTCAATAAATACAAAAGATTGTTACTAAGGCAGTTATGTATAATACTGTATAATTTTTAGTATTCCTATGTAAAAGGCTCTAAAGAGGGCATTGTTAATTAAATAAATATCCGTTTGAGCTGGTCCACCTGGGCCTATTGCCTTAGCGCTTACTCAAGTACTTACAATGCAAGCCATCTGATTGGCAAGATGATATTCATGACAGTAGGTACAGTTGGAACTATAGATACTATGATTCCGAATGACTGTCGCTGAGCTATGATCAAACTGCATGGACTATCAACGTGTCTGAGCCAGTGAAAGTTACGCGTTTGGTGTGTAGGTGGAAACAAAGGCCGGGCGCAGCTGTGTGTAGACGCAATTTACAGTAGTATAGGTGAGCAATGTTGGAACACATTTGTGTGCGCGGTTTCATCTTTCTAATTACTATTATCTATGGTTGAGATGGATGGTGGTGCGACAATACCTTTGAGCTGGTCCACCTGCGTCTCCAGGGAGCGCACCTTCTCGCGGTGCTGGCGGTTTTCCAGGACCAGCTTCTCAAGCTCGCGCTGCGCCTCGGTCTTGAAGTCGTTGGCCACGCGCACTGTCATCAACAGGTCCGACTGGAACTGCTTCCACTCCGCCGCCTGCAAGAGAATCACAACAATTAGTTGAAGATGGTTACCAAGAGGTCGGACCAACTGTTTCCACTCAGTGGTCTGCGAGGGAAGTGCAAATGAAAATTATTAATGAAAGTATGTATTGTAGAGTTTTTCGATAAAGTTTAGAGGACATCTGTTGACATTTCAACAAACAAATTAATTTAGCTAATGACAAACAGCATGGTTTGAGTCTAATTATTAATTTTATACTTCATCAAACGTATCAATTTCGGTTGTCTGTCGTGTGTTAGTTAGTCCTGCGTAAAATCTGGTTCAGAAATTTGCTATGAATTTAAGTATAATTTTAAAAATTGGAATCAGTAGCGGGAAGAATTCAGACAAATGATAAAATATCTAAATATAATATAATTTTGTTTAATAGTGGAATAACTTAACTAATTATGGCTAATTTGTTCAATTTTGGGAAAAAACAGCTATTACCCTTAGAGTCAATTTGTTTGGTTTTGGGAACATCTCGAACCATTGTGTCTCCCTTACTGTCATATGTAGTTAGAAATATGAATGTGTTAGAAAGAGAAAACACCAAGCATTATATTCAAATACAGAAGTTAGCACCAGCATAATTCAAATGTACAATCCTTATGAAACAAAAGGTTCTGACCGCAAATTGAGAAAAATTTATGAAAATTTGTGAATTTTCATTAATTATTTTTATATGAAATGACAAAAATGTGAGGTGGCAATAATGTTTATTATACATTTGTATAATAAAATATATGTTTATAGTAATTTTAGTTCAGTGTTTAGACGAAAAAAAAACATAAAATTTATAATGGGCCTTTTTATGTTTCAGTTAAAAATTTAAATATTTCAAAAATTATATGTTTATTTATAATAATAAAATTTTAAACATATTTCATCATGTTTCAAAAAAATTTTTTAGTTTTTGGATGCATTCCGAAATATTCCATTGATTATATTGGAAATATTCCATTGATCATACTGGATTTTATTGAGATGCAGAAGTACACACTAATTCTCCGACTTTCTGACACCATATTGACCAGAAATATTATGGTCAATATGCCAGAGTCTCGAAGGGTTAGTGAGTAAAACACCAAATTACAATATTTAATCACTCTCAAACGACAAATGTGAAACAGAACAGGATTCAGTCGCGTGTAGGAATTGAACCCAGGACCTCTTCCTGCGATCATACATAAAGATAGCAACCAAAAAAAAGTTGAGAAATGAAGATAATGTCGGTTAAAGATACAGTTAAAAATGACCTAAGTTGATATGGTTGAATTAGCTCAGTGGTTACAGCAATTCCCCGGCAAGGAAGAGGTCCTGGGTTCAATTACTAATGCAACTGAATATTTTTCTGTCTTTTCCGTTTTACATTTTTCATTTGAGAGTCATCAATTTTGTCTTCAATGATTAAATAATATTTTACTATTTCAAAAATTGGAACTGATTTGTCAAGAATCAAGAATTCAAACAACCGCATGATTTTTCACAGGTCTGTGCTAGTATTATTAAAATATTATTGTATAATTTAAGTGCAAAAAAAAAAGGCAAATATACATTTTCAGTCTTACTAATAAATGTGTTTTAAATTTTACACAATTGATAACAACCCTAGTTTACCACATGAACCTAAAAAGCCCTGGACAGAGCATTAGTGCGATTTTGTATGAGTGTAATTAAAGCGAAATCTAGGGTGAGGGGAAATTGCTTGGCAGCCATCTTGTATGACAAACTTTTGAAATGATTTGTATGCAAAGTGGTATATAATGAACTATTTTTATTTTTTTTATTTGATGAGACAGGAAATGGGTTTGCATTAAAAAAATTAAGTAGGGTTTGGGATTTTTCTTCATCTTCCCTCTTACAATCATTCAAATGTTTCTCGAATAGTTCCGTCCAGGGCTTTTAGGTCCATGGTTTATCAGTTGTATAAAATTTTTAAAACATTTGTATAACAATCAAGTCGAAACAATCAATAAGCAACAATCACAATTCAGAAGATACTTGGGTGTGGAAGAGAAAAGCAATGCTTTGTTGCAATCAACGTCAAATAAAATTCAAACATCCGTACATGGGTGTCAACGTTATTATAATAAAAATATAAAAATCAATATTATAATTTCCATTGTGCATTATTTATTGATAAATACTAAATTTGCAAATCTGTTATAATCTGTTGTTACTAAAAAGTATATAATTTTATTTTTATCTTAAATTTTTATTTCAGAAATGTGTTAGTTTCAAATTTGTAGTCAGCCAAAAGCAGAACTAAAAAATTATTATTTTTTGACCGGGTGTAATGAATTCTTGTTTTAACTCAACCGTTTATGGTACCTACCTGCCTGAAGAAAGTTTGAAAAAAGATTGTCAGTGACATTTCTTTGGAAAAAATGTATAATTCCTTATTTTAAAATTTAAAAATGTTACATTTTCTATAATTAAGTAGGTAGGTATTTAAGTACCTACTTTTTTTTTGTATAAGGCAATTCACCCTAAAAAGAGTGCTTTGTAAGTACCTACTTACAAATCTTATGATTTCAGAGGGAATTTTGGTTTTGATTTATAAAATACTAGCTTACGTATGTAGACTTTTCTGTAGATCTTTTTAAGATATGCAATTCCGTAGTACATTATTTTAAGGTATCTCAAAGGTTTGGCCAGCGTTAACAATGTAAGCGTACGATAATATTTGTTTTACCACTTGATTACAAAACATCCACTTTTCTCTATTTTCTATAAATGTAATATGCTTGAATTATATATATAAACCTTCCGGAAGAAATTCTCTAAATGATAGTGATTACCCTATCAAAATCCGTTGCATAGTTTAGAAGAACTAAGCGCACAAACAGACAGACACGGATAGCGACTTCATTTTATACTAAGAGAAGATACAATTTGAAACATACTTTTTTTGGACGCGAGGTTTACTGTTCGCAGAACTACTAGTTTAAATTCACATTTTTGGGTTCATAAAATCTTCATCTTCTTTTTATCTTTTAACTAGCGACAGCCAGCAAGGTTAAATGTGTCAAGTAGTATTGTATTCAAATGCATACTTGCAGTATTCATGTATGGAGTGTTTTATCATGGACTCTCACCAAGAACGATGTGACAAAAATGGCCATCACATAATATGGAGCCATGGAGAGAACTCTGCTACATAACATATCTCCGTGCAAGATTGAAAGACTAACGAGTAAAATTGAAAAATTTGCCCTGGTGTAAGACCATTCAGTATTGAAAAATTTGCCCTGGTGTAAGACCATTCAGTATTGAAAAATTTGCCCTGGTGTAAGACCATTCAGTATTGAAAAATTTGCCCTGGAGTAAGACCATTCAGTATTGAAAAATTTGCCCTGGTGTAAGACCATTCAGAATTGAAAAATTTGCCCTGGTGTAAGACCATTCAGAATTGCAAAATTTGCCCTGGTGTAAGACCATTCAGAATTGAAAAATTTGCCCTGGTGTAAGACCATTCAGAATTGAAAAATTTGCCCTGGTGTAAGACCATTCAGAATTGAAACGTTGCTTTGGCCGTGTTTGGTGACCAGATCTGAATAAATTCCTCTTCCCCAACTCCTTCCCCTTCCCGATACCTTCCAGCCTCACAAAATACAATTGGGGATGCCATAGTCTCACTGGCTCTAGACGGTTGGGAGCAGTTGGGAGTTTTGTGCGGTTTCACATTAAAAAAAAATTTAAAAAAAAACAAATCTATTTGAAATTGAATGTTAAACATATATTTGATGCCATGATATTATTTTTTCGAGGACCGAGGGGTTGAATACTTCCCATAAATAAAAATAATGTAATCATACTCACAATGTTGATATAATGTATTATCTTATGAGCCACTGCTCCTTATGGATATCAATTTGCATCAATCACCAATTAATACATAATGTTAAACTGATAAGTGTCCATATATGTACAGTTTAATTGTTGCTTCAATCACAATCACAGCAACAACTGTCCACTCCGACAACAAAACAACAACTGGACCTGATTCACTCACTACTGGGTGATCTGTTAGTGTAGCTGTGGTGACCACTCACACACGCAAGTACCCATACATACATATGCCATGCGGTGATGAGACATGTTTTATGTATGTATATTATTGGATATTGATGACACCAACACACACGCATACAGAGTGTCCCTTTTATAATGACACTCTGGTTGAAGGTATACTTGTGGTGGTTTTTGGCGGTTCCTCATTAAAAGAGTGCTTTTCTCAGGAATGGATTGAAGTATCTACTAGTATTAACACTTGTCTTATCAATATACAGGGCCAACCCTCTGCCAAACGGCTCCCGGCGCTAGTAAAAGCCTCAAGGGCGCTGTGTTAGTTATTATCAGCACCTTGGCTCCTTAAAACACCTTTGTAACTTTCTTCCACTTGTTTATTGATAAACGGACCGGTTTCAACTAATAACAGGCATCTTCAGACTAGTACAACAATACAATTGTGTTAAAAATAAGGCAAAATGCCATATTGATTGTTTCATATTTTTCAATTGTCCAACAAGAAAAAGAAACCCTGTTGTGAAACTAGGCACTGACTTAATAAAATAAGAAGTCACTGCACAATTTGGTAACACTAGTTAACTATCCAATAAAATTAGAAGTCACTTGACAATGTAGTAAAACTAGCTACCTACTTAATAAAGTAAGAAGTCACTCGACAACCTAGTAAAACTAGTCAGCTACCCGATAAAATTAGAAGTCACTTGACAATGAAGAAAAACTAGTTACCTACTTAATAAAATAAGAAGTCACTCGACAACATAGACTAGTTAACTACCCAATAAAATAAGAAGTCACTTGACAATGTAGTAAAACTAGTTACTTACATAAAATGAGATGTCACTTGACAATCTAGTAAAACTAGTTTACTTAATTAAATAAGAAGTCATTTGACATTTTCTCGTATAATAATTCAAAAGAGATTCTGACCAATAAAAATGTGGGTGGGAAAGGAGAAAGGGATAGAGATAGGTTAAGAGAGCAGTGTTTCGGATATAATCACTACACACATAGTTAAAAATAACTACACACGCAGACTAATACAACAAATCGCACACTTATTTCCGGCGGTCATCCATTGATTTCAGAGAATGCTGATTTTAAAATGCTACAATGTGCAGATGTAGCATAAAATAAGAAGAAAAAAATCAATTTTAGTTTTACAAAGGTCAAAATAATTTTGTGGATCTACTTTATTTTCTGTTTTTTAATAGTGCAGAATTCAACTAATGGATTTTATTTTTTTTTAATACAGATTCTAAATGAGAGCCCAAATGTCAGCAACTAGAGGGACTAAGACATCCCCAAATGGGTTATGTTGTGAGGATTGGGAAGGTGGATGGAGAAGAAGAAGGTTGGGAAACACCCGGCTATTCAGATCCGGTCACCAAACAGGACTATTGCCATTTCAAGTAACATTTGGATTCTGGATGGCGGTCTTTCTCCAGGACGATACTACCACGTGAAAAGTCCCAAAGATCAATGATTATTGGAATAATAATATAGTGCGTTGAAAACGGGACAACCTGTATTATGGTTATATCATACAAGTCACACATACAGTTACATTATCAGTTCTTAATGTAAGTATAAACAAAAGATAATCACAATATAATTGTAGGTAGTATACAAATGAATAAATTATTATTGTTATATACATGCCCATATAATGAGCGTACTTGTATGGAGAGTGGTTATTTATATTGAGCTTGTATCAGAGATAGGACAGGACCGAATTCAGTATTTTTAATAAGACATAATTAGACCTAAGTATAAAATACAGGGTGTAATCAGGAAGTACCCAACAGACTACAGTCAGCGATTCTTAAGAATTTAGAGTAAAAATGTAGATGTAATTTCTCTGTCTGGAGAAATTTTTTTTCAACTAAAAAAAAATATATTATTTTACTAACACACGTCGCCACTGATCACATTACCACTCACACTCACGCAACAGATCACATGATACACGCTCCGTCTCTTCTGTTTGAGCTGTTATTAATTTTAATTGTTACGAATAACCTGACAATATTTGAAAATCTCTTACTACCTCCACAGTAAGTACAAAATGTCGCATGTGTCGTGATGGAGGACTTAGCCAGCCGAGGAATCGAACTCACGATGCCAACTCCGCCATTGACCGGCCAATAATAGCCAATTTTGTAATGTTAGCAATCCAACTGGTTCAATTTGGGAGACAGGAATGGGTACTGCCACCCCGGGAACCATTTATTGAACATATTGCAACATGTCACCCGAAGTGGTTAGCTACGTTTAGTGAATTAGCAGGGGTGCCCAGGTTCATGGGGTGATGTTTTCTAGATCTTTATGGCGGATAGGTCCTGGTCGGGAGACACTGGTTGTGGGAGACCCCTTGACCTCTTCAACAGGACTATCGACCCATCTCCTGGACACACTGACCCCCAGATTCCTACCCACCCCTCATACGTGTTTCCTTACGGGACTTCCTCTCCTTTATTTCCTTAAAAAGATCCTTCACACAGCATCCCCCAAAATGTAAAAAAAAAAAAATCACTTTTTTACAAAATCATCAAAATTTGGCGTATATGTGATGAGCTCCCTTGAGGTGAGTTTCCCCAGCATGATAAAAATAATCTAATTATTATTATTTATTTAAGTATAATAAATTTAAATTTTATGCCGCATTTCGGCCCTGGCTAACGATATAATGGGAGGTCAAGAGATCTTGTGAGTCATGTTTTGGCACATTTTAGTGAATGGGACATTGGTGAATCACAGGTGCCTTCATTGCTGGCAAAATGTAAACCTTCACATAAATATCTACAGTGATTACATCCCTACAGTGAGCACATATTTCCACTAAAGATATGATGCAAACCATTCATGGTTTATATGAATATCGCACAAGAGTCCCAATTGCTTCCGACTGTACAAAGCCAGTAAGACTATGGCATTCTCAAATGGGATAAGTCATGAGGCTGAATGGAGTGGGTAAGGGAAGGAGATGGGAAAGAGGAAGGCTTGTCCTGATCTGATTACAAAACATGGCTCAAGCCATTTCAAGCAACGTTTCGATTCTGAATGGTGGTCTTTCATAAGGGCGATAGTGAGACTCAGCACTTTAGATTTGAAAGAAAACATATATTGCCAATTTATATAAGACCCTTCGTCTTCGAGGCCACAGGCAGGAAAAATAAATGTTTGAAAATGATAGACAATAACAAACAGCTAATTATTACGAGATATCCTATCGTGTCTTTATCAGTTCTTCGATCTCGAATACCCTCTCGTTCCTGCATCGCTTCGTCTCTTACTAATCAGTACGAGGGCTGCTATTGGTTAGTTTTTCACCTCGTCGCTCAGACTTGATGTGATCCCTGAAAGCGATGTCACAGCTGCGATGACCGATAAAATGTCATGTTTTTGCTCTAGAAAGTTAAATTACCTAACTTCAACCACCTCTGGCAGGTCTGACTCAAGCGACGCTTAGTAAACCGTCTGACTTTAGAAGTTCACCTAACCCAGAGAGAGAAAAGAGGCATTGAAACCCTTTTGGTAAAATAAAATTAAGGGAACATATTATAACACGTTCCTTTGGGAAGACCTGTTCCTTGAACAGGTCTTCATAAAGTGCTTGAACAGGGAACTCATAAAGTGCTTCTAAAAGTTTATTACTATCATTGACCTGCTATAAATATATGTCATACTTCAAAATAGATTGTACCCAAAATAAAGACTAATTGTTTTCACTGTTAACATTGTGCATTTATTTAATAATCCCTACTGTTATAACATGCTTTAAATTTTTTTCGTATAATTTTCGATAGCTCACTAGGTATATTAAGTTTTTAAAATCCATGTAAAAGCCCAGCTGGATGTAAAACCAAATAAAATAAAATAATGACGTTACAAGACCAATTTCACTCAAAGTAAACTAAAATTGACCTAACTTTGAGCACACAGACACTCTTACAACACGCTTCTATTAGTTGATCTGATCAGTGGTTCAAATGATAACAAAATGATTACGTAGGCGTTTATTTAAAATAGTTGTTTATTTTTATGAGTCAAAGCAGTTTTTAAAGACCTTTGAATGTCACATTGATATCTTGTGGTGCTTTTCTATTATCAGTATTATGTGACCACCACATCCTGGTGTACCTTTCAACAAAGAGGTGGTCGATGGCCCGGTGGGTAGGAAGCTCGGCTAGCAGCCGGAAAGGCCAAGTAGCCAACTCACTCCGTTTTCGCTAAGGAACGCTAAGAAATTGTGGTTCATAAATATCTGATAAGAGTTCAGAGTAAAATAATTTGTTTAAATAACAACCCACTAAAGTACTCCACCCACGGACAAATTCTTTAAGTACTATTCCATTAAATTGTATAACTGTATGCCACCTACTTTGAAACATCCTGCTGATAATTCACGAAAACATTAACTAACTAACCATCACGCCGTTTCTCAGAGAGGACGGACCACCTAACAACTTGGTCTTGGCAACCCTCCTTAACTCATTCACATTCATATATCGTTTCATGCATACTCTTCTGTTATTCCGACTCTTGACAAGCATCTGGTTCACTTGATCGTGCCATGTATTCCTCGGGCGTCCTCAACTTTTTCTACCATTCACGTCTTATATTCTCCTTACACTCTGTTCTTTGTTCATTTCCTCTGGTGACCGCGTATCTCATCAAAATGACAGTTCAACACAACTACAAAAAGTGATATAAAGTCATGAAAAGTGATGAAACAAAAACTAGGTTAAATAGGTTACATAGGTAACAATTTAACCTAGCTTTTGTTTCATCACTTTTAATGACTCTATATCACTTTTTAAAGTTGTGTTTAATTGTCATTTTGATAAAATATCATGCAACCCATTTGCTCTACATGCCCAAACCATCTAAGGGTCCCTCTCTTAATCTTACTGATTACGGTTGCATTCTTTGCGAATCTTCACATTTCTCATACGATCGTTTAATATGGTTTTACCACACATACCACAAAATAAATTTAAAAACAAAAAACATATCAGATTGGATAAAAATTGAAGACACGATTTTTACAAAATCTATTTACCCCAAATCAAAACACAACACTGTGCACTTAGTGTTTAAAATATATAATTACATAGATCTACTTTAAAAAGAGATTAACACTGTATAAATACATTAGTAATATTTTAAAATTTTAATATACCTACACATACAAAGTTTATCTATAACGTGCATTCACCTCAGTATGGGTTCTCCGAGTGAAGTGTTCACAAAACATTTCTACTTAACCATTTGTATACAGTTACTGATTATTTTACACTCTACTTCCATATTTTATAATAGGAACAATTTTTATATTTCTTGCACTTATAATCTATTGAGCTATTTGTCCAACTATCAACCATTAATTTCACGATTGAACCGTAAAAAATTAAACAAATAATTCTAAATAATGATTACTCCACACAATCTGTAAATAGTCGCTATTCGTGTCTGTCTGTTTGTGCGCTTAGTTCTTCTAAACTATGCAACAGATTTTGATAGGGTTTTGACTATCATTTAGAAAATTTCTTCTGGAAGGTTTATATATAAAATACATGCATATTATATTTACAGAAAGTAGAGAAAAGTCGATGTTTTGTAATGAGGGGTAAAAATTTATTTTTGGGTGTTTACATTGCTAACGCTGGCTAAACCTCACGAGATACATCAAAATAATGTAAAACGTATTTGTATATCTTAAAAAGGTCTACAGAAAAGTCTGCGATGGTGTATGTTTATCTCCTAGGGATAACCTAGGGTACACGTCAGCTAGTTAATTGATAAAATCCTGAATAAGAAACTTAAACTCCTGTCTACTACTACATTTTTATTTGGTACACCTGAAACCAGTAATAAAATCATAAGAAATCCTTTTCAATGGCGGAGAAGTTTATATATTTCCAACTGTTCTTCACTTATTACGAGAATTTTATATATTTCCAACTGTTCTTCACTTACTAACAGAAATTTATATATTTCCAACTGTTCTTCACTTACTACAAAGAAATTTCCTGTCCACATTAACCTTCCAGCGGGCGCTTTGAGAAATTTCCCTTGAGCGGGCGCTTGTCGTAAATTTTACGTCATCAAGTTTTCTCCATGTAAGTGGTGTTTTCTTTATACAAATGTTAGGGAATTTTTTTAAGGATATGAAGAATGATAATAGGCAGTACTTAAAAAAAAAAAAATTGACTTTCTTAAAAAAAACGAAGCAACACTCTAAACATTTTAATATTTCAAAACAAAATTTGTTATCGACCTATTTAGTCAGAATCAATATTCTCATCCTTACAATTGTTACAAACCACCTCAACTGAAGAATGGTTCTTGCATGTAAAGGACTGGCAACGGCAACACTTCATTGATGCTGAGGATCTTTTCTTATCCAGTGCACATAACCGACAAACACCGAGTTTTGGAAAGCTTATGTTTTCTTCTTCTGTCATCGGTTCAATTGCCCTACCGTAACTCACTTTGAGAAAAACATTTATATCTTGCGGTAAATGTTTGACATTTGATTTGACTCTAGCATAGCTCGAAGCTCGATGCTTACAACTAAGTGGAAAGAGTTGGGGAAGCGATAAGGCGCGTAAGTCGTAAATTTTACGACAGCGCGCCCGCAGGAAGGTTAAACCTGCATTCTATACTGAGAAAAACTTAGGTAAATTACTAAAAAAAACACTAAAGATAGAGATCATAAATTTCGGGCATTAACCAATGATGGTTGCAATGCTTGTCCATCGTTCTACAAAGGTAAGACAACTGGAAATATAAATACTAGAATCATGGAACATTTAAGATGTGTAAATAATAATAATTTATAATAATAACTCCAGTTTATTAAATTTATCTTTTAGGCCTATTCTAGACATATTTCCAATAAACCGCTGTTCTTCCCAAATTCCTTAATTACCCCTTCCCCTTTGCTCGCCTCCCACTCCAACAACTAGAAATACATATACATATCAGTATTGTATATCTTATTAGACAGTTTTAATATTCTCCTGATGAAGGAAGGGTACTACTAAAAATGGTTGAGTGTTATTAAAATAAAGTGGTCATTAACAAATTTGTGGGTTTATATTGCATTAAATAACTTTGTTTTGGCATACATGTAGCTGATATTATGTTCTGTGACATCATCCACGCAATTTAACATTCTATAGATGTTGTGACATACTTTCTCCGCAGACTCTGTGTCTCATGTTTATTTGAATACCTGATAATTATGTAAATTAAATGGTCACTTTGATGACTAGACAAGGAAAATCCCAAAAAAACTATGCTTGAGTATTGGTACTCTTTTTCTGGGAATGTATTAATCATCAGAATTGTAATTAAACATGTTCTTTGCCTAGTTTAATTAGCACCATAGAAAGTGTAATGCATGTCTCTATGTTGCAGGATCAACAAAAAATAGAATGGCACCCATAATCTTCTCTAATTAGTATAAAACAAAGTCGCTATCCACGTCCGTCTGTTTGTGCGCTTTGTTCTTCTAAACTACACAACGGATCTTGATAGGGTTTTCACAATCATTTCGAGAATTTCTTCCAGAAGGTTTGTATATACAGGGTTTTCCAATAAGAGGTGTTATTTTGATATTCAATCGTAAAAGATCAATGGTTTCGTTGCTTGTGTGGCACGTAGCGCCGTCTTGTTGAAAGTAAACGTTGTCCAGATCAATACCATCCAATTCCGGCCATAAAAAATCATTAATCATCTCTCGATAGCGCAATCCATTCACCGTAACTGTTGCTCCAGCCTCATTTTCGAAAAAGTAAGGTCCAATGACTCCGCCGGACTATAAACCGCACCAAACAGTCACCATCCTCAACACGTTGAGGATAGAGAGGCTTTTCAACAATAACTCTTGGGTTTTCCGAGCCCCAGATGCGACAATTTTGCTTGTTGACGAAGCCACCGAGGTGGAAATGGGCCTAATCACTCAAGATGATTTGCATTTGATTCACTCAAGTGAATTTTAATAATTTCAATGCGTTGTTGAAGCGTGAATCGTTCCATTTTTATCAATGGCGTAGTTTCTATTTGTCAAATGTCAAAAAATGAGAGCTTCAAAAGTAACATCTACCGAAATAGCGGGCTATTCAAAATAACACCTCTTATTGGAAAATCCTGTACTTAAAACATGCATATTATAATTATAGAAAGTAGAGAAAAGTCAATGTTTTATAATGAAGTCGCGTCATGTCAACTAGTTATATATAAAAATTCAGCCTGCGTATGTTTGCGCTCGCAAAACTCAAAAAGTAGACGACCGATATTGCTGAAAACTTCAAAGTTTGTTCTTATTAGTGCCAGAAGTGTTTAGAGAGTGGTTTGAATGGTAGAAGAAGATAGGGACGCCCGAGGAATTCTTAACGCAATGTCTCTGCACCGGAATGAGATGCAGAGTCGAATTACTAACTAACTAACTAACCATCATGCCGTTTCCCCGCAGGGGTAGGCAGAGAGGACGGACCGCCAAACAACTCGGTCTTGGCACACATTCCTTGCCTCATTCACATTCATACATCGTCTCATACATACTCTTCTATTGTTCTGACTCTTGACATGGCCCGACTCAAGTATCTGATTCACTTGGTCGTGCCATGTCTTCCTCGGGCGTCCCCGACTTCTGCTACCATTCACATTTGCATCGTATATTCTCCTTACACTCCTTTCTTCGCTCATTCGCTCTACATGCCCAAACCATCTAAGCGTCCCTTTCTTGATCTTACTCATTACGCTTACATCAGCCTTGCACTCTTTGCGGATATCCACATTCCTCACACGATCATACATGGTTTTACCACACATACGCCCCAGGGATCTCATTTCAACAGCATTCAATCTACTTTCATCCTTTCTTTGCCAGTTCCATGCCTCACTTCCATACATCAGGGTAGGTACCAGCACTCCATTGTGGACTGCTAACTTCGCTTCTTTGGACAATTTTTTGTTAGCGCCAACTGCGTTCAGTCCTCCATTAATGGAGTTACCTGCATTTACTCTTCTTTCAATATCTCTGTCAGCCTTCCCATCTCTCGTAAACATGCTTCCTAAATACACAAATTCATCCACCTGCTCCAAGTATTCCTCATTTATAGCTATATTGCACACTGTTTTCGATTACAGACATATGAAATGTAATTTTTTAAAAGTAACATTGTGGTATACAGTAGTGAATGGTGGAAGAGGTCTGAGAAACACATTGGCAATAGCGAAGCATTGCGAGGTCCACTAATAGATAATTGAAACCAAGGGAGATATTTATTTATTTTATTTGTGTACATAATATTACAACATTATTAGTTATATTAATTTTTTTTTGATACATTAGTAGTATTTTTTTTTATCAAATATTGTTTGGAAATGTGAATCTCACTGGGTGCTTCCCCGTGCTGAGGTCCCCATTTTACAATGTTATGTATTAAAAATTTAAATCTACCTGCTCCAAGTATTCCTCATTCACAACTATATTGCATACTGCTTTCGTACTCTCTCTTATTCCACGGAGGCGCAAAAAAACGCCAAGAATTTTTTATGAATTATTTCAATGTTTAAAATGTGAGATGATTTGTATTATGCCCAGATTACACAGTTTGAGTCCATAATCACTACTAGTGAGTTTTAATGTTATAAAAATTATATATATTATAAGAGTGACTGAGCTATGACCAAACTGTACAGACTATCAAAGTGGAGGAGCCAATGAAAGTTTTGCGTTTAGGTAGAAACAAAGGCAGTAGATGCAATTTCCAGTAGTAACGGGTAGTAATGTTGGCGGCACTTTTGTGCGGTTCTAGTACGGGTGAACAATGCTGGCGGCAATTTTGTGAGGGTGAACAATGTTAGCGGCACTTTCGTGCGTTGTAGTAAGGATGAACAATGTTGGCGGCACTTTAATGCGTTGTAGTATGGGTGAACAATGTTGGCAGCATTAAGTGCATTGCAGTACGGGTGAACAATTGTGGCGGCACTTTTGTGCATTTTCATAATAATAATTGGTCCACATCCCTTTCATCGATGAAACTATAAAATATGTAATCAATAAATATTTTTCTTTCTACAGTAAATAACGTTTTTAACTATTTAATCCCTTTTTCTTATAATATATATTATGTGTTAGCAAAACAAATGTAGTGACGTCCGCCTACAGGGCACAGCCGTTAGCAACCCAACTGCTGTGACATCCATATAAAACGGGTTAAAAGTCATGTCACCACGAGCCGTTCAGTATTCTTTGTATGAAACTTAATACTACAGCGCACACTAATCCCCTTTGTAACGGCATCGCCTCGCCTCGGAACAAGCTAGTAAACGACATGAGTTGCGTGGTCAATTCAACCGATGGTATAAGCCCAACGAGCTGTCGCCTAGCCATATACGCGCCTCAGCCCAACCATAGCCACATTGACGCCTGGTTGACAGCGAGGGAATGAGGCAAAGGCGATGCTGATGCAGATACATGTGCTATAACCTTTAGACTGCATTCTTTTTAATTAATTAATTTATCTTGCATACTTCGTTATTTTACAGTTCCCATCTTCGCTTACAATGTATAAAACAGCAGATTACTTCCAACTCAATAAAACTACCGTAATAAAATACCAGATTTGGCCTCAAGTGATGTCAGAGTACGAGACGGTATCTCTATATTCAATGTTTGCGTGTAATTTACCTCCTACACAGAGTCGTATAATGGTTGGCCCATCCCACAAGGGATTTGAAACACTTTTATAGTGGCCATGTTTACATATGTTATTACCACATAAAATATGTATTGGTAAATGTAAGATTTAGTTTGGGTTAATTCACAGAAATTCAAATGTGACAAAGTTATCAAATGGCCATTGAGCGTTATTTTGACATTTGAAAGGTCCCCGTTAAACACTGATATCCATGATGTCCATAATAAGCTGACAAGCTTTACAACATGATAGTAGTATTCTTATGCTGATCACAATTTGTTCAAAAGCTGACTTAGAATAAGTGGCAGCTAGCTAGCTCTAAGGAGTGTTGGAGCAATGCACTCTGCAATGCACATGCAAAATTTTAGTCAATATAAAAATAACAATTATCAATTGATAATAATATCATCGAAAATCAAAGCAAATAAGAGTAACAAAAGTATTAAGTTAAATTCAATAAGCTTGAATTCTTTTTATCGCGTGTCATAAGTCAGTCATTTGTTTGGCGCTGTTTTTGGTAAGCATCAGCTCAAGAACGTTTAATAAGACTTACGCAGTTATTGAAAAGATGTAAACAAGATGATGAGAGTTCAGATTTGTTTCAGGTTTCAAAATAGTATTGTAATAGTTTTATGTATTGAAAAACATTGTCAACAAAACAATTCTTATTAGTAAGCAACTAGTAAGTTTGAAGACCCCGACATTGCCCGGGCTTTATGCAATTTTTTTCGAAATCGGATATAAAGAGTGACCTTCCTCTTGTTTTGAAGGTCAAGTGTGCAAAATTCCATCAATCTCGGAATTAAACTGTAGATTTGTATAAAAATCAAATCCAAGCCGGCTGCCAGCCACAGACATTCTTCATTATATAAATAGATATATTAATATTAATGATAATAAATAATGGCAGGTTTTAATGATAATAAATAAAAAAATAAAATAAAATCTGGGAAAAATCATGGGATGTTATATGAGTTAATTTAGTTAGTTAGTAAATAAAGCTTTCTTGAAAATGGTAAAGCGCAGACCCTTGAAAAATCACGAAACCTGACTTTACTTGTCAAGAACCTTAAGCGTTTGTTAAGGTTCTTGACAAGTAAAGTCAGGTTATGTCCAGTGAAGTCAAAACGTGTTATTTTTTTTGTCACTAGAGGGCGGTGATTGTACATTAATGAACTTGTGAAAATACAACATCATACAACGTCAACATACATCACTACAGAAATGTACATACGCAATCGGAAATCGGAAATATTAACACATTTCGGCCGGGTGTTTTTTGCGCTGGCGTTGGCTATTGGCTATGCTGAGTCCGGGCGAAAATAAAGGACCCGTTCGAATTTGTTTTAAATCGCTATATCTTCGAAAATAATTAATATATTTTTAAAAATTTCTACATAGTACCTCAGCATACCCAAACTATAAAAGTACTAAACGAAAATCACTTGCACATAGGAGTTGAATGGGTGCGGAACAGAGAAAGAGATTCGAATCGGGTTTCATGGTCATAAAAACCCTCATTCCAGGAATTGAATTATTACAATAACAAATAATTTACTATCCTTTTGTTGAAATATTGATGTAAACGAAAGGCACAAAAATAAATTTTAAAAAAAAACTTGTATTACGATTCGATAATTATGTACATATAGTTGGGACTAGGGAATGCAATCCCGGTATACCGGGATCCCGAAATACCGAGATCCCGCAGACATTTTGCGGGACTAATATCGGTCGAAAATTTTGCGGGATCCCGCTGGACTGGCGGGATTACAGAGAAGCTTCTACAACTGCATCGACGTCCAGTTCTTCCACATCGGCTCATTGTGAACCTCAACCATCAACAAATAAAATCACTGACCATTTTTCAAGCGAAAACAATACCGTCGAAAAGAAGATATCACGAATGGTGTCTAAAGATAGTTTACCATTCCGAGTTTTCTGTACCTCGTCGGATTAGCGAGATCTTTTTAAAGCCGGGGGTTTTAACTTACCAACATCGTCTAATTTTATCAAATTAATGGTTATGAATTACGGCAAGACACTACTAAAAATGATGGTTATTCAAGATCTTTTAAAGCTGAAAGGGAGCAACTACAGATTTACCCTCACTTACTCTGAATTACTTCGAGTCCGGTGGATTAAAAAGTACATACCTTCAATTCACTTACAATGCGCTAATGACTATTGTGCCAACCAGCGTGGAAGCTGAACGAGCTTTTTCAGCCGCTGGCTACCTTGTGTGCAATATCAGAAGCCGTTTATCAGATGACACAATTAATACTTTAACTTTTTTTACGAAGCTATTTCCAAAATAATGTTTAATTAAACTTATGATGCTCATTGTACAAGAATATTGTTTATCGTGTGAACGTTATTATTTAAATTTATGTTTCAGTTCAATTTCAGTTTCAGTGCCGGCAATCCGGGCGTTTATTTTATTTTCATTTGTGTACATAGATTTCTTTTACCCACCTCACTAGACAAAGTCTGTTCCGAGGCGGGTATGTTATGTAAATTTATGACTTATCTTATTCTTTGCCAATTTATGACTTAAACTTTACCTATGTCTAACTAAAGGTATACCTATTAATAAATCATTTAAAATGTCCCAAACAACTTGTTTTATTATAGGTATAAATTTAAAACTCTAAAAACAAGGTTGGTAGATCGAGGTATTAGGTCTTTATTATACGATTGATTAGATATCTAAGTCCACTCTGCTGGATCCCGCAAATACCTGGATCCAGCGGGACTAAGATTGTTCAGTCCCGCAAATACCTGGATTGACATTTTCTTGCGGGATTGCATTCCCTAGTTGGGACCTTTACAAAGAGATTGGTATATAATATTCATGTAAAAACATTGAATAATTCCGTCTTTTCTGCCATTGAAATGAGGTTCGGCGCAAAAGGTAACTACCCTTCCCGGCCTTAAGCATCAATCGACCGAACGGGTAGAACTACCTTTGCCGGCTGTAGTGTGTTAAGTAAAACAAACAACTTAGTAAAAAAAAAGTACAACTTATTTGCAGAACCCACTATTTTGGTAAAGTATTTAGTTTTGACCTTTTTATAAATGTTTCATCATTCACTTGCTGTTGTCTAATTGCAAATCTAATTGGATTTGAACAGCTGTTTTACAAATCGCCTTTGAGGAACATTTCCAATACAAGGAAAGTTTGTTATACATGGTGTTCGGAAACTCGTGGTATAAATGGTATAACTGGTGAATCTACCTCCCATTTGCAGTTTTTCGTTTTTGAGAAGTTTTCCTTTTTTTGATCAAATCTAAAATTTTCAGTTGCTATGGAATTATTATCCGCTGTTATCTTTTAAAATGCGTTGAAGCATAAACCCGGATTCAATAGTTTCTTCACTCTAAAGTTGTCGAAATACAATTTTTTGTACAAAATCTCAAATCGAAAAAAACTTTAATTATTTAGACTCTCCATCTGCAGCAAATGATTTTGTGAGATCTTGTGCTGCACCACCAGTTTTCGAACATTGTGTTTTGGTTTGATTTACAAACATCATGTAATACGTATAAATAATAGTAAATTATTAATTAAATAAAAATTCCTTTTCTCTGTTTCACAAACGTCATGTACAGTCAATTTAAAAAAGAAAATAATAAATAAATAAAACTACATTCGGTTGCTTTTTTTACAAAACCACAGTTATAAAAACTTTCATGGCTGTTTCCCAAACACCATGTAGTCAAATGAAGGTTTATTATTGTCAAGATGGCGCCGTGATATTATTTGCATGCATTCATACTAATTAGTAAGCGTGGAGAAAGTCGCGGTTGGTACACTCTGTTTTTATTTTTTGCGTAATATTAATTGATTTACTGAAGTTTACTAATTTACAGAAAAATCCAACAGCATTGTAAAAAAAAATCATTTAGATAATAATTATAATTCTAAACATATTTTAGACCGTGTGAAACATTCTAAATGCACAGTGGCGTGAACACTTGCGCAAGTGGAACGTTACAAGTGAGCTGAAATAACTGTCAAAGTACATTACTATCAGGGGCGGTTGTTGCGTTAAGTCAATTGGTGTTTGACCCCAAAAATTATAAGACAACAATAATAATAAATTATGTGCATCAAAACAACTGGTCTTATTCTTGATTTATTTGAAATGTATCGCAAAATAGCAGAGCTGCGAGCGGCAGCGCGAGTGACGAGCAGTGACATCTATTGTCTCTAATAGAAGCTTTCATACACAAGTCCACACAATTTGCTGGGTCAAAGAATGTCCCCGGCTTTGGCATCTTCTGTCCCTATGCTTGCCATAGAATAAACGAGATGGCACTATGTCTTTCGCCTAAGTAAAAATTAGGTACTGAAGAAAGCTTCCAAAGTTATAAAAATACAAAAAACAATCAACAATAAAAAATGTTCTAGATATTTTGCTTTCAGGTGTCCAAAATGTAATAAACAACATGTAACTTACATCCTTCTCCCTCTCAGTGATCTCCACAGTGAGTCTGGCCTGTGTCTCCCGGTGCCTCTGTTCTGCGGCCAGGGTGGCCCGCTGAGCCTCCGCCAGGGTGGCCTGCGAGGTCCTCTTCTCTTCTGTCAGGCATTGGCACTAGTGACAAAATTAAACATAAATTAAAGCCATGAAAGTTTTCTGAGTTTGAAGTTAAGGGTCAATTCATAACCTGCTCGTTCATATATGTTTTAACTTATTTATTTTAGGATTAATACATCTTAGTTTTAGAAATTAGATAAAATTATCTTTCCGGTGTTTATGCATTTAAAATAAACAAGTTAAACCGATTGTTACGATAGCGGCGCGAAATATGAATTATTAATTTTGGCTATTTTTAGGATGTTATTAATGGATTCCAGTATGAATATTTTAGGCAAACTGGAGAGAGTTATTATTTCTCTTTCTAACATCAAAAAAATTAAGTATTTCCGCATTACTTATAGAAAAAAAGATAAAAAATACTTTTATAAAATATGGACACCCGGTCATATATGACCCTCAAACGCTGAGGGGTTGATGAAATATTTTTATTTTTATTTATTTATTTTATTTTATTTTTTTATTTTTTTAAAAGAAAGTCAAACATTCCCAGGTTACGAATAACCTGATAATATTTGAAAATCTCCTACTACCACCACAGTAAGCTGAAAATGTTGCTTGTGTTGTGATGGAGGACTTAGCCAGCCGAGGAATTGAACACACTACGCCTGGGTGGGACCCAAACTCGATGTCAACTCGGCCACCGACCGGTTTATTTGCGCCGGTACTATTGTATTTGTATGCCTTTCTTGAAAGAATTGAGGTTTACAAAACTATTTAGTCATATTCATATACCGTATGTACAGGCGCAAACAAACAATTCATCTTAATGTATTTTAAAGCATAACTTGCATAAAGTTTTTTCTAATACAATAATTAAATTAGCGCCGCCTACGAAAGAGCAGATTATTTTACCTTTAATTACAAAATATTCAATTAAGTGATCTCATTTCTACAGCATCCTTCCTCTGCTAGTTCCATGCCTCACCGCTAGACATACGGTTTGGTAATAAGATCTTTGAGGCGTATGTGTGCTAAAACTTTGTATGACCATGTTAAAAATGAGGAGATCTGGAAAGAATGCAAGGCTGATTGGGGGTATTAGTTAAGATTAAGAAAGGGATGCTTAGATGCTTTGAGCATGAAGTGGTATGAATGAAGAAAAGAGTGTAATGAGAATATATGACGTGGAAGTTAATGGTAGAAGGAGTCAGGGACGCCCAAGAATATGGCAAAATCAACTTAAATTTTAATTTTTCGAAGAAAATTTCTTCTGAAAGCTTATCACTTTGTGATGTCATTATTTATTAGAATAATATACAAATAACTTTGTTTACATCACTTTAATATATATAACCTCTACATGTTTCATGAACAATGTTCACCTCATCAGGAACAAGTATATACTAAAGTCAAAAATTAAATATAGATTACAATTGAACAGTGGAAGAAGAGGGGAGGGTTAAGAGTGGGCTTCAAAAAACTCTGCCCACTCTTACCCCTCCCGACTTCTTCCACTGTTCAATTGTAATCTATATTTAATTTTTGATTTAATTGTAATCTATATTTGATTTATTGATTTGGGAATTACAATATTGTAATTCCCAACTCCGCCCACTCTTACCCCTCCCCACTTCTTCCACTGTTCAATTGTAATCTATATTTAATTTTTTACTTTAAATGTTAATGTTTGTTCAAAATCTTAAATTTCCAAAAGTTCTTCACTGATTGCTTTTAAATTTTGACACAACGTTGCATTCAAATAAGCGTGTGTTTTTATAAACTTATATTAAATAGATATCACCTGATACTTTGTAAAAAAAAACAGCGCCATCTGTTGGACGTAAAAGCAACAGGCGCTATTATTTCTGCACAGACAGACTGAGCCACAGCGACGCGTGACGGGGTACAGCTAGTATATAATATATGAATTACAAATATAAAAGAGATGTAGATCCTGCACCGAAGGGAACTAGGTTTTGGATAGAGGCTTTTCAGCGACTTCTATGGTTTGTTTGGGCAGGGTTTTTTTCTGTAACTTCTATGACAATGTTTTTAAAAATTTGTCAGATCTTTTTCCCATAATTTCTTAAGCCAAGATTTGATGTAATTAACAGAGTTATTTTTTGTTTTAATTTGTTTGATACTGGGTGGAAATTTGTTATTCAGAGTATGAGATGATGTTTGAATGTGAATGAGGCAAGGAAACGGCGTGATGGTTAGTTAATTAGTTAATGTAGAATAATTTATGAATGAATCATACCTGTAGCTGTAGGTCATTATTTGTGTCTTGAAGTGTCTGTATTTCCGCTTGAACCGTCATCTTCTCCTGCTTGACCTGGTCGCATTGGTACTCCAGGTCGGATATGGTGGCTTTGGCATTCTTGCTCGCAACCTGAAGGACAAAAACAAGATTAAAAAAGGTAAATTTATCAAAATTATACCACAAACGATAATAAATTATTATAAGCAATAATTAGTAGCCTGTAATATCAATACAAATTGAAAATATCTCCTGACTAAAAATAAATGCCGCCAACATTAGAAAATTCAAATGACCATCTTACCAAGGCCTCCTCCTGCAGCTGCGAAAAGAGATGTGTGAGCCTCTCCTGCTGCCTGCGGGACGCCGCCAGCTGCTCCTGCAGACCCTCGTTCTGCCGCTGCAGGGCTGCCGTCTGCTGACCCGCTGCCGCACCCAACTGATTGCTCTCCAGGACTGAGATCTGATGAAAGAATAACCATATTTAATTTCATTTTCCTTATATAGTCTTACACTGCAACAATATGTAGTTTATCCCTTAAAAGCTGAGGAATATTTTGCAAATATCTCAAAGCTATATATAATATTGAAAATTATATATGAAATAAGTAACAGATAAAACGAATTTTTATGGACAATATTGAAATGGGTTCTAAACTTCTAAAGCTCTATACACTGCACATTGCAGGTAGTCAAGATTTCACTGAACTGCTATTGTAGTTGGTCAGACCCTAAGGGTTAAAAACTTTCTTGTACCACACACGCACAGCTTTGAAAACTAATATGCAGAAGTAGCAGATATTTTTACTACAGGATGCGGCACGGGAACTTCCTTAATAAATAAATCATAAAACGAAAAGTATTGAAGATATAATTTTTTTTCTTTTTCCTTTACCTAGAGGTACATTTAAAGTTTTTTTAACCACTCAGAACATTAGAACGTCAAAAGACGTAAATATGATAATAGCGGTCAAGACATTAGAACGTCTTTTCACGTAAACGCGCGAGATTTTACAAAAATCGATTTATTTCCATCACTAGTATACGGATTGCCATGATTTAAAAAACAGAGTATCGATAATGAATAACGCTACGCGTCTGTATTCAAAAATATCTATGGAACGTAGAGGTGCATTATCTAAGCCGATTGGATCTGTCATCTTGTTCGTTCATAATTTATTGCGTTTCTAAATAATTTATTAAAAATATTTTTGTTTGGACGGTTAATATTTTGAGGTGACTAATAGTTTTTAATTATATTTCTTCAATATATAAAGTGTTATTTCTTTATGATACTCAGAAAAAAGTACATTTTTCACGGCTTTGAAATAATGGTAAGCGATTTTTACATATTTTTGACGTTTTCATAAAATGTATATTTAGAAACGCAAATATTTACGTATAACAACACAATGCAATAGTGGATTTCATAATCTTTCCAAAAAATTTTTTAGAATGAGGCTACGTTTCCCAAAAAGTGAGTTATGAAGCTTTTAGCAAAACTCGTAAATAACACAAAAATTATCACGTTTTGACAGTTCGCAAAGGAACACATAGTAAATAAAAGTCTTTGTCTGAGAGGTTAAATTACTTCTTGAAAATAATATCTTGAAGGAGGCCTCCGTTCTGGTCAATACATTTGGAGAGTCGAAATCGGAAGTTTCGGTACACTTTGTCCAGCATGTCTGTGTCTATGTTGGCAATAGCAGCACAATTGTTATTCAGCTCACCCAGAGTCTTAGGACGATTGGTATACACCAAGGATTTAAGATATCCCCATAAAAAATAATCACAGGGTGCTAAATCCGGCGAGCTTGCTGGCCACTGAAGATCGCCGATCAAAGAGATGAGACATTCGGGGAAGTGTTCGCGCAAGAGAGTCATTGATGTTCGTGCCGTGTGAGCCGTAGAGCTATCTTGTTGGAACCACACATCCCTCACATCCATCTCTTTAAGCTTCGTCGAACGGCCGTTGGAAAAGTAAGTCTCCACGGCGAAAGCGTGCTCCTATCTCTTCCACTGCATGGTCGTTACTAAACTAACCGTACATTAAACGTTAGGCTGCGCAAGGGCGCAGGTCGAAAGGTCGAATGCGCACAATCCCACTCTGTCAGTAATGGCCGCTGTGTGGCGCGCGTTTCAATTAAGGAAGTTCTTGCGCCGCACCCAAGAAGTAATAAAAAAAAACTTTAAATGTGTAAAGGAAAAAGAATAAAAATGATTTCTCCAATACTTTTGTTCTATGATTTTTTTAAATAAAAAAGTTCCTGCGTCGCACCTGTTAGAACTGAAACAACTTTTAAAAAAGCATTTCATTCATTTTTTTAAAACTGTCTTTAGTTTAATTTTTTTTTCCATAAATGTGTGAATTTTAGTTAATTTAATCATATTAGTATGTTTACACTATAATTGTTTTGTTTTTACTGGTTGCCTCACCTAGTATGGGTGAAAACGCTAGTCTAAAGCCATTTCAAGCCATGTTTCAATTCCGGATGGTGGTCTTTCATCAGGGCGATACTGAAAGTATCTTCCACTTTGGAACGTGCCACAAATAGAAATAGTTATTTTTGTAAAAGAAACACAAACTTTGGTTACCGGGTTACGATTTACCTAACAATATTTGAAAATCTCCTACTATCACCACAGTAAGCGGAAAATGTGGCTTGTGTCGTGATGGAGGACTTAGCCAGCCGGGGAATTGGACGCACAACGCTTGGGTGGGATCCAAACGTGATGCCAACTCAGTCACTGACCGACCTGATATAAGTTTGAATTAATTAATTGTGACAAATTATTTGAACTTGACTTACACAGGCCTAAATTATTGAGATGAGTAATGCATTCCATATCAAATAAAATTAGTTTGATCGAAATAACCTGAGAATTGGCCGTATCCAACAGATCGGACACGTGCTGCAGCTGGGCATGGCGCGTCCCAGCCAGTTCCCTCGCTGCCGTCAGTTCTTGCTGCATCTTCTTCAGCTCCGAGTTGCAGTTCTCGATGGTGCATTCTGCCGACCTGAGAAAATCAAAATCCATTTAGCAAATTGGTTTTTATATTGTAACTAGCTGACTTCTACCCGGCGTGAAACCCGTATCTAAATTCGTTGCATAGTTTAGAAGAACTAAGCGCACAAACAGACAGACACGGATAGTGACTTTATTTTATACTATTTAGAAATTATTCATGCAGAATTTTAACAGAAATGGCGCTACACTCTCCTGAAGAGTCATGGCAAACTCGGTGGCAAAATTAACCTGACCTCACCTAACCTAACCTAACCTAGCCGTGAAACAAGCACCTTGTTCTGAACCCAACTATGTATTAAGCTACCTAGGTTCTCTCTATTGGAAAATATAGACACACTAAACCAAAATCGATACAGTCAGTCGCTGTGCATATATGATGGCGCTGCCATGCAAGGCGTTGGGCCGAGAGATTCCGACTGGAGGGGTAAAAGTGTCTACCTCAACCGGCCTCTCCCGATCCGCACCCAACGCAGCTGGTGGGCAGACGCATGCGCCACCAAGACCTGGACAAACCTAGCCCCATAAATCCGAGCACCCCTGCTAAGTCACCAAACATGACCAATGACAGAAGTGTTGGTTATCCAATGAATAGTTCCAGGGACGGCGGTACCTCCCAATTAGTGTAAATGTGAATGCGGACATAGTCAAACAACGGAATATTTGAGAAGAACATCCTCTTCATCAGTTTCCTGATGCCGTCAACTGGCTGAATAACCTCAGCATCCCACTCTGACCCCTACTAACTTTGCTCCACCATACGAAGAAGAAGAGAAGAGGAATAGCAAGTAAATGAGTTTCCGGTAGAAGTAATTAGGTTTACCTGAATCTTCGAGTTGACATTTTCATTATCAATAAATCTTCTGACATCGAAAAAAAAATCAAATGTCATTTATTAAGCAACTGTCAAATTTGACATAAAAAAGTGCTTAATCTTATTTTGAATTTATTAGTGATTTTTTTCAATGATTCTTGGTGAGAAATGATCAATGACGTTACAATACATCTAGACTTGCTATTGTCTCAAAAACTCAAGAGAAAATGTGAAATAAAGTAAAAAACATTTTTATGTTTCCAGTAAATTCTTAATTTAAACGTTGTTGATATATGACAAAGATAGACATTCAAAGTATATGTGCGTATGAACGAAATAAACGAAAGCGGCGGCATTTTCGTATTTGCGAGGAATGCTACATTCTGCATCACGGGTGTGACCGAAATAAAATACTCTTACTCGCATACACTATACAACAAACACGGAATACTGTATGAGATGACCTACCGCTATTGAAGGTTGTCCTTCTTATACTTATGTGTTGCTACGTTCGCTATCTCACTTTCTCTAATGGCGCTGAAAATTTTCGGGAAACAATCGAAATAATTGTATTTTTTATAATAATAAAATAATTTGTGGGTATTTACGAATGAAATCTTATTTCTTGGCTTTTACTAGTGTTTGCCGAGTAATGAAAACATTTTCTCATCTTACTTATCATCACAACCTTACTTATAAAACTACGAAAATGGAAAGTACTCTATATATACAGGGTGTATCGGCACGTACCCGACAAACTTTAACCAGCTATTCCTTAGCACATTTGGAGTAAAAAATGTTATGGGCACTTTGCTGTCCGGTAATATTTTTTTTTAATAAAAAATTTATTATTCATATTTTCATCACATGTCACCAATGTTTTATCCTTTGTCAAAGTTTGAAAACCCGTCTGGCAATATTTTGTTCGAGTTTCGTTGAATAATGTACGTACGTACCTACGTTGGCGCGCTTTTACAATCACAACGAAATGGCACGGCACCATTCGTCTCATTTTTAACTATTATTATTTAGTGTGTACGAAAGAGCGAGGACACTTTTTGACACACTTACTAATAACAGCTGCTGAACACGAGATACAATGCAAATGACAGTGACGGAGTGTGGATTTTTTATTTATTTTTTGTTTTTAATGGAAAAAAAATGTTACCGGACAGCAAAGCGCCCATAACATTTTTTACTCCAAAT
This sequence comes from Hesperophylax magnus, assembly GCA_026573805.1. Taxonomy (NCBI): domain Eukaryota; kingdom Metazoa; phylum Arthropoda; class Insecta; order Trichoptera; family Limnephilidae; genus Hesperophylax; species Hesperophylax magnus. The sequence continues at coordinate 21,972,577 of JAIUSX010000018.1, read as the reverse complement.
GTGCTGAGGAATAGCTGGTTAAAGTTTGTCGGGTACTTGCCGATACACCCTGTATATATATATATATATATATATATTGTCCTCTTCCCGTATTATGTTGATCCAGTAAGAAGTTGTTAGACTAAGTTGATCCACCTTTAACACCATATAACTTGGCAATTATGGAATACATCTGAATGAATTGACAACAGTGGTACAATAATTATCAATGTTGCCAGTTTGCCAGAAAAACCATTTGATGTACTGTTCATAAAATTTTCAAAATTTGTATGGAAATCGGATGCATAATTTATGTTGATCTCATATATATTGATCTATTCCCGTAGTATGTTGATCACGGTAAGAAGTTATTAGACAAAGTTGATCTGTGTCCCTATATATGGTTTTACTAAATGAACCAATCAAGGGGCAATCGGTGGACTGTTCATCACAAGGTTTTATGTGATTCCGTAATCTTTTGTGATATTGAACTCAAAGTATTAGTCTCTAGAGTCGAATATCGCATGAAATGACTGTGAGATGGTACCGTTTCAAATCAAAATGACGTGTGTTGCTTGAATTGTTTATAAGAAATGTATGCGTATTTAGATTGAAACGAAAATTTCGCAAAACCAAATCCATAAAAAAATCATAACTTAGCAGGGGTACACGGGTTCATAGGGTGAGGTTTGTCTAGGTCCTGGCGGCGGATGTGTTTGCCCATCTACTGCGTGGCGGGCCGGATCGAAAGAAACTGGTTGAGGGATACCTTTCGACCATAAAAATCCAAAATGGCGGCAAAAGGAATAATGTTATGTAGGAAATTTTGAACCTCTATCTTTTACCATCTCTCCTGATTACGCTTCGTGACTTAGTAGGGGAGGCCGGGTTCTTGGTTATAATGGGTAATTAATGGATGATTGGACGCGGTTGGAGCTAACTAAAAACTGTCCAAAGAAGCGAAGCTAGCAGTCCACAATGGAGTGCTGGTACCTACCCTAATATATGGAAATGAGGCATGGAATTGGCAGAAGAAGGCTGAAAGTAGACAGAATACTGTAGAAATGAGATCCCAGAGGCATATGTGCGGTAAAATCATGTATGACGAAATGTGCGTATGCTGTGTCTATTCTACAGGTATTTTATAAGGGCCTGTTAAAAGGAGCTAGCAGCATTGATCCCCGGTGCACCGTACACGTGCTTGATACTCGACGGACACGAGCGGAACACAGGTTCACAGTAAAGTTGATGTTATCTATATATGAACGGGTCGTTTCTCCGACTCATTTTACCGTAAGTCGGCTCGCATGAACGAGTGGAACGAGCTATCAGCATCTGTTTTTCCTCCTCCATATAATTCGCGCCTCTTTAAGACCAGCATTAATAAATTCATTCCTACAGCCCCATTTTGTATGTCTTTAAATTCAAATTCGCAAGTATGATTTTTTTATGTGACACCTATCACAAGAGCGCCCCTGTCTTTACACTTTAAATACAGAGAAACTATGTCGCCACCCAGTTGGGCAGCGTTATGGGGTGGGTTAAGGTAGGGGCTGTAGGGATGAATTTATTAATGCGGATCTGAAAGAGGCCCGCATTATAGGGAGTAAAAAACACACATACGAGCGGACTTACGCAAAAACGAGTTGGAAAAACGACCCGTTCTCATAAAGACAACATCAACTTTATTGTGAACGTGCGTACCGCTCGTGTCCGTCGAGTATCAAGAACGTGCACGGTGCACCGGGGATCAATGCTGCTAGCTCCTTTTAACAGGCTCTAATAAAATACCTGTAGAATAGATTTCGTCATACATGATTTTACCGCACATATGCCTCAGGGATCTCATTTCTACAGAATTCAGTCTACTTTCAGCCTTCTTCTGCCAGTTCCATGACTCACTTCCATATATTAGGGTAGGTACCAGCACTCCATTCTGGAGTTTCGCTTCTTTGGACAGTTTTTTGCTATCTCCAACCGCGTTCAATCATCCATTGATTACCCATTTTAAATAATTACCCATTATAATCAAGAACCCGGCCACCCCTACTAAGTCACGAAGCGTAATCAGGAGAGGTGGTAAGAAGTTCAAAATAGACCATATAACATTATTCCTTTTGCCGCCATTTTAGATTTTTATGGCCAAAAGGTATCCCTCAACCAGTCTCTTTCGATCCGGCCCGCCACGCAGTAGCTGAGCAAACGCAACAGTGTACCCCTGCTAAGTTATGATTTTTTTATGGATTTGATTTTTGCGAATGTTTCGAATAGCTGTAAAGATGATTCTTTTAAAATCATCTCATATTTAATTTATAAAACAATATGACCGGAAATCGGCTGAACTAAAAAAACAGCTACAAGGTGGTTACAAATACTATTATATTAAATCACTTTTGTCATTTAATTCCCAAACAATGTGTATATATATTCATTTAAATTAAAATGGCAACTTCACATTAGAAAAGAGAGGACAACGAACAAATAAGTACATTGACTAAGTGTTACGGACGGACATGCACTTGGCTTATAAAACTTGGGAGCTGTACTCACAGAAACTGGAGTTTAGTTGTAATACGGGGTCAATTGTACCGGTATAATCATCCCCCAAAAACATTAACATAGAAACCATATAAACTACTAAATGCGGTTTAAAGCTAACGAATCCACCTAGATTTAATCAATAATCCCATATTTTTAGATTCCATAAGTACCCACTCTATTGTGTACCTAGAGGAGATATTGCACAATATTGGCAAAATATGGCAGAAATGGCTCCAGTGGATAAGTAATAAAACGTATTTTATAAGCACTTTTTAAAAAAAATTGTCTAAAGAAACAGATAAATTTTTAAAACAATTATGAATAAAGTACATTCTGGAATCGTTAATAAGTCGTTTTGAAATATTTCGTCGTGTTTAGTAATCAATAGTATCGCATTGGCAAGACGCAGAATTCCATAGCCGTTGATTATCAAAGACAAAACAAATAAAATTATAATTATTATATGGGTTAAATGTATTATAATCAGGGTGTTGTCACATCCCGGCAGCTTAGAGTAATAATATTACTCCAAGCCCGGCAGTCCACAGGTGCATTGTCTTAACAGCGAAGTATTGGTCTGATCACATTTTCAATACAGTATTATTTTTTTAACGAAATTAGTTTTCATACAGAGAATATATAAATAAACCTTTTTTTGTGTATGAAAACATATCTGCTTTTAAGTTAAGATGTAGTGTGATATGATTTGTATTTTTTTTATTAAACACTAATATGAAGCATGAAGGAATTATCAAAATTTAAATAAAATATATTGAAGTGTTTTATCTTATCTTTTAGTTGGTATTACTATAAACTGCACGTGTTAGTTCTACTTCTGCCATATGTGTGCTAAAAATACTTTATTCAACTTGTCGAAGCTAGCAGCTGTGGCTTTTTGTAGGAAATATGATATCTGATTATAATATTGTCAAAATTTATTTTTTCATTTTTTACAAATAAAAACTTGTGTGAATACCGCACCAGAGTCATACAGTCCTAACCGCTCCCGTCTGGAGCCAGTAAGACTATGGCATCCTCAAAGGAGACCTCGAAGGAGATGACGAGGAGGAAGGTGGGAGAGTTCCTGGCTATTCAGATATGGTCACCAAACACTAATTGTAAAACAGTGCAAATTAATTTTAATAAAATTTATTTGAACCCGCGACCTTCGGATTGCTAGTCGAGAGCCACCTCAAGTAGTTTGATATGTTTGGTGACTTAGCAGGAGTGCCCGGGTTTATAGGGTGAGGTTTGTTCGGTTCTTGGCGGCGGATGCGCTTGCCTACCAAATGCGTGGTGGGCCGGATCGATTAATCCTCTTTCAGCGCATCGCCTTGCAACGCAGTAGGAGAGTTGGATTCTCATGTTTATCACTCGAACACACTGACCCCCAGATTAATACCCACCTATCATACCTATTTCCTTCCCAGAACTCACTGTCCTTCCTTTCTTTCAAAATACCCCCAACACAGCATTCACAAAGATGACATAGGCCTTGAGAGTTACGATTTTCCTAAGGGCCTCCTGTGTGGAGACGATGTAAAAAATACAAAAATTAAACAACTATCTCGCTAAATCGTTGGCGGTGACTAATGGTAGGGGTATTGGTTATCTAATAAATGGTTCCCGAGGCGGCGGTACACATAATTGTAATAATTCTCGAGGGCTCTGATGTACAGACATTATGGCTCCTGTTGATTGACGAACATATACTAAAACATCGTTGGTTGGAATCGGTGCTTGAAATGACTTTAGCCATGTTTAATAAAAAACAAATTGGAATAAATTTTTCAGCAATTTTAATTTAAAATTTGAAAAATTAAATTCTTACCAATCTAATCGCCGCAATTTTAATAGGCACATATTATGGATATTACGCTTTGTTTCAACTTAATCATTACGAGAAACTTACGTCGGGAGAGATGGTAAAAGATACATTAAAATAAAATTTGATTCAATCAATGTTCAAAATTTCTCTTTTAAAATGACTCAATGAACCTCACCCCATGAACCCGGGCACCCCTGCTTAGTCACGAAACGTAGTAAATGATGCATTAAAGTTACATTTTTGTTTAATCAAGTTCAAAAGATTTTTTTAGCATGGATTTGACGTTTGCGAAAGTTCCATTTCAATATAAATACTCGTGAGGCACTCTATCCTCTGTTAGTATAAAGTCATTTTCATAGAATATGGATGTACTAACAGTATCTAAAAAGTACGACAACGCGCGCGAAATTGGCGGTTAAAAGTTACAACGTATGCAAGCCGTCGAGTTTGTCAGAAATATATAGATCAACAAAATAAATCGTGTAAAATGTATATGCGACCGAAAAATGGGCGTGGCTTACAGCTAAATCTCGATGACACAAGTTGATCTGTAGGGATTTACATATGTATGCCAGCTTGCGTAATGGATCAACATATCCGGGGTGGATCAACAAATGCAAACGGATCAACATATACCTGGCGTACCGTCGCGCGAGATCAACATAGTACGAGAGGGGATAAATATATATATATATATATATATGGTAACGTCATAGTAAATGATTATATAATTAATTAATGAATAAGTATTTACATGACTCTATCGTGTAATCTCTCATTTTCCTTGACTGTTGACTCCAAGGTTTCTCTCAATTCTATGTTTTCAGTCTTTAATTCCTCCTGTTTTTGCAGTAAGAGTTCCCTTTCCTCTTGTCCACTCTGTAATTAAGTAAAAAAAATCATTTTAAGAAGACACATTAAATTAAATAAATAGATAGTAAACATGATAATTTCGGATGTCAATGCATGGGTGCATGCATGCGTGAAGTGATGTGAAATATTCCTGAGTAGTCAAAATTTGCCCTCGGAAAACTCAGTACACGTTTTAAGCGGTTGCGATTCACGCCTTCGGAGAACACGAACAACAATGGAGTGCCACCATTGCTACGATATGGGAATTAAACCCTTTTTACTCTTTGACCCCGAGGGGCCGGAGCTCTGCATTTGAAGTGTTGAAGAATTGTGCCCGTGCACAGTAAGAAGCATTGCAATTGCAGTTCAACCTTATACATTCTTTTTACTTTCAGGTATTACTTCTACTGGGTTTGTTAAAGACAAAAATCAAAATGTCGCTTTATCAAGTATGATATTGTCTACATGCCGCCTTTGACAAAAATGTATTTTTATTTATTGAAGTTTCTTGCCTTTACGAGTTAAATGGACTAATTCGGCACATCTCGTGCTGGAAGTAGTACTGTGAGCACCTTTACAATAGCCTCAGTGATACTGGATAAAATTTAGCATGAAATATGATTGATACTATTTATTTAATTGCTACCTGAACATCAAACTGATTACCATAAGAAACATGACACAAAATACATCAAAATACAGACAGTGAGAAGATGAAAGGGGAAACATACCTTCAGCAATGAGACAAGCTTTTGCTCCCTTTCTGTAGTGCATCCCTCCTGCTCTATCCCATCCCTCAAGAGCAGTTCTTGCAACGTGTCGACCTAGGGACATGATGATGATACAATACAAAGCATGACGATACAAACAAATGAACTAACTAAGAATCAATTCGTGAATGTATCGACCCTTTGAATAACAAGGTCCATCTAATGGTACGTATACATTTGCAAACCAGAAAGCGAACCGTACCACGAATTACGGGAAAGGAACGAATCAACTGCAAGCGGCGTTTTGCGCCATTTGCAGTTGCTTCATACCTTTCCCATAAGTTTTAGGTTTCCCATGAGGTTCAGTTCAGCAGTTCGGTCGCGTATGTATACATAGCATAACACGGATATTGAACTTTAAAGTAACTCTCTTTAGAGCCCATTATCGCATGACATTGCTGTCGATGACAGTAACTTGTTATTCTTAAGGGACGGCACATAGTAATTTTTTTACAAAACGGGATATGAAAATAACTGAAAACATTACATAATACATAATATAATACACAAAATGTATGTAGTGAATTCTATATATATTAATGTGATATACAGTACTCTCTCGTCAATCCGCCAACCGAAAAACCGGGCAAGTGTCCGATTAGTGAAAACAGCTGATCATAGTGCATGCACACAAAATACGATAAAAATTATATCAGATATTTCGTAAAAAACAAACAAACAATATTTCATAAAATTAATATTTTTTGGTTAAATTCCTCAGGCCTCTGCCATATTTTGACATAAGGTCGGAATATTTTCGCTTTGCAATAAAATCCAAAGAAGTGGAATATTTCTAAGAGTATCAGAAAATAGAAATTTCTTTTGAAAGGTGATAATATATGCTTTTAAATAAAAATTTTGATGTATTCAAATTTTGAATGTGAACATAAAAAAAAATAAAAATGGCTCACCATAAGGCGAAGCTTAATGCTAAATCACTATTTTGATTAATCTTTATAACGAATTGGTGTACATTATGAATACCAAAAAATACGCTTTAGATAAATTGAAGGTTTTCCTATCGTTTCGCTCGAGTAGAATAAAAATAAAATTACTCAATAAAAAATATAAATGTAAACTACTAAAAAAAATATTTTTTCAATAGGAATGTATGAACGCATACAGGAAACAACTTTTAAAAAATACAGTATCATAGCTAAGATTATCTGTGACAGTTTCACGTGATTATCTTTTTTTGCTTTCTTATAAAATTATTTACAAAATAAATAAAAACCAGTTTTGTGCTTGAAATCCAACGTTTCTAGACTCCGTTCGTCAAGTTATGCGTATTACCAACAATATAAGATATACCAAAAAATATTCACATTTTTGGCTTGTAGCTTCCTCTTAAGTATTTTGCGTTTTATTAGACAAATGTTACTGTTTGACATTTAATTTATAAATAGTTAATAAAAAATTTAATAACTTTCATAATTTTTTTTTTTTATAACACATTTTAATTCTTCTGTGATCTACTTCTAGATTTGAATATAAAGAGTGGTGTTTTCTTTTTCTAACACCGTTTAGATCATATTTCTCACCATGACATTAAGGGAGATACAACAATTTCTATCAGACCATACGAGTTGTTCCTAGAAGTGAACAAATTAGGGTTCAAAGTTAAGGTGCCATTAAGCTTGTGAGAAGACTCCATTTTTTAAACATATTCAAACAAAAAACGTGGCTGAACGAAATGAACAGAAACACGTGCGACAGTCGCTAGAATACACGGAGGCCTAACCGAAATCTTCTAAAACCACAATAATTAACCCTGGTGACTTTAAAATAGTCTGCGAGAACATAGTAACCGAGTGAGTAAGATAAACCAACCCGTCAGTGTAAAAGCTTGGCGCTCGAGTCTGACTCTCGGCGGACTACTGAATTAGCATACGAATACAGGCGATTTATAGAGCTTAATTTTGTGTTTTCAACCAGTAAAAATAATGGCAGATTATAGGAGTTAACGGATAATCTAGCGATTGATTACCGAGAGAGTACGGTACATATATATATTTCTAGACCACAAATAAAAGCATGAAAAATTTTATTATGTAGCTACACAAATAATGGGGAGAGACAATAATCCGTAACCACATAATATTTTAATGAAATTGGGGTAGGTACTTTCTTTGAAATATTTTCCTAATTTGAATGTGTTCTATTTTGAAATCGAAAGCATTTGTTTTGAAGTGTGGGTTATTGTATTGTATCACCGCCATCTTTTATTAATAGAGGCCGTGCTGTAGAAAATGAATAGATAGTTAAAGAGACCTGTTTTCGGACCTTTGCACGTTCATTTTCTACAGCACGGCCTGTGTTCATAAAGATGGCGGTGATTGTATGTGATTTGTAAAGAGAGCTTCCCCACCTGTACTTTGTAAAACTAAGATAAATATATCATCAAAAGATTTGTTAATGCCAGATTCTGTTAACTTTTCTGCACTTTAACATCATCCCATTACCCAATATTAGGGGGTGTCACAATCCTACAGACTTTTGAGTGGAGTATGTATATGTGATCATCACCAATTACATCACAAACATAATATAGACACGTTATTGTCCCACAAAATTAACACAAAATGTGGAAAGTAACAAACACACTTACGTTTCCAGTATATTCTTAATTCAAACTTATTCTTTAACCACTTACTTTGGTTCTGGAGTCTTCTAGCTTTTCAGTTTGCCGACAGAGGGACTCGAGCAGAACAGATTTCTCATCGGAGAGTCTCTCGTTGTCCACCTGCACCTCAGTCAACTGGTTTTGGAGGTCGGATAACTCTTGGAGCGTGGCCTGAAGCTCTTCATTGGTACTGGAATCGTTAAAAAAAACATACCATTATTTTACTTAAAAATATGTACTAATAATTTGAAATTTGATCAATCGCTGATAATTTGTACAGCATTGTTTTTTTGTGAAAATCATCTCAATCAATAATGTAATAGGGGTTCAAATAACTTGGCCTCATTCAGAACAAAAGTTAAATAGTTAAAATAGTAAAAAATATTGTGATTTAAAAATACCATTCATTTAGATGATTCCAGAATGAAAGGTACTCCAGAATGGAAAATACAGAATAGGACGGGTTGTTTCACAGAAATTCAAATGTAACATTGTCATCAAATGGCCATTCGACATTATTTTTTGAAAGTTCCCGATTCTAAGGACGGGTTGTTAAGGAGAATTTGAACTATTCATCAAATTTCAAGGTTAATTATCGGGTTCTGTCAAGGTCCTATTCAGGTTCTGTTATTATATCACTGTAGGCTAGAAGCTTGACACAACTGAAAAAATAACAGAACTTGAAAAAATCTTTCACAGAACTAGAAAATTAACATTGAAATTTTAAGAATTGTTCAAATTTCAACATTCATTTTCGGGCTCTGTGAAAGTCCTATTGAAGTTCTGTTATTATATCATTATAGGCGTGTGGCTTGACAGAAATGAAATAATAACAGAACTTGAAAACATCTTTCACAGGACTTGAAAATTAACTTTGAAATTTGAAGAATTGTTCAAGTTCTTCGAAATAACCCGTCCTTAGTCTGTTTCAGCTCTTGAAAAAAATTTGATCAGCAGATGAGGACAATTATCATGTTGGGAACTGGGCATTAGAATGGGAGTCCTGATGATAGACCACCATTCAGAATAGAAACTTTGCTTTAAATAGTTTTAGCTATCTTTAGTGACAAGATCTGAATAACTAGGTACTTCCCAACTATCTTCTTCCCCACCCCCAAACGGGGAAGCCATTCTCCGGGCAGTCGAAAATATTCTGCATCATGTAAAAATATATAATTTTTTTTTAATATAAGTCCCAACCATCTGGAGCCAGTCAGACTATGGTATCCCCAATTAGGGTTTGTTGAGCGGCTGAAGGCAGCGGGGAGGGAAAGGAGATGGGGAAGATAAAGCTGGGGTAGTACCTGGCTATTCAGATCTGATCACCAAACATGGCTAAAGCCGTTTGAAGCAAAATTTCGCTTCTAAATAGTGGTGGATACTGAAAGTACACCACTCTGGAACGTTCCGCCAATATGCGATATATCATTTCAAATGTATAAATTGTGAAATAACACAAATTGACCAAATATAATTAACTTGCACATGTCGGGATTTGAACCCACAACCTCCAGATTGGAGGTCAAGACTTGTAACAAATAAGAATAATATGAAGCGGCTGACTGACCTGTAGTGGTTCTCCTCCATCTGCAGGATGCGGTCCTGTAGGCAAGCTACCGACACCTCGCTCAGCGAGCTGGACGAGTGCTTGTCCCACTCCGGAGTCATGGCCTCACCGTCAGAATCCTGGAACAATAATGAACCATTATTATCAAAATAAGGAGGATGCGTAAGAATCAGGTAAAATTATTTTGTAAACGTAAGGCCATTCGTACACAAGGCTACGCAAGTATCAGATTTCGACAATTCAAGTATCTTGGCGAATACTGCAATACATCTGCACAGAAGTTCATACACAGGCAATCGTTGCCGACATTCTGCCAACTCGATGGCGATGCCAATCTCCTGCGACCAGCCAGGCGAAATTGTCACCACTCATGTTGTCGAGACATTAAATATGTTAGTCATTTTGTCACAATGCGTATGCACAATGCTGGTAAGAATGATTGGTTGGGATCCAGATCTCGTGATTTCTATGGACTGTGCGTAACAAGTTGTTTGTGACGCAAGTACAAATATTATATATTATACTTTAATTTTTCAAAAATTGGGTTAAAAGATGAAAAACCTTTCTGCATATTAAAATAAATAGCATAAAATGACGAAGAATGAATTTAAATAATATTGTCCCGTAACTTGATCAAGAAACTTTAATGTTGTCATAAAAAAACAAAAAACCCGTAAAAAAAAAAACATTTATATTAATAGATGGATTTAAAAATATATATTTTTTTTTTTTGGTTTGAATGAGGATTGAACCATCCTCCCCTGGGACTGGAGTGAACCGAGGCCTATTTAGTATATTAACTGCTGTAATTTTTTCCAATTGCAGAGAAATGGCGTATACGTCCGCGTGGTTGCCACCAAAAATTGATAGAATGCATTGTCACGACAAAAAGTCTATCTGCCGAGTTTCAGCTCGATCGGATGTGGGGAAGTGGGTTAATTTCCACCTCTGAGATTAGCATTCAATTCATTCACGAAAACAAAATCGAAATTCAAAAAGATTCTTTTAAAAAAGGCACGAAGAAGACTGCAGCAGAGATGTAACGACACTTTGAAATGATGCTGAATGGGCTAAAATCATAGATAATAGAAACATAGGAAGGTATGGCATGAAAATTTTACGGACAGTCACAGAGCAAAAAAGTTACGCATTTGGTGTTGTTGGTTCGAATTACGGTAGTATGGGATAACGACGTTGGTAACATCTATTGTAAACATACACCTATTTCATACTACCTATCTTCCTTGGGTAAAATGGCACGCCATGTCCTAAAACAGGAAAACATTAGAAAGGAGGAAGAAAGACCAGTATTAGCAGTGGCTAGGTTTCTTTCCTGTCCAAGACTAAAGAAGAAGAGGAAGATAATATTACCGTGGGCATTGAGGATGGTGCGGAGCAATGTCCCACCTCCTGCAGCAGCTGGCGCTTCTCGCTGTCACTCAGCGGGGAGTGAGCCACGCCGCGAAGCCGCGCACGCAGCGCAACATTCTCCGCATTGGCGCGTTCACTTATCATCTGGAATAATACAAAGATACATTTTAGAAGATGATAATATCCATCCCACATTACTTCAGTCTTCTTCCAATTTTCATAGTTTGTTTTTATTTTTAAGTTTTCAATTTAAAACACAAGACGAAAATTTAATTTGATTTGTTAGCTGTGGACTGATAGGGTTAAAAATATGAAAAGTGAAATATACGCAGGGTTCAGCATGCAGCACGTAGCTGAAAGACTTAACCAGCTCTGTGCAAATGTGCTGTCATGGAACCGGCCGATTACATGCCATGGTGAAGATAAGGTTTGGGGTTGTGGAGCCAAAATATTAGATTTGTTTACCTTCAGGTCAGCCAGTTCCTTCCGGAGGTCTGCCATATCCTGCTGCTGCTGAACCAACTCTAGCACCTTCTTCTGCAGCTCTTCCCTTTCTTTCACCACCTCCTCCAGCTCCCTCCTCACCTCCTCCAGGTGCGGATCGGGGCCGGGGGACACCAGGGAAATTATGTCACTTGTTAAAGTGCCAACCTGGAATGAGAAAAAAAAATTTAATACAAAGTAATGAACAATTGGTGGTGAGATGGTATTTTCTGGAATCTGTTTGCAAAATGTTCCTGGGAAGCTTATTCTCCTTATTCTTATTTAATAAAGTTTCGGTGATAGCAAGAAAATTTGTTAAAAAACGTGATATATTTTTAGACGCAACATTATTTTGATGATTTAATAATATAAAAAATTTGTCATAAATGTGATGAAGCTTTGTCACAAATATGATGGATATTTGCCACAAATCAAATCAGATCAGATCAAACGCCACAAACATGAAAAACCCTAACCATAACAACAAAAACTATATATCTTTGCCACAAACTTAATGGATCTTTACCACAACTCTGTTGCAGCTTTGTCACAAATTTAGAATAATGTCACCATAACACTGTAAGTCAGAATCAGGAGCATAATATGCGTATATCGAGATGTTTTATTGAAACATGAATGATGCACGTTAAAGCGGTTAAATAATTTTAAAAAAATTTTCAGTAAAAACATGAATCCATCAATAAAGAAGAGTGTCCGTGTGTGAGTTCGTTTTCCATCCTTTTTTCCCACCCCTTAAAGCAGAACAAAGCCCGGGGTATGCGGGGTACTTTAACGTCACTGTATCAGCCAGTATAATTTATTTATTTTGTTTTAAGAAAGACTAAGGTAAGACTAAAGGTACTACCATCACAGTAAGCGGAAAATGATGGTTGTGTCGAGAGAATTGAACTGGGTGGGAACCAGTAGCGATGCCAACTCGACCGCTGACCGGTCATAATAATAAAATATTCAAATTAGAACTCACCTCAGCAGTACCGTTGTACTCCTGTACAGTCGGGATGCTCAGCAATAATGGTGGAAGACTATTACACTCCGGCTGGTCCAGTTCTCCCAAAGGCAGAAGGCTCTCAGACGGCCTCTCCAGCCTGCAAGAGCTGCTCAGCTTTCCCTTGAACAGCAGCGGCTCTTGGCCTTCTATCCTCAGCTGGTTCTCTGTAGTGGTCGTCAGTTCATCAGCAGAACTGTATTCGATCTTATTGTTATTTCTCGATCTTCTTAAACTGGCTACTTCTGGTCTGTTGAACTCCCCTTCCATCTCTTCGGCTCTGTCAACTTCATCGAGAGTTTCATTGCTTGGGGTTAGTTTGATTTCCGGATGGTGTTTATCCTTTTTCCCGCTCTTGTTGATCTTATCTTTAGATCCAAAGACTTTCGTAGATTTTTCTTTTGGGACTGGAGCTATCTTGTGGTGTTTGGAGTCGAGGCTGGAGACCGAAGTTGCCCCTTTGAGCGGAGCTCCTTCGGTTGGGGTTTTTCCCGCGGAGGTCTGGTGACCCCTGCGGAACAAGGATTTTATTTTCATCATTTTGATGCACTTTTTTATCAACACATTTCACGATGTTTTCTGGTTCGTTACGGCGAATTTTTAAATAAACACTGTATCATCTTTATTCACACACATCGCTGGCTGAATTTGTAAAATTAAATAGTTAAGGAAGGTAAGAATTAAATTGTACTATGAATGACGCTTTTGTTTTGAGGAGATATCTTATCTTTCAACTAACTAACAGTCTATTGACTTTGGGTTGATTATGAATTTGAAATATTACAGATATGGGATGAGGTATTTTTTTTGATACGCAACCATTCGAAAATACACTGCTGTGAATTTTAAAAATGCCGGTGATCAATGCGCCACGATTAATAAATAAAATAAACTAATTATTGAAGACAATATTAGCGATTTCTAAACGACTATCTGAAACAGAAAAATCAGAAAAGGATACGGTCACATCTAGGACAATAATATTGTCTTCAATAATTAAATATTACAATTTGAGATTTTACTCAATAAAGTTATTCCGAAAAATAAATACAAAATAAACTAGCACAGAACCGTGAAAATTCTGGGAATCTATGATTAATCACTTTTTTCAAAACTAAAAATCTATGTAAATAAAAAATTTAATTACAGAGAATATTGAAACTTCTTCTTAATATTCTCCTGATGAAGGGAGGGTGCTTCCGAAACCGGTAGATTATATTAAAATTAAAGTGGTCTAAAACAAATTTATATATTTTTATTGTAAATTATGACGAGCCACACAGTAAATGCTTATTACAAAATATGAAAAATGTAAATGTTCGCTTGTTCAAAATCTTAAATCTCCGAAAGTTCTTCACAAATTGCTTTGAAATTTTCACACAATGCGCGTGTTTTTATATACCATAATTTTTTATATCGTAATTTTTAATCGTCATAAGTTTCCAGTTTACCTCAAATATTTATACTGGATGCTATAAATAAAATCCTAAAATAAATCAAAATGAATAATTCACATTTCGCATAACGACAATCGGTTTAACTTTTTATTAAATATTTATTTTATATGAACGAGATAAAAGTGAAGTTACAATTTTCTTACAAATTCCCCAAACAAAACGAATGTGTTAAAAATATCGAGTTCTCTCAATTTTTCTACGATTGGAGTAAAAAATTAAGTATAAATATGGTTAGCGTTTTTAACAACATTTGTGATGTTTGATATTAAAATTTTATTTAAAATAAGATGTATATTTGAAATACGCAGAAAACTTTGCAAACTGAACAAAAGGGTTGACAGTACTGAACGGTTATTTCTCCCCTGACGACGGACTCTACAAGGCTGTCAAAGAAGACAGAGGAAGCGCAACACTGATAAATCAACCCCAAAGTCAGATATACAATTTTATTTATTTATTCACAAAATTATATAACAAAAGTAAAACATAAATTAAATAAATTATTGAACATAATTTATTTTACTTAATACGAATTTCAGAATTCGCGCCCTGTGCCAGTTACCAGTTGCCCCAGTCCTGATTCGACCCTGAAGTCATTATCTCATTTACACTAATTTGCCATTAAAAAAAATCGTAACTTACTAATTACCAGTAACATAATTTCAGCGATAAAATAGTAAAATCTCACGATAATATTTCGTGATTAAAAATTGCATTGAATTTATTTCATTCATACATTTTTAATAAATATTTATTATCAAGGTGGCAACAGAAAACTTCTGTATTTAAAAAGTTCTTATAATTTCATGTTTATCAAAGCAATTTTAACATTTTTCCTAGTATATTAATCCAGGGGATTTACCTATCAAGATTTTAGTCACGTAAAATATTATTTCATAAATTAAGTAGATAAAGTAAGAATAAGAATTAGAGAAATTTAACATGGCCAGATCAGGAAACCAGAAAAACGTGGAATATCGTCAAATGTGTTAGAACCGAGAAACGTATTTTGAAAAGATACAAGGCCAAAACGCACTCATAGTGGACTTGTGCTGTATGAACACGATTTGTGCGTACTAATCACCATACTCTCGATTAATGCGCGCGTATTTTGAAAGTATACATGGCCAAAACGCATCCATAGTGTACTAGACGCTGTGTGGTTTTAGCAATATACCTAGATAAATAAATTCTTTAGAAAGTATACACGATTTGCGCGTACTAATCACCATACCCTCGATTAATGCGCGCGTATTTTCAAAGTATACAAGGCAAAAACGCATCCATAGTGTACTTGTGCTGTATGATCCCGATTTATGCGTACTAATCACCATACTCTCGATTAATGCGCGAGTATTTTCAAAGTATACAAGGCCAAAATCCATAGTGTACTAACGCTGTATGATTTCATAAGTTCTTAGATTAGGTTATTTCAAATAGTATCTATTCATTATTATATCATAGATTAAATTTTAAAAAATATACCCAAACTAAGAACTATTTTGTATTATACATCATAGATTAAAAATAAATAAATCCAAACAGAGAACCTAGTTTTTATGAAGAACTCCATCAAATATGAAGAAGTTCTGAGCAGTATACCGTTTCTGACACTCGAAAATCCCCGGAAAAAAATGATTTTTAGAAACATCAAACAAAATGCAAAGTAAAATTCTAGACATGGCTTTAACTATGTTTATGTTCAGTGACTAGATTTCCCACGTCGATACAAAAATTCCTTCCTTACGCTATTTCCGAAGATATTCATGAAATAACAATTGTAATCAGGATGAAATTTGCCAGGTAACGGATGATAACCAGACGGTATACGTAGCTCCCACGTAACTCTATAAATAATTGTAAGTTCGCATAACCAATCGATATGCTTTGGACGCGGGGAACAAAGAAGGAATGAACAATATCTATAGGTGTATCAGTGGCTCACCGAGTGCACGGACGCTCTGGACTAACGGCTCGGGGGGGCTAAACGTAAGGGGGCTGCACCAAAATCACCGCAATTGAATCAAGTTGGCCTGCTATTTATAAATCCCTCGAGGTGAACTAATTAATCTTAACTAATTACTCTTTAAAAAGCCAGAGATTTTCCAACCAGTGACCTTTTTGATAACTTTAAGCTAAATTTACCGGTTGTAAAAGTTTTTGAAAAAATGTATTCCTAAAATTTTTTAAGGAATCCGAACTGTCCTCTACGCGACGTGTAAGGACCTAGAGCATATGGGAATATATATTTATATATACCTAGATTTAACACGACAGCTGCACAACACCATTACGAATATCTAGGCTAAAAGTTATTTGACGATTTGCCTGATGTAATAAAAAGCGAAAAAAGATGTTCAAAATTAAAAAAAAACTAACCGTATATTTTCTTTTAAAACCAAACTGATTGATCATTTTGCCGATGGTTTTCAGATATATTCTATTTTCTTTTCTATGTATTTTAATTTATTTATTTACTGTAAAATATTTCTAATATTTTACTATTATAATAGCAAGTTGTGTTTTGCTATTTTTAAGCATTAGTAAATAAACTAACTCACCAGTTACACCCGATAATATTTCTCCATTATAATTAAATCAGTTAAGCAAAAATGTCCGGTAACATACTATAATTATTAATTTGTATCTTTGCTTTATAATGTCAATAAAAAAATTAAAAACCTTCACGCCGTTTGGCCACAAACGTGTGACGGACCGCCAAACCAGTCGGTCTTGGCACATACTATTTGCTTCATTCACATTTAAACAACGTCTCATAATACTATTTTGTTATTCTGACTCTTGACACGGCCCGACTCAAGAACTTGGTTCACTTGATAGTGCCATGTCTTCCTCGGGTGTCCCGACCCCTTCTGCGCAGAGTTTTACAGCACTCGCCACTCGCTTGCCCGGGGGCTGGATATGTCTTCGCCACCAATGGCACGACAGAGTACATATTATTTCATTAGCAATATACTAACTAGTATGCAGTACCTGGAACATGTAATATTGCGCCTATCCTTGATGTTTGACACAATTAATTATTATTATTAGCAATTTACCCGGCACAATAGATCACCGTAGAGAACAGTGTCGCGCCATGAACAATGAAACACCATTGTCTTATGCTGTCTGAGCTTCTAATTAAAAACACGTTGAAAAATATAGGCGCACCCTGACCTCTCCCTCTCTCTCATAAACGACGAATGTAACGGAAAGAGAAGCGGCAAGGGGCTCTGAGTGGCATGACCATAATATATAAGTCTGAGTTTTTAATCTCAACCGGAGCTTTAAAATGTTCGTTGTTTTCTACAGTCGATTGCTTTCTTCTACAAATTAAAATGGTATAATACGAAATAATAACACCCAGAATTATTATCCTAGATTACTTAGGGCCGGTATTAAAGTTGCTTTTTAAGCTTGGATTAAGAGATATTTACGTTTGTCAAGATGCCATCGGGTAGTAATTCTGACAGCCATATCCAACTCATAACATTACAACTATGAATACCTTCAAACAGGTACTGATTTTATGGGATATAACATTAAATTAAATCATACATACAAAATTTACAATGCTACAACCCGTATATGATATATTACAACCCCTTCAGCGTTTTACGGTCATATATTTTTAGGCGTCCATATTTTTTTAAAGTATTTTTTATCTCTTTGAAATACGTAAAATTTTTGACGTTAGAAAGAGGAAAAACAATTCTCTCCAATTTGCTTCAAATATTTATACTGGATGCCATTAATAAAAACCTAAAAATAACCAAAATGAATAATTTACATTTCGTGCCGCTATCGTAACAATTGGTTTAACTTTAAAAATGATGCGAAGAAGACAACCACTTAAAAAATATATATTCTACGTTAATGTTAGCTGAGAGGGTTGGAGCTGGCAACACGGTATCATATCCTCATACATAAGCTCACATTTCACCACAACCTCAAATAACACATCTGCCCTGATGATAGACACTGCAATGCTGTCCGAAACGATGGCTAAAGAAGTAGTTAGCGCAACACGGCATAACACCCCAAAAACAAATAACAAAAAAAATAAATTAAAAATGATTTTTTATTATATGAACGAGATTAAAGTGAAGTGAAGTTACAGTTTTCTTACAAATTCCTTAAGAAAGACGAATCTGTTTTCGAAATATCGAGTTCTCTCAATTTTTCTACGATTGGAGTAAAAATTAAGTAAAAATGTGGTTAGCGTTTTTGACAACATTTTTCAAGTTTGATATTAAAATTTTATTATTTAAAAAATAGTAATGTTTATTTTAAATGCATACACCGGAAAGATAATTTTTATTGTTTCTAAAACAGTATTTGTTTTTTAGGATAATTAAAAAATAAGATGTATATAACGCATTTGAAATACAGAGAAAACATTGCAAAATGAACAATTGTGTTGAAAGTACTGATGGGTTAAGAAATAAACTCAATGTAACGAAAAATCTTAAGCATTGCGATTAATACAAAAGTTTCATAGCACAAAAAAATGAATTCATTAAAAAAAAAAAGTTTGGGTACGTACGCACATCTTAGCTTAAATTATACAGGGTGTATCGGCAAGTACCCGACAAACTTTAACCAGCTATTCCTTAGCACATTTGGAGTAAAAAATGTTATGGGCGCTTTGCTGTCCGGTAACATTTTTTTTCCATTAAAAACAAAAAATAAATAAAAAATCCACACTCCGTCACTGTCATTTCAGCAAGTGTGTCAAAAAGTGTCCTCGCTCTTTCGTACACACTAAATAATAATAGTTAAAAATGAGACGAATGGTGCCGTGCCATTTCGTTGTGATTGTAAAAGCGCGCCAACGTAGGTACGTACGTACATTATTCAACGAAACTCGAACAAAATATTGCCAGACGGGTTTTCAAACTTTGACAAAGGATAAAACATTAGTGTGGTGAAAATATGAAAAATAATTTTTTTATTAAATGTATTTAGAGCTGGCAACACTTAGGTAATTTTAGTTCGTTAAATTCTAATCGGAAAACATGTAATATTGAAGTGGCAAAGCAGTTTCCACCTATTTCCCTAAATTCGAAGGCCATTCTAGAATAACCATTCCTTTAAAATTAAAATACAGAGATCAGTGTCAGAAATTTCTCAGAACCATTCCTCCCACGCTTTGGATTTCGAAGATCTCAGGGTATTCAGAGAAGACAGAGGAGTTCAAATAAAATAATTCCAGGTTGCAAAATGTTGAAGACAGGATATGAATAATAATTTAACGATTTTTGAATTCCAAGAACAGGCAAAAATGGATGATGGTGGCCTCTAAATTTATATCAGAGAACTCACAAAGAGAAAAGAGAGCTCAAATTCTCTGGACAACGAACCTTTGCTTTCTGTTAAATTATGGTTAGGTTATGTTTAAAAAATATATATTAATTTTATTGAATAGCGCCATTTGAATTGTTTAATATTAAATTATAAGTGACTTTTTTTCAAATTGGAATTATAATATCCCGTGTATTTTCACGGATCGCTGTACATGGTGATCGGGTATATCATCAAAATGACAATTCAACACACCTACAAAAAGTGGTATAAAGTCATGAAAAGTTATGAAACAAAAACTAGGTCAAATAGGTTACCTAGATAATTATTAAACTTAGTTTTAGTTTCATCACTTTTAATGACTCCTTATCACTTTTTAAAGGTGTGTTGAATTTTCATTTCGATGAAATATCATGGAATCGCTGTAGTACATATGTACGAGTATGTTGTTGAGAAACGAACTATGAATTTTAAGAGGAAGCTACAAGCCAAGAATGTGTATATTCTTGGTATACCTTATATCGTAGGTAATAGGCATTACAATCGCTTGACAAACGGAGTCTCGAAACGTTCGATTTCAAGCACAAAACTGGTTTTTATATATTTTGTAAATAATTTTATAACAAAGCAAAAAAGTTTTTCAAGTGAAACTGTCACAGATAATCATAAATAATAATAATAAATAAAATAAAATACTTTTTTGTTTTAAAACCACGATATTTATTAATTTAAGAACCGACCGGTTTCGCTTTACTTAAGCATCATCAGGGTACAAATTAATACAGTTAATACATTACATTAATACAGTATTAATACATTAATACAGTATTAATTTGTACCCTGATGATGCTTAAGTAAAGCGAAACCGGTCGGTTCTTAAATTAATAAATATCGTGGTTTTAAAACAAAAAAGTATTTTATTTTATTAAATATGTCAAACCACAAAGTGATTGCTTTCTACAATAGTAATAATAATAAAGATTAATCAAAATAGTGATTTAGCATTAAGCTTCGCCTTAAGAAAGTTTATTTTAAAACAATGCAAAGAATAAAAACGTTAACCACTATTTATAGAGAATCGTAGAGTAAAGTCTACTAAAATGGTTACAACCATTAACATGGTAATTAAAACTTGTTAATGGCACCTTAACCGTGCTTAACAGTATGCAAAATTTCCGGAAATCTATTTGTACCGTTGAATATTACGTAGTAAAGTACAGGTAAAAGGCTGATGTTGTAATATCTTCGTAATGGTCCTTAAAAACCTTGAAATTCTAATAAATAATAATCGTGAATATTGTTAGGAGAAGGCGTCGACATTCCGGCGCCCAAATAATTTAATATAATATTATGATGTGTGGAGTATTGAGAATTGCATTGCGGAAAAAATAAACATTCAGACAGGTAATATTATTATATTTATCACAACTATGTGGATATTTCCTGGGTAGCTGGTTTATATTACTGGCCTATAGGCTATTTAAGTAATGTATGTTCTTCCGTATCTGTTTGTACATAAAAAAAATAGATATAACCTAGGAAATTATGATAAATTGTACCAAGCCTTTGCCGTAATTTTTCACATAAAACGGCGCTATACAAATTATCCAATTATAATAATAATTATTATTTGTTATTTCGGCTACTGGCATTTTACCTAGCCTCATTCAAAATTTAGGCGTATTAGATCTGTCAAAGAATTTATAAATAAAAAATCAAAAATCAATAATTTTAAATACATGTAGGATTACGAAAGATTATTTAAATGTTTATATTAAGGGATCAGTAGGATTTATAAGTCCAATTAGGTGTTCTACCGAGCCGAACCCTCTGATGTGAAAATATCTGGAGTCGGTGAATTATTTTCCCATTTGATCTCTGGTGAGTTGACGTGTTGTTCTTGTATTTATTATGCTTATATAATGCACTTGCATAATGTGGATTGACTAGATGATCATTTGTGGAAAAGTGTGTGGAAGGGTTTAGTTTTTCCTGTGGGGAAGATTTAACCCGGACTTAAAGTCGTTCAAAATGAATAAAATAAATTATACTCCTATTTTTGAAAAAAAAAATAAACAAAGATGCGCTATGTACTCGAAGGTACGTATCTATTTACTTTTGAACCCAAAAAAGAGAAGCCTTAAAAGCAATAAGGAATTCCAGATTTAAAAAATAACTATTAAAAATGTACTTCTAACTTAAATACCTGTATTTTGATTTTTTTTAACAAACGTCGATTTCATCGTGAAAATAATTTTTAAAGTTTACATTTTTCAAAGCCCGCCAAAACGATCGAAATTTGACGGGGTACGTGTGACGTCATGAATACTTCGGTTTTGTCGGTCAACAGTAAATTCAATCGCACTTGGGTGCAAGATCTTGAAAAAACATGAATTATTTTTAAATAACCTGAATGTAAGCCGCAATAGTGTGTCCCGTGTACGAGTATACGCTGATACGCAGCGCAACTTAGCACAATTTTTTTCGCATTCTTAATGCACGCGGCCGTCCATGAGGTAGCTGTTTAAGTGCTGTCAGAATTTGCCGACCAATCACAGGGCGTTTGAGCGTCTTACGGTTTTAATTGTTTTTAAATGACGATTTATTAATTCTACGTGTAATTATATAAAACTTATATATTCAGAATCAGCGTTTGTTGATCTAAATGATATAAATACATGTTTCTTTATTATTAT
This sequence comes from Hesperophylax magnus, assembly GCA_026573805.1. Classification (NCBI taxonomy): domain Eukaryota; kingdom Metazoa; phylum Arthropoda; class Insecta; order Trichoptera; family Limnephilidae; genus Hesperophylax; species Hesperophylax magnus. Next base: position 21,950,097 of record JAIUSX010000018.1, on the reverse strand, counting down.
TGAAGAAGAAGATAATACTAATCAATCTAAAAGAAACATGAAACAGAAAAATAAAAGATAACGGTCACAACTAGGAATCGAACCCAGAATCTCTCGTCTCACCGGGTCTTTGTTTTTTAAGCCATAATATTTTTTACTCAAGTTCTTTATTGTAAGATATAACTACGAACTTCCATCAGAATAACCATGCCAAAAAACGTTTAGAGCTAACTTATAAAGGTGCATGAAAGTTAAATTCCCATAAGGTATAATGCATTAACTAAAGGTGCATTATAAAGCCATTCAATGAAGCTAACAGTCCACGCTTGAGCAATCGCTGAGCATCACCCATTCAATGCGCTCAATGTGTTAAATGGAGCGAGGGAACTCCGGGCAAAGCCGGGTCAAAAGTGCACAAACCATTATTAGTTTTTGTCTACTGCCACAGTAAGGCCTCGTTCAGAGTGCAGTGAAATATTCAGCGCCGAGACTTACGTTCACACGAAGTCAAAGACTAGTAGTTAGTTCTGGGAACAGTCGACTCCGCGCCCAATTTTTTTATTTCTAATTTTGGATTATTTAATAAATCAAAACCAAAATTTCATCTGAAATCATAAAATTTGTAAGTAGTACCTACCTGCTTAATTATAAAACATTTATCTTATGTAATATTTTTTTTATATTTCAATAAAGGTATACGATTTGTCCAAACAAATGTCACTATCTTAATGAGAATTATTTTTCAAACTTTCTTCAGGCAGGTAGGTACCATAATATTGAAAAGCTCAGTCAAAGTTTGTCACCTAGGCAAAGTAAAGCTTGCTTGAATAATATCGCGGATGCAGCAGATTTTCTAAACCAGAAACGGAACGTACAAACAAATTTGCAGACAGACGAAATGCCAAAACGGTTAATTAAAACAGGACTTGTTGAACAAAGATGACAATATCATTTTATAAATAACTAGCTGCACTTAGCAACGCGTTGCTGTGGCTCAGTTTGTTTTGCAGATAAATAAATAATAGCGCATGTTGCTTTTACGTCCAACAGATAGCGCTGTTTTAAAAAGAGGCTTTTTTGCCTGTCGCGGTGACATTTATATAATATAGGTATATAAAAACACTTGCGTATTCGAATGCAACGCTGTGTCAAAATTTCAAAGCAATCGGCGAAGAACGGTGAATATTTAAGATTTTGAACAAAAGAACATTTACATTTTTATTTTTATAAATGGTTAATTGCTGCCTATAAACTGTTTCGGTGTGTAGCTAACATTACCTTTTGGAGTTATGTATAAGTAGTCGAGTGGACAAAAACTACTTGGAAAAAATCTGTGAGTTACAAACAAATCCATGATGGTGTAAATTGCATCGCACTAAAAACCTCTTGTGTGAAAGAGGCGTAACAATGCAGTATGTGCAATGAATATATCTCGTGTTCACAGCCATATGAACGTTTGAACAGGGAAGGGGTTCGATTTCATGCAATAGCCTTTTTTAAAGTATCGTTTGAAAGGTGCGCCTATTTGAGTCTAAAACACAGCGAGATAACAAAAGTGTAAATAAAAACTAACAATCATGTGAATATTTTGAACTAGGGTTGAAAACCAAATAAAATAAAAGTTTTAATAATTTAATAATTTAGACATCGCATTCCGAATTTCTACCGAAATATAACATACTTTCACACACTAAGATCTTAAGTATGTTCCGAAAATTAAATATAACTTACTTTCATACACTAAGATCTTAAGTATGCTTCGAAAATTAAATATAATATCATATACATATCTTCATATACATACTAAGATCTTAAGTATGCTCAGAAAATTTAATATAACATACTTTCATATACTAAGATCTTAAGTATGCTCCGAAAATTTAATATAACATACTTCCATATACTAAGATCTTAAGTATGCTCCGAAAATTTAATATAACATACTTTCATATACTAAGATCTTAAGTATGCTCCGAAAATTTAATATAACATACTTTCATATACTAAGATCTTAAGTATGCTCCGAAAATTTAATATAACATACTTCCATATACTAAGATCTTAAGTATGCTCCGAAAATTTAATATAACATACTTTCATATACTAAGATCTTAAGTATTCTCCAAAAATTTAATATAACATACTTTCATATACATACTAAGATCTTAAGTATGCTCCGAAAATTTAATATAACATACTTTCATATACTAAGATCTTAAGTATGCTCCGAAAATTTAATATAACATACTTTGATATACTAAGATCTTAAGTATGCTCCGAAAATTTAATATAACATACTTTCATATACTAAGATCTTATGTATGCTCCGAAAATTTAATATAACATACTTCCATATACATACTAAGTAAGATCTTAAGTATGCTCCGAAAATTAAAACAAAAATCAACCAGTAAAAAACAAAGTTTTTACTATAATACATCTATTTTTAAAAACTAAAAAAAAACTAAATTATTTGACTGAGGGTTGAAACCTTCCTACCCAGGAATTGGAGTCGACAACTACACCAACCTCGCCAAATGCCGATCGGGAAGGACCAACAATTATTTCATACACTAACTTCTTTAATACCATCCGTTATGTGTGTACGTGATTGCCACCAAAGGCAATCAAACATGTTGTTATAGATATGAAGAAATTTATATCGTGTTTCTTTAAATTAAACATTATTGCTCTATTTTTTTTTTTTGTCGTATTTTATTACATTTTCACAACAGTAGCTCACGCTTAATTGTGGTCATTATTTTATATAAGCGCGATCCCTCTAACATTCGTATTTACATATCTCCCTTCCAAGCCTTAAGATGCGGAACAAATTTTAATGTTTTTCGACTAAAGAACATTTACTAGTGGACGGTTAACAAGTCGCTCACAAGGAGCATAATACCATTTGGGCACATCACAAATGTACAGTAGACAAACACCTAATATAAGCAAACTGTCAAACTTCACTTCCACACACAATGTACTAACTTCAAAACAAATAACAACAATACTCGCGCTCGCTCCGCGCTCCAGAAACGCGTGTTATCACCGCCGCTGTCAACGCGAAACTGATTTAATTATGTAAAAGAAATGCAATAATTGACTTGCATGGCAGCAAGTGGGTCGCATATGATGCACGTACATTCGTAATTCTTAACTCAATACAACAATTAAAACTTGATATATTATGATTCTTGTATTTTGAATTCAATGAATGGCGTCGGCTATTTCGCCATTTTAGGGTCGTCCATTGTTCAGCATTGTACTTTATCCTTTTTGGTATGTAAATCTTTTGTGCCGGGATTACGAACTACTATCTATGGACGTATCTCTTTGTCGGGGAACCTCTGTACGAAAATATACAAATAATATACAATATAAATCGTACGTGTGTGAAATATATTAATGATATAACTTATGCTCCAAGATTCAAGAACGTGAATAGGTTACTTGACTAGTTTTGATTCAATAGAAACGTTTTGATGGTACAGGACAGTAGGATCGAAATAATAAAATAAAACTTGTTTATGCTAAGGTCTCTGAAGGGGTTAGAACGGTTCAAATTGTGGTAAATTAATGTACGCTACTAAAAAACAACGCGTAAAAAATAAATATTTTAAATTTTAGAGATATGTATGTAAATATGAATGTTAGAGGGAGCGCGCTAATATTAAAAAACGATAACAATTAAACAAAAATGGTGAATATATTTAATAAAACACAACTCGTTTGAAATAGAGCAAAAACGTCTAGACAAATGCTTTAGTTGCATTTAAAGATACACTGTGATTTTTTTCATGCCTATAACATATTAAATAACAGAATTTTTTCTTTGCGATTTTTTCCTTTCGAGGGAATTTCAAATAATTTACGCTTCGGCATAACAAATGTATATATATTATCTTCAAAAATAACATATATTTTGTTAGAACACAAAAACATAAACAGGTAAAGAGAAACTTGTTATAAATCGGTAGAAATTAGGGGGCTTAAAACTGAAAAAGGTAATTTGACTGAATTGACAACTCTATTAACCTTGCCAAATGCCGATGGAGTAGGACTGGCATTTATTTCGTAAACTAACTGTTATGATGTCATAGACTTTCAGAGAAATGCGTATATATCATTGCGTTTATGCGTGATTGCCACTAAAAAATGACAGAATGCACTGTCATCTATAACGAGTTTATCTGCCGAGTTTCAGCTCGATCGAATGACGGGAAGTGGGTTAATTTCCGCTTCCAAGATTTCATTTCATTCATAAATTAATTCAAGAAAACAAAATCGAAATTCAAAAAGATGTATTTAAAAATGGCTTTACATATCGTAAGTAACATTGATAGATATGGTGACCGGATAAATCATCAAAATGATAATTCATCACATCTTTAAAAAGTTATGTAAAGTCATGGAAAGTGATGAAACAAAAACTTTATTAAGGCGATGCCATACGTCGTGTGACATTTTGAATCAAGCCGCTAACAATAACACCCCTTATGTAGATGGCGATAAGGTTTAAATTCCCGTTCAACACTATCCGTCTTTTTTTTATTTATTTTATTTATTTATTTATTTAACGCCCAGAGGGCTTTTACATGGTTGGTAGTATAATTTTAATTTGACAGATATTTTGAAACATAAAAATAAGAATAAAATTACATTTGATAAAAGCTATGCAACAAGTCATACAAACACAAGAAAGAAAAACAGAAAATTACAGCTATTTGTAGGTTTACATGATGTGTTTAGGAGTATTGTTGAAATAAATGTTTTAAATGATCCACAAAACTTGCCAAGTTGGTATTGAATATGTCAACATCACCCAAGTAATGATTTCCCATGGTGTGAAGTCGTTGTATCGGAGAGTGGGCAATGTAGTTACGCTTATGTGTGCTGCTGTAGAATATTGTTTTTGTCGTGTTGTTACTGTGGGTGTGTGTATGTTTATAAGTTGCAGGAGTTCACAACAGTCGAATTTAGAGTTAAGTATTTTGAATAAGAACGTTAAATCGTTTATTTTACGTCTATCTTCTAATGTATGTATTTTTAGAGTATTTAATAAAAAATTGTATTTTAAGTCTTCGACAGGGATATTTAATTTAAAATTTATAAAACGTAGAAATTTTTTTTGTATTCGCTCAATGTTGTTAATGTGAATTTTGTAAGATGGAGACCAAACTACTGAGTTTTATTCAATTAGACTTCTTACTAGAGATATGTATAATAGTTTAATGGCTTGTAAATAATTAAAGTTTTTAGTTGTTTTTAATACGAAGCCTAGTGTTTTCATACCTTTGTTCACAATTTGATGGATATGATTGGTGAAACTTAGTTTTTCGTCCAAAATAATTCCAAGATCTCTCATTTCCGTGACTCTTTCTAAAGCTATGTTATTGATGGAATATTCGAATAAAACAGGATTTTTGTTTCTGAAGATAAATTTTGATAAATACAAGAAAAAACATGGCCAAAAAGTGGCTTTTATTTTATTTTGCGGACGTTGAGGCACAAATATTTAATTGTTTTATGATCATTTTACAAAGAACTTAATCTGCCACATTATACAATAAAACCGTAACCGAAAATGCGTTCGTAAGTAGGAGATTTTGAAATTTAAACCAGTTTTTATAGGCCTGATACATTATTTTTTTCTAGGCTTATTAAAAGACTTATCTAAAAAATACTGGATTATCTAGTAGGCGTGTGTTCTACTCGCAGTATTTAATTAAAGCATCTAAAACATTTCTAAGTGATCAAATTTTCAAACCAAAAAAACATGATTTTGTATTACTACGTCTTAACTGGGTTAATCATATCTAACCTAACCTGGTTAGATATGATTTAAGATTTTCACGGCCAAAAGTATTTTTGTTATTTGTTTTTGGGGTGTTTTGCCGTGTTGCGCTAACTCCTTCTTTAGCCTTTAATAACAAAAAAGGTTAGGTTAGGTTTAAATTTTTTTTTTCATCGTTTCTAATGACTTTATATCACTTTTTAAAGGTGTGTTGAATTGTCACTGTGTTGAGTTATCACGGAACCGATAGATACATAGATTCTCTGCTTTCCTCCCCTTCAATGAACGTATTTTTGCAAAATAATTACAAACGCAATCCAAATGCCATAAAGACCCGACTATAAATTGTATGAATAGGCGTGTAAGTACTTCTTGACAGCAGTGAGTAGTGAGCAGTGAGCAGTGGGTACTCGGTACTTCAATTAGTAAGGAGATTTAGTAGACGGCCAAGTGTTCCCAACATCTTGTTTATGTCAAGATAAAAATACAGAAGAATACACAACGAATTCTGTTGATTTGAAGATGAATCATCCAGTGTTCAGGGAACCCATTCCTTTTAAAATACGATAAGTAATTTCATGACGCTTTGAGTTTATTTGAAACAGAATATTTATCGCAGAAGGATAACTATGAAGTAGTATTCAAAGCATTATGTGGATAACGGCTTATTATTAAGCTTATAAAGTTTGATATTATATGCGAAGATAGGTAAGCACTAAACCCAGTGGCGGCTAGTGACTTTTGAATGTACTAGAGTGCTAAAACTACAAAAAATCATCTTTTTCATCAAATCCGTGCGCACAGCTAACCCGAAATTTCCTGTAAAATCTCCATACAAAAAAACGAATTTAAAAAAAAAAATCTTTTTGAACTAAACAACATTAGTAATGCCGAATTTTTCAAACTTAGCACTATATCACACTCATCTAATCCTCGATGGAAGTTACAATTTGCAATTTCGAAACAGTATGTCAATAAGTTCGCTGTCTAACGGTCCGGCAAGGAATCGGCGTACACCGAGTGCTGTTATTGCGGACCCTGTGCAGAAAATTAAGGTTCGCCAAGGCTTGCAGCGCAGCCACTTTTCTGCTCAGAGTCTTCAGTTTATGTCGATAAGTCATCTATATAAAAACGATTAAAAGACGTTGCACATAAGCCCGAAACAACAGACATAATCGATTATATCCACGTGTCGCGAAAAGACATCTCTATGAAAAGTATTAAAATTATTGCAAAATAATGTAAAAATCGATTCCACGGTAACTCTTAAAAGTGATACAAAGTCATTAAAAGTAATGAAAAAAACTGTCCTAAACTAAGGTAACCTAGTTATTGTTCATTACTTTTCAAAACTGTGTTGAATTGCCACTGTCCTGAGCGGGCCGGTTATCAAAAAATCTAATCCGTGTTTCTTTTAGACTTACTCTATTTTACGTCACATCTATAAAAAGCGATAATAACGTGAAATAATTATAGTGCTAAACAATAGACACAATCAGTGTTTCGATATACATAATCGATAGTAATTGAATGCTACGAAATGAAATCTCTGTAAAAACATTGAATACGAGTGTAAAAATAGATATAAATCTATAAAAACAATACACATTCGTGAGAAAAAATAATCATAATCGGTGTATCTTCTTTATACGAGTAACAATAATTGACATCTGTCATGAAAAGACACAGCGCCAAACGATAATCGAAATCGTGCGTTTATTCAGGTTTTTCAAATCGAATGTTCTGCAGACAAAATCGAAAAGTCAATTCTATAAAAGCTTTAAAAATATTGCACAATAGTGCAAAAGTATTGTTTTTTTTTTTTATTTCCAGGCATAGAAATGATTCATCCTCGGATCACTCACGATACATCGAAATTCAGTTGTATCAACAAATTTAATAATGCCAAACAATATTATGCAAAACTTCTCCTATCTTTCCCACTGGAGTATTATACAAAACAGGGGCCGTATGAAACAGGGTAGGGTAGGGTTGAATCAAATTAAAATTTTAATCACTTTACGGAAATAGGGGAACTTGTTCTTCAGAATGTGGTCAATAGCAAAGAGATTAGGATATTGCTGTCTGGTCGAAAGAGCATGAATTATTCGGGAATATCTAATATGAAAGCATTGTGCACGTAGCGCCCTTGAGGTGATTTTTCACGAAAACGGCGCTATATATATATTAGCTAAATATTATGGATGACCCCTTTGATGTAAATGCTTGTATTCAAAGATTTATGGTATTTAATGTGATCAAGTGTATTTAATTTATCTTAGTAAAAACAAATTTTTATGGCGTAGTTTACTAACATTTTCAAGAGAATCTGCCTAGCTACGAACTAGAATTGACCTGTACACTTGTACCTACACATTTGATTTATATTAAAATATGCACTGCGCACGACATTGAAAAATTGTTGCTGTGGATTGAAAAAATAATATGAACTACTTCTGTATACAGGTTCACATTTATCGGGGCTTGACTACACTGAAAGTAATAAAACCTTGTCAGATTGCATTAATCATGTTTTTCATCAAAACAATATTACTGATGTAAGTCTCCGTGTAATTTGTCACTGCTTTATTCAGGTACAGCCATTGATATGAGACATGAAACGATTAAACAGGTTCTACTATTTTACGCTCCCAACGCTTTGACTAAAACTAACGAATCCGGTCTACGCGCATCGCTTATCGCGTTCTAATAGTGGAACACGTTTAGACGAGATATTCGTACGCAATAGTGCCTCTAATTGTACATCTCTATGGGTTTAGTTAATGTGTAGCTAGGTACCTACCATTTTCTCAATTCATTTTGTATTATCACTCCAGTGAATGAGTGATTTTTTTGGCATATTTTGCCATTTTGCAAAAACGTTTTGAGAAATCGGTTGTTATAATATGCCATATTTATAGAACCTAAAAATATGCGATAAACGGCGAAATCTAGGTGAATTCATTGGTTTTAAACCGCAATAAGCAGTTTAATATAAATATTTTGAGGAATGGTATTAATTCAATATATATGACAGCAATCACTCCAGTGGCTAAGCTTTGTAATGTGTTATTACTTACTGGATGTAAACCCTACTGTGTAAGAAAATTGATCAGTGGAGGTCAGTGTGGATGCTGAGGTCACTTGGTTCAGCACTCAGTGCCTCTGGGTAACTGACAGGGGGACATCCTTCTTCGATGTATTCTGTTGTTATAAGTCCACATTCATAAAATTCAGAGTCCCTTAGGCCTAAAGCGCCTGAAATCAAATTACGTCCGTCAGCAAGAATCATAAAAAACTTCATGAAACACTGCAAAACCGTACAATGTTCACTCCCCGTCCACAAGTGGACGTATATGAACAGCTTATCACAAAAAGTGGGTGCTTAAAGCTTCCCTTAAATATCCGTAATACTCCCTCAGGGAAAAGCGTCATATTGCGCACCCTCTCCCTTCGCATGATGAAAGGGCTATTAATGCTAAATTACACTATTGCATACCTACAGAAGCACGTTTCAGTAATACGTTATATTTGTGTAACGACTTGTGAAAAAAAACGAGAATATTTGACACACGTTGCATTTAATTTTAATTTATTGTTTTAAGCGTAAAATTTGTTTGATTGGACAGTGTGGAAAATTTAGTTCTTCAAATTCTGGTCGCAAAAACATTTCACAATTTGAGCATGTGGTTGACGCGAGGAAGCAATTTCAACTATAATAATATCAACTCAATGTTATAACTCCCCAATGTTAAGTTTACGATAGTGCATAACATAACCTTGACATTCGGTGTTCCATAATATCAACTATATTAATATCAACTCAATGTTATAACTCCTGAATGTTAAGTTAAGTTTGCGTTAGTACATAACATAACCTTGACATTCGGTGTTCCATAATATCAACTATAATAATATCAACTCAATGTTATAACTCCTGAATGTTAAGTTAAGTTTGCGTTAGTACATAACATAATCTTGACATTCGGTGTTCCATAATTTCAACTATAATAATATCAACTCAATGTTATAACTCCTGAATTTTAAATTAAGTTTGCGTTAGTACATAACATAACCTTGACATTCGGTGTTCCATAATTTCAACTATAATAATACCAACTCAATGTTATAACTTCCGAACGTTAAGTTAAGTTTACGTTAGTACATAACATGACCTTGACATTCGGTGTTCCATAATTTCAACTATAATAATATCAACTCAATGTTATAACTCCTGAATTTTAAATTAAGTTTGCGTTAGTACATAACATAACCTTGACATTCGGTGTTCCATAATTTCAACTATAATAATACCAACTCAATGTTATAACTTCCGAACGTTAAGTTAAGTTTACGTTAGTACATAACATAACCTTGACATTCGGTGTTCCATAATTTCAACTAAAATAATACCAACTCAATATTATAACTAACGAACGTTAAGTTAAGTTTACGTTAGTAGATAACATGACCTTGACATTCGGTGTTCTAAAACGTCTTACTAATTAGATTCTTACACGCCCGTTTAACGTTGGTATGGTAAAGCAGTCCTCGAGCCTGTTTTAACCAGGGAAAGGGAACAATCCAACTGCGCGGGAGGCGGCGTGACCATCCCACTTTCGATGATTGTAATATCACTATTCGGTCCTCGGAAATAAAATCTGCTTATGAATTATTTGTCCTTTTTACAATGACGCACAAATAGCAGGCTGCGAAAAAACTTAACTACATTCCGGGCTTGTTTCCAAAATTTAATATTTTGTTACACTGTTTAGTTAAACAATTACAAATATGTTATAATTTACCCATCTCACTCAATATTAGAACGAACATTGCTGTACAGAAAAGTTCCACCGTGGACAGCGCTGCAAATCTTTGCCTTCTTTAGCGTACTTTACTTTTCTGCGTATGTTCTGGTTATTTAAATGTGCGTTTTTCGATGGTCAATGTACGACTGATATCATTGTATATTCAAAGCATCCTCGAACCCTCCTGGTGTCAAAACTCTGGTCACGTGGTTGCCTCGTCGAAATGATATCCAAATTTAGGGCAAGTTTATTAATTCGGATGTCTATGATCGCGTTAAAATACTCCTTTGTGAGCAAGGCTCAAGTTGACATAAATAAACAGGTATTTTTAAAGGTTTACCTAAAAGGTGGGCAATTTAGCAGGACCTTTTAAAAAATGTCATCAAAAGGTCGGAAAATATCACGCTACGCATTAATGCAAAACAAAACAAAAACAGAAAACGAGGATATATGGGCAACAAACGACTAGAAGTAGTAAATAATCTTATAATTATCGTACGTCATATCTGAAGCATTAAAAAGTAGAGATCGGTAAGTTCCGGCGTCTCGAAATTAGCACAGCTACTTTTGTCTGGAATGTCAATGTCAACGAAACCATTTTCAGCTGGCCATGAATTTTCCACGTGAGGTATGAAGCTTTGAATTAGTTGGTAGAGCGGGGCACCGACAAGGCGAGGGTCCTGGGTTCAAGTCCTATATGTGTCCGTATATTTTTCTCATTTTCTGTTTCAAATTTTCGTTTAAGAATCGCTAATATTGTCTTCAATAATTAAATATTACAATTTGAGGCTTTACTTATTAAGTTATTCCAAAAATAAAAAAAATTAACTGTCCATTAAACTTTCAAAAAAACAGTAAAAAATTTTACACACATAAATTATAAAAATAATACTCCTATTGGAAATATAAAAAACGAATATAACCGTCTAAGGTAGGCGACATATAAGTTATACGCATCGTAGATTGGCCTTTTTCAATCACGAAAATATAGCGCGCTTAAAGCGTGGTCTGTCGTAGGCATAGTGAAAAATAAAAATAATGAAGCTGTCTGACGACATTTTTCCCTTTAAAATCATTAATTCACTTGCTGACTGCCCTGCATTATTGCAATTGAATACATTTCATGTTCATAATAGAGTCACACGAACAAAAACTATCTTTCACTGTACCAATAGTGTCAATACCAATTCGTTTGTAAACTCCATTGGAAAAGAGTAACGGACCTAAATCACTGCCTTGGGGTACCCTCGATCGTACAAAAAAATGTAAAAATAAAAATAATAAAGCTATCTGAGGACATTTTTCCTTTTAAAATCATTAATTCACTTACTGACTGCCCTGCATTATTGCAATTGATTTCATTTCATGTTTCTAATAGAGTCACACGAACTAAAACTATCTTTCACTGTACCAATAACGTCAATACCAATTCGTTTATAAACTCCATTATAAGACGCATGCACAGTTTAAGTGACCAATATGTTTAATAGCACCGAAAGTAAATTGTTGTTATAAAATTTAGTTATTTTAACAGTTGTATATTTGTTTTGTAATCCTATTTTGTGAACAATAGTATTATTCTGTATTTAAGAGGAAACAACAAACCAAAAATTTGTATATTCTTGGAATACCTTATATCGTAGGTAATAGGCATTAAAATCGCTTGACAAACGGAGTCTAGAAACGTTCGATTTCAAGCAAATAACTGGTTTTTATTTATTTTGTAAATAATTTTATAAGAAAGCAAAAAATTTAATCAAGTGAAACCGTCACAGATAATCTTAGCTATAAAACTGTATTTTTTAAAAGTTGTTTCCTTTATGCGTTCATACATTTCTATTTAAAAAATATTTTTTGTAGTAGTTTGCATTTATATTTTTTATTGAGTAATTTATTTTTTTATCTGTATTCTCAAGCGAAACAAAAACCTTCAATTCAACTAAAGCATATTTTTTGGTTTTCATAATGTACACCAATTCGTTATAAAGATTAATGATTAGTGATTTGGCATTAAGCTTCGCCTTAAAGATAATTGTACCGTAAATAAATAATAAGACAAGACGTCATAATGCGAATGTGGTGTTGAAGTCTCGAGCAGAGCCGGGTATTGGCTATTAGTTAGTTAAGCTAAAAAAATTCAAAGGAATGTGTGCGTAATCTAGGAATGCGAATAGTAAATGATAATGATAAGTTAAACTTTTCTAAACAAAATATACCGTGACGCCCAAAACATTATCGCTAGAGATAACACAGCTATCAATCATTTGCCTGCACATTTTGTTTATCGAGTGACTGCTGTCAAGATAATAAAAAATACATAAAAATAACGCCTAGTTCAAATACCAGCCTAAAGATGCCGGTAGAAAGGCAAAACCGATCTCAATCAATCCGTAAAAACAACGTTTTTTTACTGTAATACAAATATCTTATAAGTTAAAAAAAATGGTTTGACTGAGTCGACAACTGTACCTACCAAGCCAAATCACGATCGAATAAGAAAGATTTTAGAGAAATGCATATTTATTTCTGCGTGTGTGTGAGTGATCGACAACGAGTCTATCTGCCGAGTTTCAACTCGATCGGATGTCGGGAAGTGGGTTAATTTCCACTTCCTAGATTTGCATTCTCTCGCGAAAAAAAAGTGAAATTCAAATAGCCGTATTTAAAACTAGTTCTTCGAATCTGACTCTACATATTTGGTATTGTATGCACATAGGAATTATTGCGTCTACCTACGTAAATATATACGCCTGCATACAACATACAAGACACAAATCTTTATCAATACTGTCTTGAGTTAGTTACGTATCTTAAAGCTAAAACTGCAGGTTTGTATATTGAAGACATACTGGCGTAGACGGGCGTACTGTACAGGACCCGCAGATACATTAATAGTACACAACTGCTGACCCTGTACAACTTTCAAGTACGTCCCATTGTTGAATTTGGCAGCCTCCTCTACTCTGGTGTCCCACAGAACTTGAAAAACCCCTTGACTCTGTGCAGATACGGACTGCAATGTTAAGGCACAAGCGTCAGGTGGGAATTGGGAAAAAGCGTCATTAATCCCTTCGGCACCGGTGTTTAGTCGGGAAACCCGCCAAACATTTAATACACGGTTGACATTTGTCACTTGAGATCGGATCGTTTCTAAGACTCGTTCTTGAGTTCAAAAGCTCGGCTGCAGAACGATTTCCTCAAGACCCATTTTCAGTCCCTATATATTCACACAGCATTCCCAAAGATGACAAAGTGTGAAGTTAATGTAAAAAAAGGTTAATACTAGAACTGCCTTTTTTCATTTTACCTACAGATTTAACTACCTTTGCACCTACATATTTAACTACTTTTGTACCTACATATTTAACTACTTTTGTACCTACATATTTAACTACATTTGTACCTACATATTTAACTACCTTTGTACCTACATATTTAACTACATTTTTACCTACACATTTTACTATCTTTGTACCTTCATAGCACGCCGCGCTGTACCGAAACCCTTTCTAATTCATTTTTAGTACAAATAAGTTCAGGAATCGCTGGTTAACGTCTGTCCAGGTATTGTATGGTACAATATTAGTGATAAAGCGTGTATTTTTTGGCTGTATGCACTTTGAGTGCAGCATTATTGTAATGTACGTCGTCACACGTAATACTATTAAAACACAAACTTCCGTCGACAGACAACGGGCACCCAGCGCAGTCAACGCACTTCCGACTCAAATCACGATCAATCACGTGATAAATTATACTGCCGATGAATGCAAGATTTAATGAATACTATTGCATGCCGTATGACATCATTGCACATGCATGCAAAACAACTGCCAAGAAAAATTGATACGGTCGAGCTGAGAGCCATTTCATTACAAAATGTACACGGAGGAAAATGAGTATTGCTGATTTATTAAAATCCTGGTAAAAGCGTAATGGCAAGCTATTTCCTGATAAAATATAAGTATATTAAGAAAATATATCACGTGTTCACGCAGCTACGCTTTTCCTGTTAAATATGATTACGAAATGCGACAATATTAGATTTTTTATGAACACATGTTCCGACATCCTCATAACACATTTGTGATTTACTGATAGTCTGTTAGGAAATCTGTCAATCCATGCGTTAAAGGCCTGCAGTCCCGTTTTTAACAGGAAAACGAATAATTTGACCAGATTTTAATAAATTAGCAAATAGTTTATATCAGTAAGTTTTCAGAAGGTATATTTTCTTAGACAGACTGAGAATATATTATTTATTTTGAAAACTGTAAAAAAAACTACTGTGTCGTCATATTGGTTGTCTGTACCGTTTATAAACGAACTTCTTCGTTTGTTAACAAAACGTAATCATAAAAAAATTCGTCCAATTGGTTGTCTAAAGTGACAAGATAGTTTAAAAAAATTATTGTCAAAGTGTAAGTTATTTTATAATTAGATAGGTATTACAGGTAATTATTCTTCCGACACATTAAAATACATAGTCTGAATGTTAAAAATACTAATTTCTGTTGTCGGTTCATGGGTGCAAGATTTGAAACTGTATTCCTGTGCATAAAATGATTTAAGTTTAATAAACTATTAAATATTGTTTTATCAATTAATAATCATTAATTATTTGAAATGTGTATGTCTTTAAATGCTTGTTAGATGCTTAGATGAATTAATATAATTACTGAGACAACACGCGTCGTTTCACTGAACTAGGTCCAGTGGACACATTTTAACAGCCCGTTCATATAGCTATTTGATTCGTACACACATAATCTTTGAATGGCTAACATTTTCATATTCAGTGCTATATTTTTTGTTCGATTAGTATGAATCTAATACACCAACATTCGAGAGGTAAATTTCTTCTTTAGAAAGGTAATGAATGAACAACGATGATCCTGAGGTAAATTTTTTTTTTAAATATTTTCAGTTTTACAAATTCTACAATTAAATATCCCGTGATTTTTCACGGGTCTGTGATACTAAAATTCTGTCTGTGAAAACTTTGATACTACTAATGAGTGAAATGAACACTTCGTAAAACAATAACTTAAAAACGAAGTTCCAATAAGAAGTTTTATTTAGATATTCAAAGAAAAATGCCATTTTTTAATATAAATGATCGAATGTTTATTTCATTATAAAGAGGAAGGTATGCCGTTAATAGTGAAAAATAACATCAGTCAAATGACCACCACGACCACGCCTACAGGACCATATCCTTTTCATGAATTCCATAACCAAATCGCAAAGTGGCTGCCTTATGTCCTCGATAGCCTCACGAATTCCATCTTGAGGTCTTGAATCGACGCTGGGCTGTTGGCGTAGACGTACTCTTTCACGTGGCCCCAAAGGAAGAAGTCGCAAGGTGTTAAATCACAAGATCTCGGTGGCCAATTGTGATCACCTCTTCGAGAGATAACACGGTCCGGAAACTTTTCCCGTAAAATATCAATGGTTTCGTTGCTTGTGTGGCACGCAGCGCCGTCTTGTTGCAAGTAAACGTTGTTCAGATCGATACAATCCAATTCCGGCCATAAAAAAATCATTAATTCCTTAATTAATATTCAAAATAACACCTCTTATTGGAAAAACCTTTATTAAAACACTGTACATTTTTTAAATCAATTTTGCAAAAATGTTGTACCAAAAAACATTAAAAATAATGTCAATCCGTAACTATTTTCGGATATTTGGTAATCTCGAAAGCATTCTTACCCCAGCGGTCAAAGTCGCCTAAATCTTGTAGTTTATCGATACTGATTATATCGACAAGTTATACCTGGATATATTATAGCAATATGCAGTATAGATTGAATCTTAACGTCCAGTGGCTTTACATTAGCATTATAGCGACAGCATGACAGGTACAATAAATGAATAAGGATTATTTATATTCTATTTGAATACCACGGTAATATAATGATAAAATTTCAGGTAGAATGCAAATCACGTGTATAATATTGTACAAATCTTTTATTCAATTTATAGACAGGTTTTATTCAACTGATTGTGCTGTTTAAAATGATTTTGAATAAATTACTATTAAATCATTGAACGAAAGATGTGAAACAGAAAAAGCTTTGGTCGCATCTAGGAAATATGACCGAAGGGAATATGGTAGAATTAGTTCATAAATCTCACAAACTGGTGAACACTCTGTGGATAAATCTAACACAGTGGCGAAAACTCTGTGGATAAATCTAACACAAGGGCGAAAATTCTGTGGATGAATCTTTCTGAGAGCGAAAATTTATGGACAAATCTCTTGAAGGACGAAAAGTCTACAGGAAATCTCAGGGAGGACGTAAAAGTTATGAGGAAAATAATAGAGGAGAAATATTTATTTATAAATCTTTCAAATGGCGAATCTGTTTATTTATTTTGTGAATATCGCACGGTGACCGGGTATGTCATCAAAATGACAACTAAAAACACCTCCAAAAAGTGATATAAAGTCATGAAAAGCTATGAAACAAAAACTAGGTTAAATAGGTTACATTAAATAGTTATATTAACTATTAACCCATTACCTCCATGATTTTATTTTTATTTTTATAAACTTGAATCATCATTATAACCCGATAGTATAGACTTAAAGGAGAGCCCAAAATCAGTTTTAAAATTTTCCGCCCGCCCACCCTCTCACCGGAGCGTCTAGAAAATTGATGCCTAAACGCAACGCTTGGAGGTAACCCCCCTAAGCAAAATTTACGTCAAGTATGGGTAAAATGCAGTAAACTGTATGATTTATATTGATAATTTAAAATAAATAGTTGCCATTGTTTATAATTCAATGAAAATACAATTTATTAATGGAAAATACACAAAATAACAAAAAATTCAATATTAGAAAAAACCTTCTAGAATGAGGAAAACTAACCAAAACTAACCAAATCTAACCAAATTATTCTCAAAGTGATACCGTTCGAAGCAGTCAAAATGAAGGGCGCGGTTGCAGGCCCGGCATCGATAGACTGCTGGATTTTTTTTACATAGAGCACAACGAATTCG
This sequence comes from Hesperophylax magnus, assembly GCA_026573805.1. Taxonomy (NCBI): domain Eukaryota; kingdom Metazoa; phylum Arthropoda; class Insecta; order Trichoptera; family Limnephilidae; genus Hesperophylax; species Hesperophylax magnus. The sequence goes on along the minus strand of JAIUSX010000018.1, from coordinate 21,932,502 downwards.
AGATTCGCCACGATATGTCAAATGAAATTCTTGCATTCGACGCACACGATTCCCATCTTCCTTCACACGAGAATCTCCGAATTCGGCATTGACCTGATTTGGAAAAGACAATAAAAGAGTACGGGTAACCTCCACACGGAATGCCTTCTGGGAAGGTTTTCTCTGTCGCCTAGTCATCTGGTTTCCCATATCATGCTCGTACTTCCTAAAGAAGCATAGCAACTTCCATCCATTTAAAAGAGTGCTGCTCAGGCAAGATGCAAATAAAGGCCAGTACCACTTCTTTGACCGAATGTTGATCCAATAATTTTGTATACCATTATCATGGAGGTCTACCCCACCCATTCCCAAATTATAATTTCGTGTTGGCACGCTGGGCAACCGATTATTTTTGCATGCTTCCTTCAAAACTTTGCCTTTTTTCTCTTTCTTCAATTTCTGCCAACTTTGCACTTGACTTACTGGCTCCATTCGATCATAGTTCGTGGCCACTGTTACTTCACGGTTGTCCTAACCAACGGCATACGAGGATTTGGCTTTCTACGTCTACCACCGCATCAAATTCACCTGCTAGGTAAATGTTCGCTAGGTGCAAGGGAAATATAGAAGAAAATGTTACCTTTAGGCAATTACTTTCCTGTCTTCAACTTGCCTGAAGCTTCAAGGTTAGGAAAGCCAACTGGCTTACATATGCCAGTAGCGCACATTCTCTTATCCTTCAGGATACACATCAAATGGTGAGATGTGAAGAAATTGTCCATAAATAACTCATGGCGTGCGGGGAACTCTATATATTCCATCATAGACAGTACGAAGGATAATCTTTGACCTAATACGGGGTCATATGTATCAGATGCTCAGGAATATGGCATTGCTTGGAAACAGGTAGCCTTCGGAGGAAGCAAGACACCAAATCTCGTAGCCAACTTTGATTGGCTTATTCTTAATGTACATTTTGCAATAATGTCGACCGAAATATGGCACCATTTGCTCGTCGATGGAAAGTTTGTGTGCAAAAACATCAAATACAAATAAAGATGGAAAGTTAGTCATTATTATACCTTAGCCATTCTGTCGGTTATATCTATATTGTTGTTATCGCAAAAATGTATATAGCGCTTTATAAGCTCGAAATGTGGACGTTGGTTCCCTTTTTGATGACGCTTACACCCAAGGTCGGGTCAGACGAATAATAATTTGTGGTAGATGGCAATGTATTGTAGCCGGTCAACACAGAAACCAAGAAAATGCTTCAATTCGTATATATCTTACTGGAATTCGGTATTGGTTTTAAATCAAGCGTATTTGATCATCCTCTCAAGAATAAACTGAATCACTTCGTCATCAAAGAATAATGAAAACACTTGAAAAGCATTATAAGACTTCAGCTTCTCGTACATAACTTTGTGCACCATATTCAGCGGTTCAGGAACGCAACAGTTTACTGTAGTTTTAATTTTTTGGCTGGTGGTGCATTTGAAATAGATATTCGCAAGGTATTACGACTGGCATCAGAGGATGTCGAAGGCTGATTCCAGTCAAGTCGTGATTTGCCATCAAATCATCGTTAATCAGCTCTTCGTCCGTCTGTTCATCAACATTCTCTGTTTAAAAATATCCGAAAACTGCAGACTTACTATTATTTTTAATAAAAATCACCCATAAAAACACAACAAAACCGTATTATTTGAAGGCAAGCTAACCAAAAACATATGAAAACACTGTCACAGCTAACCTCCAAACGTTGCGCGCAGGCATCACCTGATTTCAGTGACATCCAGCGGTCATCTTATGCATATAATACTATGTTGAAACAGTGTTGTCGACTATTTCATCTTTTGATAACAATATGTGATTCACACATGTTTTATTTTTTTCCGTTTTAATTTTTTTTTTTTTTTTCAAAATGGGTCTATTTTCAGGGCCTTAGTAAAAAAAATATTAAAAATAGAATAATTAATAAAATGTATTAAATTATGTTAATTATTGAAAGCTAACATACCAATCTGTAAATGCTGCATAACAACTAGGTGGGATTTAGCTTTATTCACAGTGAAAAAAAATCATACTTTTCGTCTATTTTTTTGATGCCTATAGGCATCGTCATGGAGGTAATGGGTTAAACTTAGTTTTTGTTTCATCACTTTTAATGACTATAATTTTGATGAATTATCATGGAACCATATCGCAGGGGGGCCCAATTGCTCCCTGCTAACTGGAGTCAGAGAATTGGGTTATGCTGTAAGGCTGGTATGGGGAAGTGCAGAAGATAGGGAAGAGTGGCCCCATTACCTTCAACCTCACAAAATACCCCAATTGGGGATGTGATTGTATCACTGGCTCCAGACGGTTGGTATTCTTGGGCGATGTTTATATTAAAAAATAAAATAAAACATTATAGTGTTCATGTTTGTTTTGCGGTGAACCTTTTACGTCAATTCTACGAAAATTAATTAATTAGATGACCAACTTTTAAATGCTGAATTCGTTTTTAATTAAACTTTTCCGAGAATTCGGCATCCGCATAAAGTTCCGTAATGACCTCTCCCTCTTTCTCTTAAGAGGTGCACGTAATAGAAAGAGAGATTACAACGGAGCTATCAGCGGTTAAGATATATAGTAACTGACCACAAACCAAAGAATCCCCGAACTAAAATAGTACTTTGTGACTATATTCTAGAATGAATCAAGGAATGTGTGCAATACAGAGTTGTTTGGCGGTCCATCCTCTCCGCCTTGCAAACGGCATGATGGTTAGTTAGATATTTTGCCATGACCCCGGGCCCGAGCACGAATAAAACGGCATATACTCGCGGAATGTTAGCACCGTGACCTTTCCATCAGCGTAGATTAAGTGATGGCGATAGAGTGATAATTGATAAGTGACGGTGAGGAATCGCTATTGAGGTTAGTTGTTTCGCGGGCTCTTGCCAATCATAATTAGAACAATCTCCATTCTAATAAGAAACATTACAAGAGCCCCGACTGCTTCGACTGTTCGGAGCCAGTGGGACTATGGCATCCCAAATTAGGGTAATTAAATTCAGTTTATTCATTTTAAAAACAATACAAAATTGTTAATTTTAATGTGTTTTTAAAATACATTTGGTAATAAAAATTCTTACATTTATATAAACAGTGGGTATATCAACTTTTAGCTTGCCTTTTAAAGGCAGCTTCATTGATGCTAAAAATGTCGATATCCGAATTGATTCTGGTCACAGGCATGACCATTGGCAAGTTAGTCCTGTAGGCCGGGAGATAGAATAGTCTATGTTGTCGGTGACGGAGATAGCCATCGGGAACATAGAAATGAATGCTCTCCATGATAACCGAGTTTTCAAACCATCCACGAATCTGTCTGAAGAAATGTGTAGCAATGCGCATCCCTCCTGACCCGTAGATAGTTCATTCCGATCATTCCCAAAAGAACGTCAGTAGGATAGAGCCACGGGTAGTAGCCATACTCCCTCATGTATTTTACTCCAGTCAACAATTCTATAAATGTCTGACTGGAGTTGATTGCAGTTTTCTAAATTTAGTATTTCTAAGAAAAAGTTTTAGGTCATCAGCAAATAGAAGAAACCTAGAGTGCAGAGTTACTTCTGCGTTAATAAATATAGAAAAGAGGAGTGGGCCTAAATTACTGCCTTGGGGTACCCCCGATCATATAAAAAATGTAAAGATTGAAATAGTCCGTGAGACACAAACTGCTTCCTGTCTGCGAGACAGCTAGAAAAAAAAGGTAAGTAGTATTATGAAGAATCCTATAGTATATATATACGTCGTGAGGCTGAAGTATGAGAGGAAGGGCTATTTAGATCTTTTTACCAAACTAAAGCCATTTCGAGCAACGTTCCTATTCTGAATGGTGGTCTTACACCAGGGTGATACTGAGATCATCTACCATATCGGTTAGGACAACATATGAATGATGCACCACGTTCCAGGGTGGTTGATACTATCAGTAGCACCCTGGTGAGAGCCCACACCATTTAGAATTAAAACGTTGCTTGAAGTGGCTTTTGGCTATGTTTCGAGACCACTAACGAATAGCCAGGTACTCAGAACGGTTCCATGATAACTCAACGCAGTTACAATTCAACACACTTTTAAAAAATGATCAATAAAAGAGACGAAAAAATATAAAAATATATATAATAATCTATAAACCTAACTCACGTAATCTATTTGACCTAGCTTTTTATGTTTGTCAATTTTCATGACATTTTTTAAAGGTGTGTTGAATTATCATTTTGGTGAGTTATCCGGTCACCGTTAACGTATTTACTGACAATTCAATATATTTAATTAAAAATTTAGTTTATCAAAACAAACTAGATCGGTAGGTACTCGTGGCATTCTTTCCAAAGCCACTAGGTAGATGTGTACCCAGGTACCAAAGTCAATTCGCACGTTTGGCCGATTGATTTATGCCTATGGGTAAAGGCAATGAAATAAGGTCATGAACAAAATTGCAAACACGATCAAAATTTAAGTGCGAAAATGATTAGAGAATATGTGACACGCAAGTGAATAGGAGAAGAAATTGGGAATGTCCCGGAAACGGCAGTGGCGTACATTGCTCTATAACCAGAAGTAAGCTTTGTATAATTTTTAAAGTTCGGTTATGATTTTTTATTGTAAACGGAATATTTGAAAATGGTCATTGTATTATCCACTCGAGTCATTTTCGGCATATTATGTTAATATTTTTTAATGATAAACTAATGTTTATAAGACAAGGTTTTATGCTTGGAATAAAGGATAAAAAATTATTATAAGCAATAATTAGTCGCCCGAAATATCAATACAAATCGAAAATATTTCCCGAGTAAAAATAAATGCCGCCGACGGGAAGTGAACCCGCACCTTCTGATGTCCGGTCAGGTGCTCTGGAACACTGAGCTACGTCGACTTATTTCCAACACGCCAAATAATTCAATATGTACTCGTAGGTACTTCAATCAACAATTACTGTTGGTTATATTTTTTCACCTGTAAACAACCAACTTTATTTTTGTAGGAAAGGCTTTGTTAGTGCTAAATTTCCCACTAGATGGCGTCGAGACATATTATATCTACATTTGTTGGTGAAATATTTTGACTAGTCAATTATATATTTTTTTAATGATAAACTAATGTTTATAAGACAACGTTTTATACATAGAACAGAGGATGACAAATTATTATATGCAATAGTTAGTCATTAATAATTAGCAATATTTCAGACGACTAATTATTGCTTATAATAATATATTATGCTGAGTTTGCAAAACGTCTTGAGTGATCGCACGCCATAATATGCCATTTTTGACAGAATTCGCGCGTTTACGATATTTTTTTTATAAATCGCAAAAATATGGCACTATAATCAGTTTATATGTCTCCGGATTAAAATTCAGAGTAAGATTTTTTTAATCAGTGCGAGGAATTTGAACTCGAACGCCAACCACTCAACTCATATTCCAGTTATTGAAGCGAGCACTCTAGTGGTCATCATCTTCCGCTGATTTTTGTGGCCAGCTGAATTAATGAACGTACAAGTTCCTTACCAAATTCATAAAATATTCTAAAAACGTAAGTTTTAATCTGAAATTTGTCACCTTTTTAATTTTTCTATGACTCCTTCATATTGTTCGTTTTCTTAAGGTACACGAAGAAAACTTACTGATATAAAATATTGCTAATTTATTAAGAATCTCTTCAAATTATTCGTAATCCGGTTAAAGACGGGATCGCAGGCCCTTAACGAACGAATTGATAGGTTTCCTAATAAACTTTTAGTAAAATACGAACGTATTATCACAATGTCGGAAAAATTCATGAAAAATCACAATTTTTCCGCATTCTGTCATTTTTTTTTTTTTTTTTTTTTTTTTTTTTTTAATTTGTTTATTACAGACTTGTGTCCATTTACAATACACATGTAACATTAACTACACAATGTAAAGAATAATAAATAAATGATACGAAACAATAAAAGAAAAAGAATAGAAATAACAAGTTATAAATAGTGATTTTTTACATTCATATGCCTCTTGAATTCTTCAAGGCTACTATTAAAAATATCGATAGTCTTGGAGGCGTTGTTTAACAGCGCCATACCTCGTGTCATGCTATGCCGAGCCAGTACGTCCGTTCTGCCACGTGGGATACATAGCAGATCATGGTGCCGTCCCTGGCTGTAGTTGTTCGGTACGTATAACTTATAGCATTCCAGAAGGTATGGGCTATCTATTAAATTATTAAGAATTTTGTACGCCGTTACTGCATTCTAATCATTACGGCAAGTACAGGTGCATAAATACGTGTTCCGTTAAGAATTTACTAATACTTTACCCGGAAACGGTCTGCAAAAACCTGTTTTTAACTGGATTACCAACAATTTGAAAAGATTTTTAATAAATTAGCAATACTCATTGAGCCTAATGGCTCTAGGTAGTTGACTCTCCGTGTACGCATGGCATTTCAACATTTATGGACTGCACACGCTACTGAGAAAATATTAAATATAATGTACAAATATTTTTGATACCTAAATAAGAGCACTTCATTGTTGGCAAATTTAAAAAAATGTTTATTGTTATGCAAAATTCTATTTTTGATTAAATTTTAGTTGACCCGGCGAAGTTTCGCTATTGCCCATGTTTTTCTCGGGCGTCGTCGAAAATTTACAAATTAAACACAATAGCTAAATAAATTAATCAAAGGCTGCAAGCAAACCTATTAGATACCAAAACCATCACAAAATTTTCAATCTGATCAAAGTATATGTATTTATATGTTTCAGGTGAAAAAAAGGTAACAAGCAGTAATTGTTGAATGAAACACTAGTATATATTGAATTATTTCGCGGATAAGAGATAAGCCGCCATAGCTCAGTGGTCAGAGCTGTCGACCGGAAATCGAAAGCACACGGGTTCAAGTCCCGTTGGCGTCATGTATCTTTTATCAGGAGATTTTTCAATGTGGATGAGTGTTTCAGGCTAATAATTATTGCTTATAAAATAATTGTATTTATACTATTAAAGATACTAATTTCGGTCGTGTCTCAGCTATCTTTCTGTAACCTACCGGTTCAATGAACTCTAAAACTTAGATTTGCTTTGATAAGTATCATTTTTCAAAATTGGGTGCTTTTTAAAACATTTCGAATTTCGACTTTGATTTCGTGACTGAATGAATGCAATCTTGCAAATGGAAATTAACATAATCCCCGACATCAGATCGAGCTGAAACTCGGCAGATAAACTCGCTGTCTGCCTATCAAATTTTTGTGGCATACGCACACCGACTAATACGCATTAATCTCTAAAATTGGATGACATTACAGCAGTTAATGTCGGTCCTACTAATCCTCAGTGCGGGTGACTCCAGTCTCTGCGGAGGAAAGTTCAATCCTTAGTCAAACGAGAAAGAAAATATAATTTAAGTAAAAATAGATGCATTATAGTAAAAAAAAAAATATATATATTTTACGGATTGATTTTTTGAGAATTCAGACCATCGCTAAAAACCTCTAACATAACATTTTCAACAGAAATATATTCAAATTGCTATTTTTAAAATTGAAATCGATTTGTCGAGAATTACACTAGTACACAATAAAATTGAACAGAAGTCTTCCTGTGTTTACTTACACGGCATCTCAATTACAAAAGTTGTGTACAACAACAATAAATAATAATCAAGACATGTTTAACAATCCAATGTGCAAGTGTGCCGGCCTTAATTCGCATACAAAGTGAATAAGAAAAAACCGAATCAATTGTAAGCAATTTTAGTTGAATTATAATATAAATATAGGTCCAGACGCAGCCGCAGCATCTCTGGCGTGCCACTTTTGCCAGTGGTGGGTGAAAGCAGGCGTGGACCGGTTTAACAGATTTACAGCGTCCGAGAGCAAAATCATCTGGAGATCAGGTTCCAGTTCAGATACACAGATACTGTAATAACACGATGTCTCGACCCAGACGAGATGAAATAGCTAAAGTAACAATTGGTAGATTGGGAATATTATCGACGACGATGTAAAGAAACTGTGCAGGAAATTGGATTTTATTATTACAGTAGCTGTACCCCGCCACGAGTTGCTATGGCTCAGTCTGTCTGTGCAGATAGACAATAGCGCATGTTGCTTTTACGTCAAACAGATGTTGCTGTTTTAAAAAAAAACATATTTTACCTGTCACAGGTGACATCTATTTAACATATCTTAACATGTCACTTTGTTCGTACAATCTAATCTCCGAAACTAAATTTTTTTTTTTCAGCTTAACTATCCAAAAATATATACAACCACAAATTTTAACTTCTATACCTCTCCCCCCCCCCCACCCCTAAGATAGCGCAGACCTTGTCATAGAGGCGCTATTCCTCTGTGAAACGTGTTCCACTATTATCACGCGATTATCAATGCACGGGGACAGGAGTCGGTAATTTTCAGCGTTCTAGCGCACAGCGTTGGAGGTCAAATTGGACTAATTGTAGGTAAAAAAAAGCGCAACAATTTTTTTCGTATCGTGTCAAATGAAAATATAGTACATCAATGGGGATAGTCTGTATTCTCGACAAATCAGTTTCTATTTCAAAAATTTTACTGCAAAATGATCCAGTGATGGGGAGAGTTCTAGTACGAAAGGCTTATCAACATTATCAGTTATTAGTAGACACTCCCATTCACCGATGACCCATCGACTAAAATATGTTTAGTTAATCGACCTCGAGCCCTTTCGCTCCCTAGATAAAGTTGGCTACAAGTCGATAAACATGAATAAATCCCGAAAATTGTGAAAGAAATTATAATAGCCAAAAACAACTTAGGTATAATTGCCCTCCACGGCCTCCGTGGTAGAGGGGCAAGGATCTCGACTAGCAATCCGGAGCTCGCGGGTTCAAACCCCGGCGTATGCAGGTACTTCCCCACCATCATCTTCCCCATATCCTTACACTCCCTAATACCTTCAGCCTCACAACTCGCCCCAATTGGGGATGCAATAGTCTCATTGACAATTAATAGTATTCAAATTAAAAGAAAAGTTGATTTGTTGATATAGTGCATTTTAGTCCGCATAATAGAAACTTATAAGATGTCTGAATGCAGATGAAGCAAGGAGTATATCAAAAAAGGTGTAAACAGCGTTGATTGTTTTTCTAGCAACATACGTAATACGAGTACACATTTACATAATATTAATTAATTAAATTTTCCACTAGTTGAATGGCAATTTTATTTCGACTAATTACAAAAAACTGTATTCGTTTTTATCAGGCGACCGATGCTACCGGTTTTGGTTGGGTGCAGCATTGGATCAGGTATAACAGCTGTTCATTAATAATTAATTACTCCAGACATTCTCATGTTTCGTTCGGTAGTTTTATACTGTCGTTCTTGCCACTGTTGAAGGTCGGCCTCCACTGTGTCGAATCTGTATAGACATTTTCAAGAACTATTTATAAATCATACACATGAATACGGTTTTTACAAAAGTGTTAAAAGAAATACTCACCAGGAATATGTATCAACCTTAGTTGACTACATCGCAGTACTTATTCAAATGCGTAACTTACATATAGCGTGTTTCGTTTAGAATTTAATAAAAAAAATATTCGTAATGATTGAAGGGGGTGACAGATTACGCTATAAGATCAAGGCGTTTTATATAACTTCATATTGATCGCTATACAATCCTACACAGACCTGTCACACCTAAAAATATGATGTGTTATAAGTGTTGGCGCGGCGACGATATACACTGTGATCTGCTAGCCAGGCTATATTTGAAAATTATGCGACTCCCTCTCCTACCGTAGGTAGAACAATTTGTGGAGCGCCGTAATTATGCGGCTGTCATCTGTCAAAGTGACAGATCCCATACAAAAAAATGATGTTCGACGGCAGTTCCCGAATTGATTGACTCCTCTCCTGAGTAAGATTATAGCGTAGTATGTCACCCCAACATATAATACGAACATGCCACACCCAAATTATGGGCGCATATAGCGTAATGTGTCTAAGGCTTAAAGATTATTTCACAATTCAGAGTTCGAAGCCAAGTATTTTAAGTTCAAGTGACTCGACGTGTGAATGTGTTATTAGACTGGCTGTGACAGTGGCTGTTCAATTCCTCGGCTGGCCAAGTCCTCAATCACGATACAAGTAACATTTTCCATTTCCTGTGGTGGTATTAAAAGATTTTCAAATATTGTCAGGATATTCGTGACCCGGGAATGTTAGTCTTCCTTTTAAAAAATCAATAAATTCAAAAAATCTTCAGGACTGAATTCAAATGAGTAATAAACAACAAATAAACGCTCTTATACTGATATTTGGCTAATTAATTAAAAAATCTCTTCAAAATTATTCTTATTTCTGTTAAAAACGGGACTGCATGCCCTTATCGAATGAAATGTTAGGTTTCAGGTTATTTTTTAGTAAAAAACGAATTTATTAACGCGAGGTCGGAACATGTGTTCATAAAAATCATCATATTTTCGCATTTCGTCATTATATATTAACGGGGCAAACGCAGGCGCATGAACCGTGTACCGATATATTCGTTAAGTCCTAACAATTTATTAGGAAGCTGCCTGCTGTCCCGTTTTTTCAAAGGGTTTCAGCAATACTCATTTTTCTCCGTGTGGAATATTCTAACACAGTGAAGATATAAACCTGCTGTCCCTTTTTCGCTAGTCACAATAAGTCGCAAACGAGACAAAGTACATCGCGCATTATTACAGGGAAATTAATATATTTTTTTAAATCATTAGGTTCACGGAAAACATATCTGTATTAGTAGATATATGCATGCATTATCAGCATCAGTGGTTGTCTATATCCTGTATTTATTAGTAGTAGATATACGTAGTCCAATGATTAATGAGATGAAAAGTAAAATATAACGTAGAAGAAAAACTGACAAATAAATCTCTAAACGATGCAAAATTAAAATAATGAAAACCGAGACTTGCTGTCCCCCTTCCGCTAGGGACAATAAGTAGAGTTCAATCCTTAAAAGCTAATGACAAAAAGGCAAAGTTCCTCGCCGATGGAAGCGTATACCGATGCGCAAATACGGTTGATGCTAAGCTTGTTATTGGAGTCAACTCTCGCTGCGTTACCTATTATACTTTTTGCCCAAACCTCATTATTTCAGTCTGATACTTTTTTTCTTTATTGAGACAAATTCCCCGCAAACATGTTCGTAAGCTCAGCCTCACATTATTGGTTTATTTATGGGACAATGACAAATTTACATCTTACGAAGTGGGTTCACAACGTCTACCATCAGTATCCAGACGGTCTGAAATTTTCTGCCCCATTAAGTCTGTGGTATATTTAAATACAAAAGAACGGATATCGGATGAATTATTCAATTACATGTACAGGGTTACTAGTATTTGATGCTAAATATGGAATTTCGTAGGGATGATTTTTACAACAAAAGCGTTATACAGAGATATAAAGAGCAAAATATGATTGAAGAACGGCTGCATCGACATTCGACATAATAACGATCGTAACCTTGCCTAACCTAAACCAACAACGTTCTTCTGCTTTTTGTCTGAGCATTGCAAAGTCCTGTTTTAACTCGACCATGTGACATTTCATTTTTCTGTGAATTTGTTTGTTAAATTCCGGTTCTAATTATCTTTTTTTATCCCGCCAGAGTTCGCATGAGCGTGGATTCTACTACGAGCTATCAAATAGGAATAATTAATGTTATGGTACCTACCGGCCTGAACAGTTTGAAAAAAAGAATTTTCTTTGAGATGTTGATTTTTTATTGGACAAATTGTATAATTCCTTATTTAAAATTTTAAAAAAATGTATCGTAAAATGTTTATGGTTGATAATTATTAAGCAGGTAGGTATTTAAGTACAACTTTCAAAGCGTATGCTTTCTGAGGATATTTTGATTATGATTGATATCACATAAGAAAACAATAGAAACATTGTTTTTTGGACGCGAGGTTTACAGTTCACGGAACTACTAGTTTATCACCCCATTTGTCGGAACCCTACATACGCTATATCTGTTGGGTAAGGTTTTTAAAAGAACAGAATTATAATTTACAATTTAACAGGTTGTTCGAGACGGACACACTATGGTAGACAAATTCAAATAAAATATAACTGACCCAAACATCAAAAACTTAGGATTGTGCGTAGGGGTGCTTTTTTACATTGACCCCACAAAGGAGGCCCGAAGAAAATAATTTCCCTCAGGGCCTATGTCATCTTTGGGAATGCTGCGTGGAGGGGTATTTTAAAGGATAAGAAGTTATGGGAAGGAAAAAGGTATGAGGGGTGGGTAGAAATCTACAGATCAGTGTAAGTCTGAAAAAAACGGCCCATAACCCTAACCTACGTAACCTATTTAACCTAGTTTTTATTTCATCACTTTTCATGACTTTATATCGCTTTTTAAAGATTATTGAATTGTCATTTTGACAAGTTATTCGGTCACCTTAAAAAGCATTGGAATATTCGTTAAGTTTATACGATTATTAGAAAAGTTTTACAGCGATCTCTTTATTAAAAAAATGTGATTTTTTTTTTCATTTTCGTGTAATTTTTTTCTGAAATCGATTAACGAGTTTGATGCATGCTGTATGCAAGCGATTCATCTGTGTGAGTGTTGTGTTTGACTCAACTCTCGTTGCGACACTAATTATAGCACATTATTTTCCCCAGTCTTCGACTAAAGCAACGGATTAATTCAGTAAACACCTATTTAGACATACGTTATACTTAGGAGTGAAATCAAGAATTAAAATCAAAAATAAAAAAGATGCTGACACACAAGAACAAGCAATAAAAAAATCTATTCAAGTCTGACGTATAATTATTTATGCTTGGCATAGGTACATTATTTTACTCCGAACAAGCTTTTTTTCTACGAAGAGGTCTAAAACCGATATCAATGTCTAAAACACACACTGTGTCAGTTTATCGTGTAAATCTTTTTGCACCGTTTGCACAGCACATTTTAAAATATATTTTCCGGTCTTTGCCTCAACAGCTAATTATCTGGTTATTTTCAAACATGTACTTGCTATTGATTGACTAATTATTTTTAAGTCAGTGATTCCCAAAGTTTCGAATTAAAAATTCCCTCAGGAGGCGATGGAGTTATCCTGGGGGCGGTGATGGTTCATGCATGTGTGATGCTTTTGTATAATAATATTAACTATTGAAACGTATTATTTACAAATGTATTTATGATATATAAGTTAGTAAGCAATGTAATAGAAAGAGAGAAACAACGGAGGTCGAAGCGGCAGAGCCGAGATAGGGATTTAAAATATGGAACGACCATAATTAAGCTACGAGCTACGAATGGTTTATTTACCAAGGTAACGAATAAAATGCAATGTCATTCACACAATCTAAACTAGCGACTACACTGACTGCAAAGCTGAGTGTGTCGATCTGTAACATTGGTCAATAATTAAGACGTTAGGTTAGGTTAAGATAAACGTGGGATCTTCAAGTAATTTTACACGTTGAAAAAGTCATCGAGTTTTCTGAGGGGCGTCGAAGAAATATAACTTTAAATTGAGGGGGCGGTGAACCAAATAATAAAAGTTTGAGCATCTCTGCACTAAGTGAATCACGACCGGTATGCGAACAGATTTGGAATAAAGCTGTTTCCTTTCAATAACTCAATTAAAACGTTTAACCATTTAAAATGACAAAGACGTGTGACGCGGCGCGCAAAAACGGCAAGGGGAATAATGAAATTAATCATTATTTCATTATGTGTCTGTTTTTGTGGAACAGGTGTTACATACTAACAGTAATTATTACTAAATTACTAAGCAACATGACATGCTTCACGGAACAACTCTCGTTTTTATTTTTCTAATGCCTCATTCGCATAAGGAGTTTTTTAAAGTGGCACGTCATTCGCCGGCATCTCCATACGGTCTAACGATTGGGTTGAAGTTTTTTTCAAGACGGCGGTATAAATATATCTATATATTTATCTTATATACTCGATACCCAGTGGGTAGGACGCCCCGCTAGCAGACGGACGGATTGAGTTAGATACTATGGGGGGTTCCGTCTTACTCCCTTCTCTATACAAGTTATATAATGCTTGGTGAAAATTCCTTTACATTTAGGGTTGAGAGAGTTTGCTTGCTGACAAAGATATTATAGTATTCTAATATCTTTGCTTGCCAACGAGATGTTTCCTCGGGAGATACTATAGAAGCGAGGGAGTCCGAGTGCTACTCTTTTCAACCTCGTATCGACTCGGGCACAGATGATGTCATATATAATCCGCTTTTGTTTGTTTGTTTGTGCGCTTAGTTCGTCTAAACTACGCAACGGATATTGATGTGATTTTCACTGCCATTTGGAGAATTTCTTCCGGAAGGTTTACATATATATAACACATGTATATTATATTGTAGAGAAAAGTCGATGTTTTATAATCACGTCGTAAAAATATGTTTTTGGGTACTACATTGTTAACGATGGATGTCGCCCGAATCCTTCCGACCGCGAACGACATCAACGAATGGAGTCGCCGGTGGCGCCGGTCACCGCGCTACTGCCCGCACAGCTCCTTGAGTATTTTAGCATTCAAAAGCCAATTTACACGACTACTGGTTATGATAAAACCCTATTTGCCATAGAGTTCCCTACCTTTTCCAGTACGACTTGTACATCATCTTAGTGTGCCTATGCTCGACGAGCGCTTGTAACCGACTGAAACCTGTGGTACGAGTATCTCACAGCGGACAATGAACCGATGTAAGTGGCCCATACTTCTAAATGTTGGCTCTATCTATATACCTTAATGGTAACCCCGTGATTATTCCAATAAACTTGAACATATTATTATGTAGTGCACATCATTTAAATTAGCAAACAAGTGCCCAGCGTTTGATGTGGGTGTCCGGGCGCCAACCCCACGCTGTGGGAGTCTCGCCGCCGAACATTTAACTCTCCTGTGAATGAGGATCAAGCTGTACTTTGAAACGTAGTATGCAAGAGTCTAGACTTGACGGACTCGCCTACGCCGATTTCAAAACAGATTTTCAATCTAAAATAGTATATTACAAAGTTTTATAAGATGTCAGATCTGTTTTTATTGCATCCAATAACATGTCTTGGACACTTCGTAGGTGGGGAAAATGATAGTGATCGAGGTTTTATTGGTGAGCCCTATTAACAGATAATTCCTAGAAGTGATATCTAATCTGATTTGAAAGAAAATTTATACAGGGTGTCCAGGAGTAAAGTGCGCCAACTTCGGGAGGTGATTCTATATGATGGTAGAAGTAAAAAATATGAATAATTTTTTTCGAAATTCCAACTTTTTATCCCTCACAAAAATATTTTTACAAAGAAGATTCTCAAACAAACAATTCAACTTATTTTTACCTCAAAACTACCATAAAACGTTGGAATTTTGAAAAAACTTATTTTTCTTTTTTACTTGTACTATCATGTAGAATAATCCCTCCGAAGTTAGCGCACTTTACCCCCGGAAACTATGTATAAACTGGTGACATCAGTTTTCTTTCAAATTGAAATAGATAACACTTCTAGAGATTAAGTATTCAGTGGTTTCTTTCTGATTTTTTTCCTTATCTTTTTGAAATCCAATGTGCTATGTATAGCGATGGGTCATGAATCATTTATTAAGAGCGAAATCCACGATACCAGCTCAATATTTTCGTACAAGAGTCGGCTCAATTGAACGACGGCTCAAATGAACGAGAGCCGTGAGCTCGGAGCGTATTTAAAATTATTGGTAATCCGGTTAAAAACGGGAATGCAGGCCTTAAGAGGAAGCTACAAGCCAAAAATGTGTATATTCTTGGTATACCTTATATTGTAGGTAATAGGCATTAAAATGGCTTGACAAACAAACGGAGTCTAGAAACGTTCGATTTCAAGCACAAAACTGGTTTTTATTTATTTTGTAAATAATTTTATAAGAAAGCAAAAGAGTTAATAGAGTGAAACTGTCACAGATAATCTTAGCTATAATACTATATATTTTTTAAATTGTTTCCTTTACGCGTTCATACATTTCTATTGAAAAAAAGTTTTTTTAGTAGTTTACATTTATATTTTTTATTGAGTGATTTATTTTTTTATTTGTATTCTACGCAAGCGAATAGATTTTTGGTATTCATAATGTACACCAATTCGTTATAAAGATTAATCAAAACAGTGATTTAGCATTAAGCTTCGCCTTAAGGAATGAATTAACAGGTTTCATAATAAACTTTTAGTAAATAACGAATATATTATCACCATGTCATGAAATTATCATTTTTTTATTGTTTTTTATCTTTTATCCCGTTAAACTACAATTAAGCAGTTTGTCAACAGGACATACATGTTCAATTACAATGTAAATATGAATACATAATATTATTACTAATTATAAATATACATAATATTGTTGCTACTTATAAGAAATTCAGATTATTATTATTGACACGCTAGTCTAAAATAACACTAAATCTACAGATTAATAAATAAAAAAACTATTGATCGACGAGTGACGATTAGTATAAAGCATTTCTACTTATGAGCAACGTTTTCAGCATATATCTTGAGTCTACTTCGGAATTTACCATGTTTTTATATAACTTGGCAACATGTTGAACATTTTGGGCACGTTATGTTCTAGGGTACACTGTCCGTATTTATTGTCATATTTTGGAACAAGCATGCATTCATTCTTTGTGAACCTAGTGTTGTGTTCATGTTCCAATTTATTTTTATATTCAGAGTTCTGAATCAATATTTTATCCCATAGTAAGGCCTGCACAGGCAAGATATTTAAGTTTCGGTACAACAATGACATGTTACATCTTTTACGATTCAACCACTTTCAAAGATAATATTCAGGTTCTGTGGAAGTCCTTTTTCAAGTTCTGATATTATATTATCATCTAAATATTTGTGTATTAAATTATGTATGTACTTGTATCTCCTACTTTTATGCCCTTCTAGAGCTTGTAATAATGTTATACTTTCTGTTGTCATTTTACGTTCAAATGCCAAAATTAATTGTTATAAAAAAACTGTTTATTTGATTATGCTATTATTATATGTGAATCGATCGGCCCATGATGTAATAACAGAACTTTAATAAAAAATTCACAGAATTTTAATTTTGAATTTTGACGAAACTGTTCAAATTCTGTGAAACAACCCGTCCTAATCAAGTGAAAATGTAACAAATCAAACAACCAGATTAAATTAAGTCTACTCAAAAACTTTGTGTAAATGTTACGCGGCGCGTAATGTCAGAACACTAAAAACATGACTTATTAGCATGGCGTTTATTTGGTTAAAATGGTCTTAAACCATGCTCAAGGCCGGCTTTACCACACCAACGTTTGAACGGGCGTGCAAGAACCTAATTAGTAAGACGGTAACACATTATTTATAACACACATCAGCTCGGGTGAACCTCGCAGATACCGAGAATTAAGAATATCTTTATAAATAAATTAATCCGTGACTAATTAATTTATCTGGTCAGCTGTTCGAATGATACACACTTGTGTCCACATTTAAAGAAACGTGCAAAAACACAACAAGGCAAACAATATAATGCAACTGCTTTGGTTGGGCTTACAGCTGAGGGTCGAGTGTTTGCATTCACAGGTCACAGGTTCTCAAACTTGCTTTCAATTTCAAGTGAGGACCAAAGAGTTATATGAAATATAAGAATCGCCCACACAGACGGAGACTAACCTAAAACATTAGTTGTTTGAAAAGTAGACCTCGCGTCCAAAAAAGATTTTTCCTAATTTAATAAATCGAAACCAATGTTTTTTTTCTGAATCATAAAGTTTGTAAGTAGGTACTTAAATACCTACATACTTAATTACAAACCAATAATGGGTTATCTAACATTTTTTAAAATTTAAAACTGCTCTTACGTCCAACAGATGGCACCGTTTAAAAAAAAACTCGTTATTACCTGTCACAGGTGACATCTATATAATATATATAAAAACACACGCGTATTTGAATGGAACGTTGTGTCAAAATTTCAAAGCAATCGGTGAAGAACTTTCGGAGATTTAAGATTTTGAACAAACGAACAAAAGTCAGGTGTCGAGAGGTAAGGCTCTCGACTAGCAAGCCGGAGGTCGCAAGGTCAAAACCCGGCGTGCGCAAGTAAATTTTATGTAATTAATTTTAAATTAGTTAGATTAGCTCCAGAATGATATTCAGAAACTCTCAGTATCGCCCTGGTGTAAGACCACCATTCAGAATTGAAACGTTGCTTGAAATGGCTTTGACCGTGTTCGGTGACCAGATATGAATAGCCAGGTACTTCCCTATCTTCCTCTCCCCCATCTCCTTCGCCTCCTCCAGTCTGACAACATACACCAAATGGTGGTGCCATAGTCTCACTGGCTCCAAACGGTTGAGATCAGTGGGACTCTTCTGCAGTTTAACATTTAAAAAAAAATTAAAACGGAACGTACAAACAAATTTACAGAACTAGCAATGGCAGTTTGTCTAAGTTTTGGCAGCAAATCAGAGTTTTGGGGCAGATATGTTCCGCCAACAATACGTAACGCGACGAAAGCAGTTTATGAGCTTCACTTTGACCTCTGTATGTAGAAGGTAACTGTTTAGAATTATCACTTTGTTAGAATAAGCTACCCCCTAGCAAATAATACTTGATGGGTAGCGATCCAATGTTGGGAACCCTTGCATTATGTATTCAACATTAAATTTGTCACAGCGCCAGAAAACGTAAAAAGATCACAATTAAATTAATAAATATTGAACCTATTTTTAGTCCAGAGTCATTGTTACCATGAAATACAGTACAGTAATCCCATGTTATCCGCGGTTTTTGTTATCTACAGAAGTTGAAAAGAAAAATCCCAACCTTAATTTTTTCCATAATATCCTTCGCTCACCCTTTTCTATAGTTTTTAATTTTTTCGTTTAACATTTCCTTTCCATACAAAAACTAACGACCATATTGTACCAGGGTTAACAGTGAAATCGATGACATTACAAAATCGGATCGATAGACGAAACTACCGACGATTTTAAACGGATTTTCCGAGCTTGGTCGGGATGATTGATATACAGACCGCTGTTGGTAACGCAAGAAATCAGAATCTATATTCACTGGCAACACTGTTGCATCGGTCTGTGAATATATATATATTTTTTTTTTTTCTTAGTAATATATAGAGATAGTGATATCCTCACTGGGATCTCCCTTGCTGAGGATTTCATTTACATATTATAATTTAATTATAAGAAATTAATATTACAACAAAGTAACATATGAATTAAATTATAAACATATATCATGTAGCATAATTTTTTTTTTTAAGTAATTTTAAAATAAGTAAGATAGTGTTTTTTTTGTATAGTTCAGTTTAGTAGATTCGGTTTTAGTCTGTGTTTGATATCAGTATATTTTCTATTTCAGATCTCCCTATATTAAGTATCCAGCTTTTTATTTGAGATTTAAATGTTAAATAATAATATTGTAGAGTTTAATACTTTTTTAAGAAGTTTTTTGCCCAAAAGTTGTATTAGTAGTTATTTGTTGGATAAGCTTTTGACCTTGAGTTCTAGTGTATCTATTGTGAGTGTTTGTTGTTTTTTCTTTGGTTTTGTACTTATGAATGTAATTGAGTATAGTTTTAGAATATACTCATTCCTAAAAGTTAGTTGGATACGTAAAAGTTAAAAATATTAATAAATTGACAATGTACTTTTTGACACTAAAAGGGAGTTAATTAGTTCATGGAGTCATTAGTCATACATAACTAACAACTTTTGTTTCTCGCAGATGGAACGGAATCAATTGATCGCATATTAGGTGAAAGTCTATGGATTGTGTTTACGATTTCTTTCAGTTCTGAGAGCTTAGTTAGTTCACCCCATTAATAAGGAGATATGTTGTATAACGAACCACATTATCCAAAAAGTCGTGCATATTGACAGCTTATCTGATACCTTGGGACCGCGATAAAAGTAGCGGCATTTGTTGACCGACTGTCGGAATCATATACTGACCGTGCTTGCAAATAACGCTAATCATAGATGACGTATTTCGTCAATATGGTATTGATATAGGACTCGATCGTCTATCGATTACCAACCATTGATGTAGTTGTATTTAGTCTATGTTACCAACTATACTAACGGACCTTCAGCGGCAGGACCATAAATAAACCAATCACGGCAGGACTGAAAAATGAGAGCTGAAGAGGAAGCTACAAGCCAAAAATGTGTATATTCTTGGTATACCTTATATTGTAGGTAGGCATTAAAATCGCTTGACAAACGGAGTCTAGAAACGTTCGATTTCAAGCACAAAACTGGTTTTTATTTATTTAGAAATTAATTTTATAAGAAAGCAAAAGAGTTAATCAAGTGAAACTGTCACAGATAATCTTAGCTATAATACTGTATTTTTTAAAGTTGTTTCCTTTACGCGTTCATACATTTCTATTGAAAAAATACTTTTTTTAGTAGTTTACATTTATATTTTTCATTGAGTAGTTTATTTTTTCATTTGTATTCTACTCAAGCGAAACGATAGGAAAACCTTCAATTTATCTAAAGCATATTTTTTGGTATTCATAATGTACACCAATTCGTTATAAAGTTTAATCAAAACAGTGATTTAGCATTAAGCTTCGCCTGAAGACTAAACCTCGGTGGTAGTGGCGTGTATAATAAAAATACAAATCGATATATTCAACTTTGCAGTCGGTGACGTCGTTTTACAGACACAAAAAATCAATAGATTTAAAAAAAAGTTCGATCGTTAGTTCCTACTTTGGCTGCCTGAATAGTTAGCGTGTCATGCTGTATGCTGGTGATTCATTAATATAATCTAAATTCGACGAGAATTTATTGATTAAATAGCGAGATTAAACAATTATAGTATCATAAACAACGGTTCATTAGGTTTTGAAATATGACTGTTTGTCAGTCTGAGGTAAATTAAACGAGACAGGATTGTAAACAGATTTCGCTTTTTATAATCAATTCGCAATGTGGCGAGTTGCAAAAAATAATAATAAAATACTCTTTGTTATTCAGGGTAGCGGTTATTTTTGCACTGGTATGCCTCGATACAAAGGACTATCCCATTAAAACCGTGGTTTTACGAATTCACCCATTTTTTCCAAATAAGAAATTTCAACACTTATTAAACATTTACCGTCCCTCTCACCTTTTGTACCCTTCAATTCTTTCAACATTGTTCTAAACAACTTCTCTAAATAGTATAAAATAAAGTCGCTATCCGCATCTGTCTGTTTGTGCGCTTAGTTCTTCTGAAATACGCCACGGATTTTCGCTATCATTTAGAGAATTTCTTCCGGAAAGTTTATATATATAATACATGCATATTATATTTACAGAAACTAGAGAAAAGTTGATGTTTTGTAATCAAGTCATAAAAATATATTTTCGGGCGCTTACATTGCTTATGAGATACATCAAAATAATGTACTACGGAATTTTATATCTTAAAAAGAAATAGAAAAAAGTCCACGGTGGTAAATGTATATCTCCTAAGCATAACGCCCAGCAACACCGCTAGTTTTTTTTTATAATTTTCCGTAAAAACAAATACAAACAGTTTTAGAAACTTGATAAAATTATCTTTCCGGAGTATGTATTTAAAATAAACATTACTAATTCTAAATAATAAAGTATTAATATCAAACGTGAAAATGTTAACAAATACGATAACCACATTTTTACTCCAAACATAGAAAAAATGAAAGAACTCGATATTTCGAAAATACATTGGTTTGGTTTGGGGAATTTGTAAGAAAACTGTAACTTCACTTTTTATCTCGTATGTTACAGTAAACAATAAGATAATATTTTTTAAAGATAAACCGAATGTTACGGTAGCGGCGCGAAATATGAATCATTCACTTTGGCTATCTTTAGAATTTTATTCATGGCATCCAGTATAAATATTTATGGCAAACTGGAAAGAATTATTATTTCTCTTTCTAACGTCGAAAAAATTACGTATTTCCTCAAAATAGAAAACAAGATAGAAATACTTTTGTATTGTGTACTATATGACCTTAAAACGCTGGAAGGGTTAGAACTCACGTGCTTGACTCCCCAGAATGTACTTTCTGTGGTCTAGAAGAATTCGTTTCAATTCTGAATGGTGGTCTAACACAGGTAGGGTTGCCAGATGGTATCCAAAAGGAGGACATGTCCTCCTTTTACATGTTTTGCCCTCCCTTACTTACTGTAAGTCCTCCTTATTGCTAAACATCGGGCGGGACTGGCGGGAGATTTTTTAAGTGTTTACAAGGCTTGTGAAGATTACTTGATGGAATAGGTAAAACCCTTGGAAGATTTCAAATGTTTTGCGTGGATGACATTGCTGAAAGAGAACGAAAACCTAGAATATGATGATTTAGTTTCACGCATTGAGTTCTTGAACATCAGAGGTGTAGAGATTGACGATGTTAAGCTACACGATCAATTTTGTAACTTAATTTCATTTCTTAAATCAAAATCAGGTGAAGATGAAGCACATTATGATTTGAAGTTGCACGAGCAGTGGACAATCTAATTCAAAAGTGTTGAAAACATTGAATGTTTCCCATAGCTGCTCAAGATCTGCGAGTTTTATTTTTGTATAAGCGCACATAACGCATAACTCAGTGGAGCAAAGAGAGGAATAGACTAAGTGTGCAGTCAATTAAATCTTTAATTCTTACTCAATACAACTTCAAAAACATGACATATGAAGATTTTTATAATTATTTGTCAAAAAACCAAGAACTTCTTTCCAAAATTGGCAGCTCAGCTAAATGTGATTAAAATAATATAAAAAATTCGTTTAATTTCTTCCTTTTTTACAGAAAATCCTCCTTTTTAGACCAATCTGCCCTCCTTTATCAGATTATCATCTGGCAACCCTAAACACAGGGCGCTATTCAGAGTATCATCCACTCTCTAACAACACACACATTTTCCTTTACCTTCAACAGTGCTCTGAAGCTACTGAATAATTTATTTTATTTCTCACGCTACCGCAGAAAGTGCAGATCATTGTGCATAAGTCAGTCATTATGGCTTATTTGCATTCGTCATGATTCGAACTTATGACCCTCATGATCAGAAACCAAGCACTTTGTCTCTAAGTATTGATTCAGTTATGATAGGTGTAACGCTACTTATTTTCAAAGTAATAATAAAAGATTTATTTTATTTTTATAAAGTACAATCAAATTTGATAGTGTTAACTTCGTATTATTACGTTATTTAAGTTTTTTTGTTTGTATTACAGTGACAGCTATTTCGGCTTTCAAGGCCATTATCAGACTACAAACAACACCGAAACAGTTGTCACAATAATAAAAACTAAAAAATTTGATATACTTTAAATAAATTAAATAGAGCTCTACGAATAAAACACAACAACAACAAATAAATGTGTACACATCTTTTGGTCAAATAAACTATTTATATCAGGCACCACTTATGTTTAATATTCTTGCAAATCATATTAAGTCTAAAAATTCCTTAGTTAAATTTAAAAAGTTAGTTAAGATGTTTGTATTGACAGACGTTGTCTTAGTATTTTTTCATCCTTGTCCTTTCTTAAATAATACGATTTTATTTAAGTCCTTATTGTATAAGAATTATCCCAGTAGTCCCATTTGGTAAAAACTGAATGTCACCCTAGCTGTCTTTATTATCTACTTTGTTTCTTCTTGAGAATAATGATTAATAAGTATTTATGGTTCAAATATTGTTACAATATACTGTCAAATTACCCATCTGGTAACTTATCGAATACACATTTTTTCTTTCTTTTTGAAATATTTTGTGTTTGTATTTAGTATTACTTTATGTTTGTGATTACTCCATGTTTGCTTCACTCAAATGTAAAATTTTAACCTCGATACAGGCTTAGTCCTAGTGAGGTTGATTTGTATGAAAAAAAAAACATGATTTGTGTAGAGTGAGATGCAATAAATAAATAAATATATACGTTTGATGTAAAGCAGAACAACAAATCTAATTAAGCAAACTGCCCAGCTATGCTTCGACTTATTTAATTTAAATTGTACTATTCTTAACACATTATTTCCCCATCTTGTATACATCTCTAAATAGTATAAAATAAAGTCTGTTTTACAAAACTATGCAACGGATGACCGGTCGGTGTCCGAGTTGACATCGCGTTTGGGTCCCACCCAGGCGTAGTGTGTTAAATTCCTCGGCTGGCTAAGTCCTCCATCACAACACAAACAACATTTTCCGCTTACTGTGGTGATAGTAGGAGATTTTCAAATATTGTCAGGTTATTCGTAACCCGGGAATGTTTGTCTTTCTTTAAAAAAAAAAAAAAAAAATAATGTAGATTTTCAGTGACATCTAGAGAATTTCTTCCGGAAGGTTTACATATGTATCTATGTAACACGAATATTTTATTTACAAAAAGTAGAGAAAAGTCAATGTTTTGTCAAAATATTTTCAGGTGCTTACATTGTTAGCGCTGGCTAAAGCTTATGAGACTCAAATATGATTTAAGATTTTCACGGCCAAAAGTATTTTTGTTATTTGTTTTTGGGGTGTTATGCCGTGTTGCGCTAACTCCTTCTTTAGCCAACGTTTCGGACAGCATTGCAGTGTCCATCATCAGGGCAGATGTGTTATTTGAGATTGTGTTAAAATGTGAGCTTATGTATGAGGTTGTGATACCGTGTTGCCAGCTCCAACCCTCTCAGCTAACATTAACGTATCATTTTATATTTAAAGTGGTTTTCTTCGTTTAGTTCTGGTGTATCCGTCAATTACCGAGACTCGTCAAAATAATGTACTACGGAATTGTATATCTTAAAAAGGCCTACAGAAAACTCGTGCTAATTGAAAACTGACGTGATAATTAGTGAAATGTTCGTTGATTTCCAAGAAATAAATATTATTTCTCAAGAAGCTTCTCAGAATGCAAATTATCAAAGTAGACTGGAAAAGAATGTCGAAATGTCCGATGAGAGAAGAAATAAGGTCAACCGATTGAAAGTTATGAAAACCGAGCGAAATGTAGTTTAGTTTGTCGTTAACGGAATTACTTTAACGGTTGTTTTTTATCATAAAATTATTAATATTTATGCTCTTTGTTTGTTTCTCGGGAGAATTTATGTATGTATATTTCCTACATTGGTCAAATGACGCCAAATTTATAACCAGTTTTTAAACTTTTTAATCCGTTAACTTTTTGTAAAAAGCGGTTAAGACGAACGGCTGCGTGGCCTTTTCATACAAAACTTAAATTTGGGTTTGAAGCCAAAATACCCAAGACATTGCAAATAATATCAATACGGATTTGTGCTGCTTTATTACTATTTGGCCATTTATGAATTCAAAAATATATAATTATTAAATACACATTTTGATGGACGTTAATTTTAATAAAATATGACAAATTCGTATTGGAAAACATATTTATAGAACATCACTTAAAATTTCCACACAAAAACGCTTTTTTACATGTTTTTTTAATTTTATTTTTCATAAAACCAACACAGTAAATAAGGCTTCTATATTTAAAAAAAATACAAATGACTCATAAGAATATGCCAAAGTCACCTCCAAAATCACGCAAAATTGAATTAATGATTGCATTATTTATATAGCGCCGTTTTCGTCACCTCGTCACTTTCGTTTCACCTCAAGGGCTTTTAACAACTTAGTTTATACATTTAATGTATTCCTATGACTTAGTTAATTCTTATATATCATAATATAAAACAGAATTCAATAAACTAGCACATATCCGTACTAGATATTTACTACAGCGTTTGATTAAAAAAGAGATTAATTAATTTGGTTGGGTATTTTGGCCCAAAATCCAAATTTAAGTTTTATATAAAAAGTTTGGCGCAGCCTTTCTGTAAAAACAATTTTCTGAAAAATTAAGTTTTAAAAATGTTACATTTTCTGGACTTGCTAAACACCAAGTTTTAAAAGAATACTAAATTAACTACAAAGCAGAAAATCTGATAACACTGAGAGCTCTGGCATCACCAAACTTGGTGGCCTGCCTGGAAACTCGCAGTGTCACTTCCATCATGTTCAT
Organism: Hesperophylax magnus; assembly: GCA_026573805.1. Taxonomy (NCBI): domain Eukaryota; kingdom Metazoa; phylum Arthropoda; class Insecta; order Trichoptera; family Limnephilidae; genus Hesperophylax; species Hesperophylax magnus. The sequence goes on along the minus strand of JAIUSX010000018.1, from coordinate 21,906,388 downwards.
CAAAGGAACTATTAATTTACTTGTCAAAAATATTTAAAGAAAGACACACATTTCCAGATGCTATCACAAACGGAAAATTTTGCTTGTGCACTGATGGAGGACTTAGCTAGCAGAATAACCGAACGAATTACTTTCCAATTCCATCGCATTATTATAACATATTATTAAAAAAAATAATAATGTATACAGGTACACTAGACTGTGTAGGTACACTATGTACTGGTAAAAATGATCACAAATTCAATTTGGTCAATGTTTATACGTGCACGAAAAATCTTTAAAATCCATGCATCCGGTCAGCGAATACATTATTGCAAGTGGATTAAATCCGGTATTTTCGGCTTTGCAAGGCCATTTCGTCATTTCGCGGTATGGTTCTCTATATCGCATAAAAGCGATAAGATTTGATTCGATATCGAATTACTATTAAAGTTTAAAACACATGCCGTCACGGCATGCCTCGCAGAAGTGAAAAATCGAAATTGGATGAAGGGAAAATGAAAGTAAAAAAGTCTTTATATTATTTATAATAATACAATTAATTCATAATTATTATTAAAATATAAACGAAGAAATATATTACAAATTAAAAATTCATAATCATTTAGAATATAGATTCATTGCATGGATGGTTTTCCATTGCCAATTTTATTGAGAATGGTAGCAAATATACAGCACAGAGTTTTGGCGGCCGGACGGGAAAAGCCAACGAGTCACGAGACTGGCCGAATGAAGCGTTGTTCCCTGCAAGAGCATCGTCCCGTCTTGCCACGAAAGAGTCGGTTTTACCATCCCTAGGCGCGCTAAAAGATGTTTCGCATCAAAAATACTTTGTTATTTTAAGATGGGTCTTCGTTAATTTAATTTACAATCGGATGTGATGAAAAAATTTATGAATTGGATATGCATACAATAAAACACTAATTTAAACATACAGCCTTGTGGCATTTAGCCATTTTTTTTACCGATTTTCAGAAGACAGATTAAAAAATCTTTGATATTTAACATCATATAGTAGTCCCAGAGAGAGGTCATACGTAACGTCATCGTACTAAGATTTTCTGTCTTTTTCGTTTTCATACAAGACGGTTCCATGATAACTCAACACAGTGACTATTCAACACACCTTTAAAAAGTGATATAAAGTCATTAAAAACGAAGAATTTTTTTAAACCTAACCTAACCTACTTAACCCAGTTAATAAAGTTTTTTTTTCATCACCTTCCATCTTTATATAACTTTTTACAGATGTGATGAATTATCATTTTGATGATTTATCCGGTCACCTACAAGACGTGTGAGAAGGAACAGGTCGATCGTCGATAACGTACGTATGACCTCTCTCTGGGACCACTTTAACCAATAAATTGAATATGCAAGTAGCTAAGTAACTGTAATAAAAAATAATTGTTTGATAAAACATAGGTATCAGATAAGAATACATACACACTTTGTTCCGGAGAAATAATATGAAGTTTGAACTCTATTTTTAAGAAATCTTTTTTTTTATTGAGAATAACAGAAAACATGGAACGATCAATATGTGGCCTGTTTTTAACATTTCTAGTTTCCATGGCACATGACGGAAATGACGTTGCGAGCATAAAAAATTGCTTTGATCTAAGAATTCTTAACAGCACAAAACCTGTGCAAATTTTATCACGCCAGAGCCCACCGTTCGAGAGGTTATTTTGTTAATTGAGACGAACAAATAAATTTACTCATCTATAGTTGATATTGTAGTTGATCAATGCGAAAAGATGTCCAAATTCAAAACCGGTTCTATCTGACGACACGAATTCAATATATCTGCTAGATAAGTCCTCCATCATTGCATGAGCAACATTTTCTGCTGGTAATAAGGGCAGTAGGAGAAAATCAAATATTTTCAGGATATTCGCAAGTTGTCTTTCTTTTCTAAAGAAAAAATAAATAATTAAAGGAGAAAGAAACGGTATGAAAAATCTTCTTCCTGTACTGTGGTAATAATTCTCTGAATCAAGGAGCGGCCCTATGCACGAACAGAATCCAAACAACAACGAAAAAAAAAAGTTGATAAAAAAATGAGAAATTTTTCCTCCAGACTACAGACTGGGTATTCAAGATCTGCAATAGACAGCCATGGGCATATTTACAAACACGATAAAAGGAAAAGTCTGTGTCCAGACGAGATATTGCATTATCAGAGAAGCTTTGAAGCTTGATCTTGGGATTGAAGGTATTTGTTACGAAGGTTTTGTAGTTTTGAATTTCTTGAATACAAAGACATATTTATTATTTACAAAGAGGGCTAAAGGAAAAATCCGTGACAAGATAAGAAATGTTATATCAGGGAAGCTTTGAAATTTGATGTTGGGTTTGGAGATATTTCTTATGAAGGTTTGCTAGTTTAGAATTTATCGCATACAAAGGCCGAAGTGTATTCAAAAATATTACTCGATTAAAAGGATTTATATTATGATACTGCCGCTGAGAAATCCGTTACGTCATCTCTTTTCATTAGATGTCTTGTTTTTGACGAAGAGGGTGAGAGATTACAGATGAGAAAAAAAAATCCTGAATGAAAAGAACGAATTTAAATAATCTAATCTAGCGTAAGTGGAAGATATGCTTTCAGTATCGTCCTGGTTAAATACCGACAAGTGGTTAGTGACCTGAAGTGAACAGCCAGGCACCTTCCAACCTACTTCACATCCCCCTTCAGCCTCACAACCCCAATAGGGGGTGTTATAGTTCCAGGCAGTCGGGACTCATTTTCGGTAGGTACTTACATTTTTTTTTAAATACTTAGGCATTACATATTTGTAATTTGATTTTGTGAAAAAGAAGGCGGTCCGTCTGATTGAAAATCCATTGTCAACAGACCTATTTCCATCTCTATTGCACAGACGCAATGTGGGCATGCTGATTCTGTTCTACAGGTATTTTAATGGAGCCTGCTCTAAGGAGCTATCAGCATTGATCCCCATTGCACCGGTGCACGTGCGTGCAACTCGACGTACACGAGCGGAACACCCGTTCACATTATCCGGGCCTCTTCAAGACCCGCATTAATAAATCGCTTCCTGCACACCCTGCCTTGACCCGCCTCACAACGCTGCCCAACCGGGTGGCGACATAGCTACCCTGCATTCACACTGTACAGACAGGAGCGCTCTTGTGAGGTGTCACGTAAAAAAAAGCTTTCTTCTCGGTGAACAAAGTATATGCAGGTATAATAAAGGGTGTTCTTATAACAACTAGGTGATGAAATTTCCGATTAGATTATAAATTATTGACAAATATGACGCATACGAATTCCTAGTAATATTATATGCGTTAGAATATTAACAATACTATTACGCATGGACGTAATCGACAATAAACAAACAATAGACATATGAATAATTGTATATCTAAACATAATGACGTCACTATACTATAATATGCATGTATTTTATTTATAAACCTTCCGGAAGAAATTCTCTGAATCTACCCATCCCTCAAATGAACTCTTTGCTAAAATCAGCGTCTTAGATATACGACAGTTATTTACTAAGGTAAGCATTTGTTACATACGACAAAATAACCTACTGGTGGCTCCACAACACCAAGCTCACACCCGCTTTTCATCAAACCTGGGTTGCGTGGTTCCTCAAACTAAAACCTCATTCGCTCAACGGCAATTCTGGTTCATCGCGCCTAAAATATACAATACATTGAGTACCGACTTAAAGTCAAGTAATTCTATATCCATATTTACTGCCCGTGTACATCAATGGATATTTGAAAGGGGACGACCTTTCTTTAAAGATTATATGAGTTCCTAACACAAAAAAAAAATTATAAAAACTTCTGTCCAACTTGTCTCATATCCCGAAAATTAAGTGTTGAACATAAACATGTTGTCTTATAGATAATACCTACGATAAATAAACATGCACACAAACAATTATATGCATTAAACAATCTATATTAATTATGTTTATATTTTAATCTTAATGTTTAATTTTTTTTTATTTGTATCTTTTTAAATATACATATACTTTTTCTTTACTTTTCAGTTTACTATTAATTTTAATATATTTGTTTTTAGTTTTATTTCATGTATGATTCATACTTGCATACTTATGTTTCTATAACATAGTATTTTCAGTTCTTTTAAGTTATTTTTATTATTATTTCATGTATGATTCATACTTGCATACTTATGTTTCTATAAAATAGTATTTTTTAGTTCTTTTTATTATTATTTCATGTGTGATTCATACTTGCATACTTATGTTTCTATAAAATAGTATTTTTTAGTTCTTTTTATTATTATTTCATTTGTGATTTATACTTGCATACTTATGTTTCTATAAAATAGTATTTTTTAGTTCTTTTAAGTTATTTTTATTATTATTTCATGTATGATTCATACTTGCATAGGTACTTATGTTTTTATAAAATAGTATTTTTTAGTTCGTTTATGTTATTTTTATTATTATTTCATGTATAACTACCACAACACGGGCATTAGCCTAGTATGGTAGTTAAAAAAAATGTAAAAAAATGTAACATGTAAACATTTATTAAATAATAAATTTAAAAAAAATATATTGTGAAAACCCTATCATACTGTGCGTGGTTTAGAAGAACTAAGCGCACAAACAGACAGACGCGGATTGCGACTTTGTTTTATACTATTTAAAGACTATACGGAGAAAAAGGAGTATTGCTAATTTATTAAGAATCTCTTAAAATTATTGGTAATCCGGTTAAAAACGGTATTGCCGGCCTTACCGAATGAATGAACAAGTTTCTTAATAGTAAATTACGAATATATTATCACGATGTTAGAAAACGTGAAGAAAATCCGAATATTTTTGCATTTCGTCGTGATAAATTCAAAAAATTCATAAAAATATTTATTGCACAAAAATACACAGTTCAAAGGGTATAGCTTGTAGGTTAAATCCTATTTCTTCCAGCTAACCCAACAAATACACATTATATTACATAACCCAACAATTACATTTTAACAAATGTACGTAAATAAAAAATAAAAAACAGCTATATTATCAAGTGATAGTATATATTCTTAACATTATGTTAATCGAAAAACTAGTTTACGTACATGATTTATCATTATTTGCTATACATGAACTAATTATCATTGGCACGGCATGTAATCGATATTTTTCTTCAATAATAATGATCAGTAGGTAGTTGTAATCTCTCCAGCATTCTCATAAACAACAAATAGAAAGTGAGGTTATAAGTTACAACAGAGCTCTCGGTGACAGGACCATAAAAATGGAGTAGATTTGGGGATAGACTGGCGCAGGCCTTCGTTAGGTATATTTCAAAGTACCATATTCTCATGATTGAAACGAAGTACCGTTGACCTAGAGATTTCAGACAGTAGAAGCTGCGCATTGACAGAGCTCACCGTTCGAGAGTTATATATATAGTTAAGTTTTTTCACTAACCTACTTTGTTAACAGTTTTGCGTGAATTTATATAATAAATCTTCCATGGTTTTAAAGTTTTCAGGTAATGAACTAACACGAAACGTACCGTAAAGTTTTGTTAGCAAAGTGTACCAAGAGTAACCGAATTGATGAAACTTTATTCAAGTTCAGCGAACCTCTGAAATAAGATAGGATAGGAAAAGCCACCTCTTCTTTTTCAAAATTGACTCTGGTAAATTTAAGAGTACCTACGCGACATACTAGGCACAAGAAACTATTTCAATGTCACCATCCACAAACAAATTATGTAGCCAACTCGCCAATTGCTCGCTTAAATTTAGCAAATGAATATACCAATGATATCGAAATTTTTAATATAACAAATTCGTTGTTTAAAACAATTTACTTCTTTACGTCAAGATTGCAGCTTATTATAATTATTTTTTTTTTTAAATTTATACGATCGTAAACCACTGTTCATTAAGAAGTTATTTTTTGCAACCATCGTTTAGAATTTATAACAACCTTTGAGTACAAAATTGTAAACATTTAAATGTACCCAATATTATCTTATTATTGTACTCCCGAACAACAGTTATAAGTAAGTTACTTACCTATAACAATGTAAACACACCCCATTTCCTAGTCTCACTGGCTCTATCGGTTGGTACTGTTGTGCGGTATTCACAAATTGTTTTTTTATAAGCTCATGGCTTAGAAAAAGACGTTACTGGTACGATTGCAGTTCTGGTCTGCTGTCAGCAGTGTAAAGTTTACCCCTGTTATTGGCCACAGTGAGAGGGCACCATTTTTTCTCATTATTTTTAAATATAAACACACACATACAAATTTCACAAAAAAACAATGTCAGCACAATCTTTAACGGGGCATCTTATTTGTGTGTCGATTGAAAAATAACCGTAAAAATATTGGGCAATTTCTAAAAAAATATTTATTTATATTCGTTATTTTTTATTTCTAATAGCGGCTATTAGCGCAACAGTCATTCTTGTCTAGTCATTCATTCATTCTTGCAGTACCTGCCCAGTTATTTAATTAATTTGTATGTTATGCACCTACATATCCTAATTTATTTTTTGCCACCGATTAAATTTCAGTGATTAGATTTATAGATATTTATAATGAATACTACATAGTACGATGATAAACTCAGTAAAAATAAACAATTTCGATATCTCCACAATAACTGAAATAAAGGTCATTCATAAAAACATGTCGAAAGTATGACAAGAAACATAAACAGCCGTCCCAAAAAGGAAGACAGACAGCCTAAAATGTTGTTATTTTACATTACGTTTCTGTTGATTCCAGTCGAATACACAAAACAGATTGTTTGTTTGCAATTTTGCTAAAGTTCACTTTGGTTTGTTTTAATTTAACTCGAGAACAAGAAGCAAACCTACTTCTAGGACGACACAAACAACACCTGTTAACGAAAATTTTCGAGACAACTGACAACAGGTTTTATAGCACTTTAAAACTTAATTTTATTATGAAAATAACACCAGAAAAACTTTAATACTATTTTAAACGTATTTTCCATGAAACGCGATGTAATTTTATAGCAAAACAAGAAAGTTATTCACCAGTCTTCGATCATAAAGCAGCACAACGGAGACGCTTACTTTCGAATCACAGAAAACACATTCACAATATTCAATATCTCAGAGTCGATTGTACACAGTTCCGTAGTCCGGTAATTATTTACAATCGCGTAGTTGCGGTATTCATCATTATTATGAATAATATTTAAACATTTTAACCACGAGAGCGTTCAAAACTTATACGGTCAACTGTCAGTTGCGCAGACGAGTGCGGGAGGCGGACACAACATAAACATTGGCCTATTTGAAAGAAGATTCCTGCTTTACCGATGCACCATATATACATTTGCCGATTTGAAAGAGATCACTACATTACCAACACTCCATACAAATAAAACAGTCAAATACCAATTCACAAGAAGATCCCTACAGTACCGTCAAAGTGAAAGTAAAAATATACAGATGGCACTGCTAGCGCTGACGTCAGTGTTGCTGATATCGAGAGGCGGCAAAGGCGAACTGACTCAAATACTAAAATTCTCAAATGTGGACTGACTCAACGTAAGTGGTTTATTAATGGAGTGGCTAATCTGGTTTGTTTTTTTTTTCGATGAAGAAAATGTCATAATATACATTCCATTCACAAGCAACGTAAGCATTTTTACCACAAAATAATCTATAATAACCTATCTAGTACCTACGTGATAAAAATATTGGATATGTACTTCCATACACAATTTCTTATTGTTGTTTTGAATATAATATTTTACGGCCAATGAAAGGGTAGAAAATACGAGTAAGGTATATATATTCCTATATTCGTCATTCGGTTAGCGGTAGATAGGGTGAGTTAGTATTATTTCTTTGTTCGATTTAATTACATTACATGAACGGAAAGGTATAAAAATGAAGGGTGACTCATCACCACACCTATAAAAAAGTTGTGGATCGAATCAAATGAACAAAGAGGGGGATGGAATGGAGAATGTTTCAATGTTAGAATCGTGCGTATGGATAATAACGTTATTCATTATTATTTCTAGATATTTTTTATACACTTTGGACGTGCCATTAATAAAATATTTTCGTTACAAGTTAGGGTAGGGGCTAAATGCATAAAAAGTACTTGCTTATGAGGTAAGATGTAACTTTGAAGCAGAAAGAGACGGATTTATGGTACTGGGGTCTGTCTTCACTGGATTTTTTAATTGGCTCCACAGGGTCACGTAGGGCCAAGGGATTTTAGAGCCCCAAATGCCCAAGTTGATTTATGTGTTACACTAGGTATTAGCTACTTTTTTTATTACAATAGGCATTCAAACTTAATGTACATGCATTTTTTTATTCAATTTTTCCCTTAAAAACAACGCACGACCTTCGAACTTTAAAACATATCGTGACAAAACGTCGGGCATTTAGCGAGCGCCTGGTATTTACGAATATGCTTGATTGACAATATGTATTGTTGGCTGAATTGAAATAGGTCACATCGTATAAAAACATGACTACACTTTCTCATCCATCGTATTATTTAAAAAATATTAAGTATAGTAATGAATTATAGAAAATAACATTCATCTCGCTTACGTTTACGCGTAGATATAAATAATGTGATATATACAGTGAACACATCCGCCGCGTAATGAACCAGAAAACATCGTAGAATATCTTGATTTGCAAATTTGATATAAGTAGGTACATGTTTCATTATTATTCACAAAAAAAAAACACGAGAAGATATCTAAAAACAATGAAGGTTTAAAGAACCCCTTAATATAATGAAAATATAAATCAAATTAATAAACTGATAAAATATAAAGGAAATTACCTTCGGATGTTCCTCAGAGATATCGCCTTTGTTGATAGATTACTCTTCACCGCTTCTGTAGTCCCCTTCTTCCTTGCTGCCACAAATCCCCCGTCATCTTCTTCATGCAGTATGTCATTGTTGTTAATATTCTTCAAGAGTCCCAAATTCGGCACCGACTTGGACTCAATAAATCCTGCAGTCTTCGGAACCTCCGACACACTTCTGAACCTCAAAAACCTCGATTTTATAGCGGTATTTCCTCTTTCATCCACGGATGTCTTGCGGAAAGGAAGCAAAGAAAATTTGGAAGTTTTCTGATCTTTGCTAGCTGGGATCGGCCTAGCAGTTGCATTTGATTTTGAATCTCTTTTGATTTGTACTTTTAAATCTTTGGGTAGTTCTTTTGCTGGTTTTGCTTTGGATTGTGGTACAGGAGGTAACACCCTGGATGTTTTTCTTTTAACGTCTGTTCCTTGAGTTAAGGTTGCAGCTTTTTGGGATCCTAGTGTAGGGTTTTTGGTCAATTCGCTTTGGCTTTGCGTATGTGAGTTCGAAAGTTTTGGAGTGCCGGGTCGTGAAGTACTTATTAGTTTTGCTACGTCGGCGCTTGCAGGGCGGGAAGGGCGGAAAGGTCCCGGTAATTTTGATACATCAGCGCTCAGCGGTCTCGAACTGTTGGTTAGTTTAGTTACGTCTACACTCAGAGGCCTACGCAGACGTGATCCTGTGGTCGTCTTGGATTTAGAGCTGATGGTTTCATTATAGATGGAGCTTCTTGATGTTGCAGGTGCTGTTGTGGGTGCTGTTGTTGATAGCCCGGTTTCGGTAGTTGGTTTGGCTTCCTTGGGGGAAAGGGAGTCGACGCTTTTTCTGGAAAAAAAAACTTGGTTAGAATCATTTGTAGAATCGTCTATACAATCATTGTTAAAATCGTTGATATCATAATCATTAAAATAATCTTAGACATAATCAGTGTTAGAATCATCGACGGAATCGTTGATAGAATTTTTGAAAGAATCACTGATAGAATCATTGCCATTAAATCATTGATAGAATCATCTTCGAGCTCTAAATCTTGGGAGTAGCAATCAACTTCAAAAAGTTCACATTGAAAGGTTTGATAATATTCTAGCACTCACTATTTAAAAAAAGAAAAGAAATTTTATATGCACTTAGCAGGGGTGTCCGGGTTCAAAGGCTGATGAAAATATTGTCTACGTCTAGGCGGCTGCTATGCTATACTATGCGGCTAATATGTGGCGGACTGGATTTTGGAGACTGGTTGAAGGAGATCTTTTTACATCTCCAGACTCTCTGGACCCGTTGCTTTGCACTGCAGTGGGAGGGATAAATTCAAACATCCATCACTCCTAGACACGCTAACCCCCAGATACCTACCCACCCCTCATTACTTTTCCTTCCCAGAAATTCCTCTTCCTCCTCTCCTTCCTTTCCTTAAAAACCCCCTACACAGCGTCCCCAAAGATACCATATGTGGAGCTAAAGTAATTTAAAAAAATACGTTCGTATTTTTATTAGGAAACCTGTTTTCAACGGGATTATGAATAATTTGAGGAGATTCTTAATAAATTACTCTTAAAATTAGTGTTTTTTCTCCGTGTACAAAGATAACACAGGAAACTAAAATGGCTGTAATTAATAACACTACTAGTATATCAAAATAATTAAATAAAAGTTTTTAAAACACCAATTCCATTGATTTTCGATGACCGAGTAGTTGATAAAAATTAATACTTTTGTATTATTTTAATATACTCCTACGACGTTCTCGGAATGTATTTTCAAAAATAAACTAGGAAAATGAATAAATAATTGCTTGGGAACAGTATATTATTTTTTTGCATTCCTATAATATTCTCGGAAAGGATAACTTATGCGAAAAATAGACCAAGAAAATGAATTAAAAAAAGAAAAAACAACAAAAAGCTATTTTTGAGGGGACACCCGGGTTTGAACCGGGGACCTCTCGATCTGCAGTCGAATGCTCTACCACTGAGCTATATCCCCGATGAAAATAACTGCGATAACGTGGTACATACCCAGATAGTAGAATAATGATCAACTTGACTAGCGCGACACCTACAGATATTCCAAGTTATCTTTTCTCCAAGAGGATTCAAATTAGAATTTGAAGACGGTTTGAATCTTTGCTAAACCGTTCGCAGAGTAACGTAGGTGCGAGAAAATATTGTAGAGGGCGCTATTTATTTGTTATTTAATTAGGGTGCGGGAACAAATAATAGGAAACAATTTTTTACTTACCCTAGTCCGGGTTTAGCGCCATTTTGGGAGCGCCCATCCCGCATGTCGTTTTGGTGCTGAAACAAAAAAAAATCACAATTATTTTCTAGCTCAAAGCTCAATAGAAGTACTGCATAAATTTAAACTCGAAAAATGCAATTGGTCAGAGCAGTGGCGTCTCAACGAAGTCTCGGGCTCTGTGGCAAGTTGCAAGGTAATGCCGTTGTAAATATAATGGGATATTTAACTAGATAGATTAGATAGACTAGATAGATAGACTAGATAGACTAGACTAGATAGATAGATAGATAGATTGCGTATATGTACATATACGCATTACAGCCTGAAGAAAATACTGCCATAAATATACATCATCTACTGTAAAGAGATGTTGAAAAAACGTTTCCACGACAACTTCGGACAGAGGCAATTCAAAATTATTTTGAAAAGTGATATAAAGTGATGAAAAAACTGTCCTATAAACCTTATATTACGTAACTTGTTTAACGTAGTTTTTTCGCAACTTTTCATAACTTTATATCAGTTTTCAAGAGTGCGCTGAGATGCGTTCAATTACTGTACTGAGTTTGCCCGGCTACCGCTGTAACGTTTATTATAATGTTTATATTAATGTAACATATAATGTTTATTTATCCAACACCGATTAATCCATAGAAACGATTAATTTAATTGATTTTATGATGATTCACATAAACATTATACTTGGCAAGTTCAGTTTTCAAAATTTAAAAGCTTGTAAATTTTTTTGTTCGTTCCTTTTCCGTTTCAAGATGGTGGCCGTTTTTGTGAAATCGGCGGGTTTATTTGAACTTTTTTTTTCTTTATTATGGTACCTATCTGATGAAGAAAGTTTAAAAAATAATTGTCACTGACGATAGTGACGTTTTTTTGGACACACTTAATAATCTTAATCGAAGTAAAATAAAATGTTACACACAAATCTCATGATTTCAGAGGATATTTTGGTTTAATTTATTAAAACAAACAACATTAGTTGTTTACATTACAAAGAACTACTAACAAATACACTATAATCTGTCCATTTCCTACAGCACGGCCCGTATTAATAAAGATGGCATGGCGGTGGTATGACATATCAATGGGTACGACATACAAATAACAACACGACACAACATTTACACCATTATGTTAAAAAATATATCTTACCGGCTTTTCAGGTTGGCGGGAAAAAAACGAAAAGAAGGATTTTTTCATCACAACTTGAAATCACACAGACAAAAAATAAATTACTATCTAGTGCAAATAGATAACTTAATTCAACATTTGGTGAATTGCTTCATTCGCTGAACTAGATTATTAATTCGTTGGACCAATCAACTTTAATTAGCACTTTTGTATCGATTAGGTTTTATCACTTGTTTTAATTACTAGCTATATTTAACTCGTTAGATTAATGATTATTTTCATTCGTTTGACTTCTGAAATTAAAAAGATTGTTTTAAATTTGAAATAAACTATTTTGGCAAGCTTTCACGGAACCATTTTGAACCTAACCTAATTTTTTAAGATAATTTCAAGACAAAGTATTTATTTATTTATTCGTGTTCTCCATACAACGGTTATGCACCAACATATTACGTAGAATATTACAAAATTTGAGGTAGATTTATATTACATAAAAAGTCATGGGGTAATTTTACTATATTGTGACATACGTCAAAAAATAGTTGCTAAATTGTCTGTAAGCATAGAATTATACAATTAGAGGTGCTATTACATGATTGTACGCGGTTTAGTGTTTTCAGCTATTCCTGCGTTTAATCGTGCGCCCACCGCGATAAGCGGTGCGCATAGACCGAATTCGGCAGTTTTAGTTAGAGCGTTGGGAGCACAGACATAGGAATTAATAGACGAGAAGATAATGGCGAGGGGTAAAATCAACTGTTGAAGAACGAAGGGGGTGAAGCTGACTGTGATTCGTCAATAAATCAATCTGACAGTAAATAGGCATCTCGCATTATAATATCACCATTTACTTCTTAAAAGTAAAATCTGCTTTTTAATGAATAGACATTTTTACATGGGAGCGCAAATTACTCGCCACGTTATGAACAAATTTGCGAAGTCCAAATTCGGCAAAAAAAATCGGTTCTATTTTCAGAGTCGAATATTTCGTTTAAGTATTTAGTTAAGACACTTTTATAAATGTTCATAATTTACTTCCCAGCAACCAACCAGCTTTGTGTTTCTACAACTGATCCATATTATACGATGTGAACATGCTTAAAATAAAGTAAAATAATGCTTATATATGGAATGTAATGCGACAATTGGGTTTATTCTCTTTTTCACATCTATTTTTACAAGTTTTCATAGCACAAGTCAACATTTTGCCGTGTTATTTCGTAAAATGAACCGATGATGCCTCGACCATAGTTCGCACAATAATGATGACGTCACGTTTTCAAATTTCACTTGAGGCCATACGCGAGCACAGCCGGCTCCAATGGAACCGGTATGGGGAGTGGGGATAATACGCTTTTAATCACTTAGGGCAAGTCTACTAATATTCATATGTCTATGGTTGGGAGCTTTGGAGGTCAATTGGATATAAAAAAGTGGAACTTATTTTTTCGCTTTATGTCGCATCTAAATATAATACATCAATGTCTGTAAGTGGCGTTAAAAATGTCGATGGTCAATGCAGTTGAGTCGCTATGTTGATTGGCGCGTCCTGATAGGCAGAAGTCATCGTTTTCGGACCATAAAAAAGTGCATAGGAACATGGCATTCAGCACCATTGAGGAGATTTTGCAGATAAACGGCGCTATACAAAACATCCAAATATTATTCTGAGATCTCTCACGAGTATACTGGTTAGGCACATATAAGTTCAACATGTGTCTATCAGTTTTTTAAAAATGAATACGCTTCTTTCTCTGCTCATCTACTACAGTATGCCAGATCATTTAAGGGTCCCAACAATAATTATACATTTTGTGACTAATTTTTGGGTTATTATGCCGTGTTGCCAATGATGTAATCTTATTTGATAGATGCGTGTTGCGCTTCCCCCTTCTTTAGCCAACGTTTCGGACAGCGTTACTGTTTACAATGTATATAATCAGGTCTGAAGTGTCACTGTAACGTTGAAAGAAAGAGGAAGCGTTGGACAGAGGGTATAATAACCCAAATATTAATCACGATAATAGGGTTTTCCAATAAGAGGTGTTATTTTGAATAGCCCGCTATTTCGGTAGATGTTACTTTTGAAGCTGTCATTTTTTGACATTTGACAAGTAGAAACTACGCCATTAATAAAAATGGAACGATACACGCTTCAACAACGCATTGAAATTATTAAAATTCACTTGAGTGAATCAAATGCATATCATCTTGAGTGATGAGGCCCATTTCCACCTCGGTGGCTTCGTCAACAAGCAAAATTGTCGCATCTGGGGCTTGTAAAACCCAAGAGTTATTGTTGAAAAGCCTCTCTATCCTCAACGTGTGACTATTTGGTGCGGTTTATGGTCCGGCGGAGTCATTGGACCTTACTTTTTCGAAAATGAGGCTGGAGCAACAGTTACTGTGAATGGATTGCGCTATCGAGAGATGATTAATGATTTTTTATGGCCGGAATTGGATGGTATTGATCTGGACAGCGTTTACTTTCAACAAGACGGCGCTACGTGCCACACAAGCAACGAAATCATTGATCTTTTACGATTGAATATCAAAATAACACCTCTTATTGGAAAACCCTGTATAATATTTAAAATGTTCTCTTTTTAGAAGTTTTTTTAAAGAACACCGCTTTTATAGTGTAAGCTATTGCCCCCCGAAAACCGAAAGCTTCTTTTCAGAAATTCAGAAGATAACTCAATTTTGAGACGAAATCAAAAATATATATGCAGGGGAAAATGCCAATCGCCGGCTGACACTATTTTCGTAATAACTTGTTTAATAACGGGTGTTTTTTTGTGAGTTTATTGATATTTTTCAGCTAAATAAGTGTTCTTCACAATAAAAATAAGTCATAATAAGAAGATCTCCTGAAAATAAATACTGTACCTACTATTCAAAATCGGAACTATGAATGTTGGAATTTTGTGGCGACCTATTTCACAGATAAAAATAAACAAATTTGAAAGCGACGAAACGACAAGCTGGAATAAAATTAAGGTAGGTACATTATTTTCTTAAAACTTAAAAAAATATTTTACTGAGCTAGGAGAATTATAAGGTTCAAATTACCATAACATCGAGGCAAGTGCGGTGAGCTATTTAGCTAGATTTCTTAGTATACTAGGGGTTAAGCCCCGTGTATATTTAAATGTATATATATTATATCGAACAACTAACATTGTCCCTTTTAGAAGCAAGCAACATAATTATTAGACCAATGCGCTATGGAGACGTTTTGTATACCAAAGAAAAATATAAGGAAAGGTCGTTGACGCATTTCTTTCTAGTTATTTAGTACACTCTTCTTTATCTTATAAGCACGGGGAGAGATAAAGTCATACCGCTGATAGCTCCTTTGTAACCCCTCCCCTTTTCTCATAAAATACACATATAATAGATAGAGAGGTTACGACAGAGTTTTCATCGGCAGGACCGAAGCACGAGCTCAGATAAAAATGTTGACTTAATTCAAACTGTGAAAATAGTATTTTAAATTTTCAGGAATTCAGTTTTGAATATTATTTTTTTTGACCGGTGCTAATTTTGACAGTGCTTATTATAATACGATATCTAATAGTAACACATCTGTAACAAATAATATCGCGAATTATTGATTGATTTTCATTTTACTTACTTTATAATTGACATTATCAATAAAGTAATGGACAGTGCGCAATTTTATTGATATGAAATATCTATAATATCATAAATTACAAGAACGATAAGCGATAAACCGATAAAACGATTGATTACAACAACTTTAGAAATACATAACTTGGTATAAAAAAATATATGAATTTAATTTAATTTATTACTATACAAGGTGTCCGAAAAACTTTAAAAAAAATCCTTTTTTGTCGATCAGAACATTTCGATATATTTTTTAACTTTTCTCAATTTTTGGAGCTTCGATGCATGATAAAAGACAACTTCTATCGATTTTTTCAAATTTGATTTACTCGAAAACGAAAGCTCAAATCAAAAAAGTTTTACCGCAAACTCGGCTCCAAATATGATGTAAATTTACTAGTTTAACATCACGTACTGCGAGTTTCCGGATACCGTGTATAAGCAATTATTTTCCAGATGATTCGTAATTTCATTATCTATGAATATTATATTTTATTTTTATATTATTAAGGCGATATCATTTAATTAATATTAATTTTTTAAATTATCCAAATCATAATGCAAAATATTTTTTAAATGTCCCACCTTATATACTGAGCATACTGAATTTTTTTCAGGTTTTCCTTTCTAGAATCTCTTTATCAACACAGCCATTTTAACAGGAGTTATCGACGTTTGAAATACGTTTAAACCCCCTCAATCACATTTTCTATCGATTTATAACAAGTTTCACATTAACTCTTTAACTATTTTAATTCTAAAAAAAAAAAAATGTTTTTAAGATAATACATTTGTTATGGCGTACGTTAATTATTTGAAAATCCCTCAATAGAAAAAAAATCGATGATGATTATTCAATATTCTATATGCATGAAAAAATTCACAGTGAATCTTCAAATGCAACTAAAGCATTTGTCGAGAGATTTTTGCTCTATTTCAAACGAGTCGTGTATTATTAAATATTTTCATTATTTTAGCTTGTTATCGTTTTTTTTAATATTAACGTGATCCCTCTAACATTCGTATTCATATATCTCCCTTTCAAACTATATTTGAATACTTACGGGGCCTTAAATCTCGTAATCTCGGGTAGTAGTAACTATTCGTAATAATCGTACACGGAGAAAACTTACTGATTTAAAATATTGATAATTTATTCAGAATCTCTTCAAATTAGTCGTAATCCTGTTAAGCACGGGATTGCGGGCCTTTAACGAATATATTGATAGGTTTCCTAATTAACTATCAGTAAAACACGAATGTTTTATCGCGATGTTGGAATACGTGTTCATGCAATTGTAATATTTTCGCATTTTGTCATTATTATTATTATTATTAGGACAAATGCACACAGAAAAATGAGAATTGCTATTTATTATTAAATTATTTATTGGTAACCCGATTAAAAACGGGACTGAGGCCCGCTACCTGATAACTTTTAGTAAATTCGTAATAATATCGGAACACTTGTTCATGCATCTGCGTTTGACTTAATAATACATAATGACAAAATGCAATAAAGTGGATTTTTATGAACACGTGTTCCGACATCGAGACAATACATTGGTATTTTACTAATTCGCATTTCGTCATTATATTTTATCAAGCCAAACGCACGTGCACCAACAGTAAACAAAATGCGAAAATATATTCCATATATTCTTAATTTGCAAAAAGTTTATCAGGAAACCTATCAATTCATTCGTTAAGGCCTGCAAACCTTTTTAACCGTATTGCGAATAATTTGAAGAGAATCTTAATAAATTAGCAATATTTTTTATCAGTAAGTTTTCTCCGTGTGCAGGTGCATGAACAAGTGTTATATTAGGAATGCACTAAAAGTTTGATAGGAAACGGTCAAAATAAATAGCAATACTTTTTTCTACGTATATTTCTAACTAACTAACTAACCATCACGCCGTTATCCAATGGGGTAGGCAGAGAGGACGGACCGCCAAACAACTCGGTCCTGGCACACACTCCTTGCCTTTTTCACATTCATTATTACTCTTCTATTATTCTGACTCTTGACGTAGCCCGACCCAAGTATCTTATTCACTTGGTCGTACCATGTCTTCCTCGGGCTTCCTCGACTTCTGCTACCATTCACATTTGCATCGTATAATCCTCCTTACACTCCTTTCTTCGCTCATTCGTTCTACATGCCCAAACCATCTTATCGTCCCTTTCTTAATCTTACTCATTACTAGCCTTGCACTCTTTGCGGCTCTCCACATTTCTTACAATATCACACACGGTTTTAACACACATACGCGTCAAGGATCTCATTTCAATAGCATTCAGTCTATTTTCATCCTTTCTCTGCCAGTTCAATGCCTCACTTGCATACATCAGGGTGGATACCAGCACTCCATTGTGGACTGCTAAATGCTGAATTCTGACATACTGATATTGTCGCATTCTGTCATGAAATGTATTGTACATGAAAAGAACAAGTGTTCTCCATATATTCTGAATGACTAATATTTTATCGGGAAGTTGACATGCTGTCACTTTTTAACAGGATCATTTTTCTCCGAGCAATGGTGCGATCTAGAAAAAACCTTTACAAAAATCACCCATAAAAATCAGTTTGCAAGGAACATTATTAAGATGGAATTAATACAGCACTTATCTGAAAAATACGCTCAAAAATACAATGAATATAGGAAGATATATTGGGAATCAGTTAAATCGATTCATGTCGAGTCGGATTTCTTCTAAATAATAACACGATATGTAATCTACAACAGCACCCGAAATTGTTCACATAACTGACGTCATATACATTATTCTTACACTATAATTTAAAACATAACTGATGCCATGTATATTATTTCTACACTATAATCTAAAACATAACTGACGCCAAACACATTATTCCTACACTATTATATAAAACAAACTATAAAATAATGCATTTAATACAAACTTCTAAGAATTTTAATGCTCCTTTGCCAATTATAACAATAATTAAAGATTCAACGACTTCGCCAGATTACGCGGATCTTATCTGACAATTTCTTAATTAATTTTCTATTATAAGGCAGATTATTTCCATCGTACTGATCACAGCCTCTTGGTCTATTGGGACTAGTCACTTTGGGTTCTAGTCCGCCCACAAAGCACCAGCTATTTATTTTCTTATCTGAGTTTATTCATAAATTCAACAGTGTCATTTTGCCTTTGTGTCCACAAATTACTAAGCCCGATAATTTCCACCTGATCGATTATAGAATGAATTAATTGGTGATTCACATATTTCGTACAGAATTTACGTAATTGGTACCTGTTATTATTATTATTATTATTCGTTTTCGTGTTAAAAAGGGGACCGCAGGCCTGTAATGAATGATTTGAAAGAGTTCCTAACAAAGTATCAGTCAAAACCGAATGTTTTATGAGGACGGCGGAACAAGTGTTCATACAAATATTGATATTGATATACTGCTACTGTCGCATTCCGTCATGATAACGATTAGGAAAAGAACACGTGGGTTTCATATATTCTGAATGACTGATATTTTATCAGAAACTTGGCACGCTGTCACTTTTTAACTGGATCATTTTTCTCCGTGCAGAGATTTCAAGTCTTTTGGAGCGGTTAGAAGTGATGCTTACAATGATAATTCTGAAAAATTCAAATATTTTACCATTTTTGTAAAATGCTAGCCCAGACCCGCGAAAAATCACGGGATGGTCATAGAGAAGCTATTGCATCTAAGACCGATCATTGGCTGAGTTGACATCGCGTTTGGGTCCCACCCAGGCGTAGTGTGTTTAATTCTTCGGCTGGTTATGTCATCCATAAACATTTTCCGCTTACTGTGATCATAGTAGGATATTTTCAAATATTGTCCGGTTATTCGTAACCCGGGAATATTAGTCTTTCTTTCAAAAAAAATTATAGTCGAAACATGTTCCACCATTATCACGCGAGTGCCGGGACCGGGCACCGTCCCGGTGCCCGGTCCTAGTTGTACGGCGTAACTCTAGTTGTACGGCGTTAAAGCGCTGGAGGACTAATTGGTAGTAAAAAGGTAGTTTTTTTTTTCGCTTCGCGTTTCATCTAAATATAATTGGAACATCAATGGGGTTAGTCTGAATTTCCACCAAATCAGTTTCAATTTTGAAAACGGCATTTAAAAAAAATCTGTTTAAATTTATTATTCTATTGTCTTATTTTAGAGCCTGGAAATACTTAACATTTTGAAAGAGAAGTTACAGACAGAGGCACAACCGAAACTACTTTTTTCAATAACACCCTTTTTGCTTATGTTTATTCTGCTTATAATTAATAATTAACTTATAATTGCGCAATAAAATATCATTTCTCGAAGTTTATTGATCGGAAGTGAATTAATTAAATTAACATTGCATGCTTTCCGAAATCATTTTCTTACAAATATCTGCGTGAATTCATAACTCACAAATGGAATTCGCAATTCAGTCGTACAACTATATATTAAAGTCTATTTTACTTTGTTCAATAATAGTCAATGTAAATCTATAAATTTGTAACTATGGCGGTGATAAATTAATTAATATGAATGTATTAAGCAATGGCACTATCATAATTCGATATCAGATAAGAGTGATATATATCTCGCTTTATTGATTTCTTCAAATCAATTGCACAATGTTCATAATTATTATTGTAAGTACATGAATATTTCATTTTACAATGTTTTATGGACGCCCGAGTGATACAAATATTTACACGAAGGCTCAATAAAATAGCACAACATGACGCTATTCATTTAGGATTTCACTTTTTTCAGTTTTCGTTTTCACAGAGAGAAATATCTACAAAAACTATTTTTTTGCGAGACAGTTTTATGTAAAAAATCACTCTATTAATATAATCACTCTATATCTTATGATAACCTTTAAATGCATATTCAAGACATGGTGAATCCTAACAAAACTCAATTCATTTGTGAAAGCCATCTTTATTTAAAAAGATGTCCAAAAGTGTGAATTTTGATAAAAGAGAAATATCTTAAAATAAGAAAGAAAGAGATTTTACAAAGCGAAATACACTTAAGTTCTACAATTAAATTTATAAATAATAAAAATATATGTTTGCTTTATCTTTCAAAGTACCTAATTCCTTAAAAAAACAATTATAAAAATGTAATCAAGTTCAAAAATCAACCCAAGCTAAAAATTGATGGGGAATCAGAAATAAAAAAATATTTTTATTTAACTGGGTGCGCCTACTATGAAATAAGATACTATATTTTTAATATTATATACCTTCCTAGTTATTACACTTTTATATAAATATAGGTTTCTATATGTTTCACTTTGTAGACATTTATCAATTTATATTACACATAAAGCAGGTAAACGCATAGATTTTTGAAAATTTTAATTAGCAATTTAGCAATACACAAAATGAATAAAAAAAGGTTTTGGGTAGATATTTCTGCTGAATTCATGTTTTAAATTCAGAAAAAATTACAATTTTCACTAATTTACCTGGAATATTACATTACAATTACCTATCATTTTTTGTAATTAACTGCAAGAGGAATATGTGTATTACATTTCCTTTTGTATTTTTTAATGTCTTGAAGAACATCGATTACATAACCCCCCCCATTAAAAGTTAAATATTAAACAGCTGATATTAACCCCCCAGCGACTGATTTTTTTTTAAATTTGGAGAAGATTATTGCAACTTTGTACTCGATTTATTAGAAAACGAAAGCTCAAATCAAAGAATACCACAAAATCTACTCCAAACGTGATTTAGATTCACCAGATTTCCGTTTATACTACGAGTTAAAAAAAATTCGATTTAGGGAGTACTTCGCTATCCTCTTGATAGCTAATCCACCGGGTAACGTATATTTTCGATTATATTTATAAAGTTATAGTTTACTATTCGGTACTCGAACCTATAAATAATAGTGGTTATTTATAGGATAGTTAGCCGAGTTTCTACCTATTGAGAGTATTTATTTGCTATCGATAGATAAGCTATCAAGAGGGTGGTGAAATACCCCCTGAAACAAATAACTGCTGAACGTTTATATATGTATAGTCTTGTATGTAAATAACAGCTATTTAACATGAAATCATTAAACATTTTCTACGCGATATTCAAATCTAACCCCGGAAACCCCGGTTTCACAAAGCTTATTTGCAGGTAAACGTATACTAAATCTATAGTATGAAACTGTTCTCTGTGTGGATCCCCTGTTTCAAGATAAAATATATAGGTAGACTAAGCCCCCTACACCGTAAATCCCCTGATAACCCACTAAAGCCAATATGATATCATCGAACAATGGATTATCCAGACTGCACAAGAAATTTTACTTAAGTGACTAAAATAATTGGTTATCAGATAACTTTCACCGAGAAAGAAGAAATAGGACTAGAATATCTTAACTGTGAAGGTTACCTCTAATAAAGTATAACCTTTACAGGTGTATACACGCTGTCTAGTAATACAAGCGGAATACTGGGGAATCTACACCAAATAGAGAACACAAAAGATTTTTTTTTTCCTTTTACAATTTAAGAGGAGCGGCTACACTTTTCATACAAAACTTAAATTTGAATTCGATGCAAAAATATCCGACCAAATATATATAAAAATACTAATATTAGATGTACCTTTTAAAAAAAAAACCCTTTTTATTTAAATGACATAGTAATTTTCTTTATTTATTTGTCTAATAAATTATTTTTCCTTTATTTTATTTCAGTAAATAAAACAAGGATAATGCCCAAAATTTTACACACGTAAATGTTTTAATGCAAAGAAATTATGATACATAGGCCATTAAATAATTCAATTAGGCATGATTTTATAGGCAACCTTGGCATTTTTAGTGAGTTAATTCTAATTATTGAAAAAAACAATCTTTAATACAGTTCGAATATAATGAAAAATTAAACAAAGAATAAAACATTGTAAAAAGGGCGTTTTGGGTAGAAATTTTATTTTACATTTCCAACGTTTTATTATTTACTAATTTTTAATCCGCCACGCGTTGCTGTGGCGCAATGTTTCTGTGCAGATAGAGATAGCGTGTGTTGCTTTTACGTCCAATAGATGACGCTGTTTAAAAAACATGTTTTTGCTTGTCACAGGTGACATCTATATATTATAGGTATATAAAAACTCGCGTAATCGAATGCAACGTTGTATCAAAATTTCAAACCAATCGGTGAAGAACTTTCGAAGATTGTGAACAAACGAACATTTCCATTTTTATTTAAATACATTTTATTTTTCATTGTTTTCGCATATTATTTTTTTTGTAGTTTTCTTTAAATCACCAATATTTTTTTTAATGGCTTATATTTTAAAATTCAAAACACAAATAATTAAACTAGCACATATTCGTATAAGATAATTACCCTACATTTCGATTAAAAAAAAATTTTGCCTCAAATCCTAATTTATGTTTTGTATGAAAAGGGTCGCGTATGTTTCAAATAAATTTTGTATTGGTAAAAAAAAACAGAGTTACGTCAGGTTAGATTTTCTTGACGTGTAATTCAGTCCGTGTATAATTACGTATGCGTGTAATTCTGACAGTTGGTAAGTGAAATTCACACCTGTCTAATTTGGTCACGTTACCACAAAAAATAATAATTTTCAGTTTGACAAATCTAGTTCTAATTTATTTAAATATAGATGAGTTGATTTGATTGGTGAATCTTAAAATGGTTCCTTGATACATAACGCATTGAGTATGTAACACACGATTCCATATTTAGTTAATAATATAACTGATAGACGATCTTCGTCAGACGAAATGGATAAATTATTATAATATATAATCTTATCGTCAAACTATTTTTGATTTATTATCTGAGGAGGCGTTTAAGAATACCTTGTTTGATTATCACAATGAAAAGTGACAAAGAATATATATAACATAATTAAATGTATAAATTCACTTAAGATTCCGCATTCCGATTTCTACCGATTTATTACGTAATTAATTTAAGTTTTTTAACTCTATACATTTGTGAGTTGAAAACATAATTATATAAAATTCCCTTGATTGAAAAATAAATAAAAACGCACAACGGAGAGAATCAATTTTTGTCCTCACTAAAAATTAACAGGCCTTATTAATAAAACGTCAATTTAAGAATGTTTATCGATTTGCCTTGATAATAATCATGACGATACAATTTTTTTTCGTTGTTATGCAAAAATATTTGGATTTTCATGAACACGTGTTCCGACAACATGATAATAAATTCGTAATTTACTAAATCTCGTTTATAGCCGGAATTATCAATAATTTGTAAAGATTGTTAATAAATTAGCAATAATCATTTTTCTACGTGGGTGCTCTAAAAATTATAAAAAAATACATCTGATTCTGTTATACATGGTATAGGGAGGCAAAAATTTACAGTGTTTCTTCAAATGCTGGTTTAGGCATTTTTCGAGAGATATTTGCTCTATTTTAAATAAATTATGCTTTATTGAATATTTTTGCTTACGCCTTTTAATTATAATAGTTTTTTATATCAGCGCGCTCCCTCTAACCTTCATATTTACGTAGCTTCCTTTCACACAATATTTTACTTAGAAATAATCTTTTTTAACGCTTACTTGAGTTTCGCAAAGAATGCATGGCTTAATAAGCAAGATTAAGAAAGGGACGCTTAGATGGTTTGGGCATGTAGAGCGAATGAACGAAGAAGTAAGTGTAAGGAGTATATATAAGGCGAATGAATGCTATAAGAAGTCAGGGACGCCCGAGAAAGACATGGCACGATCAAGTAAACCAAATACATGAGTCGGACCAATGTAAAGAGTCAGAATAACAGAAGAGTATGTATGAATGTGAATGAGGCAAAGAGTGTGTGCCAAGATCCTGTCGTTTTAAGGTCTGTCATCTCTGCCTATCCCAGCGGAGAAACGGCGTGATGGTTAGTTAGTTATAAAAAAGAGAAACGCTGTTTTGTTGGGTGAGAGACAATGCAATTATCATAGATTTCATATCAGAACCTTGAGATAAATGTTTGGTGTAAAATTTTTCACATGTTTATTTTCCCATTTGAATCGCTTTACACATTAAAAATGACAATCGAATAGCAACCAATGGCGTCTTTACTCATGCTGCTGTAAGATTCGTGGTAATTCCCGATGTTTCATGAATGTTATTGTTCACGATATGTTATCTAGGAATATTTACACAACATTGTGACGAACATCTCACTTTCTCCGAAAATATGACAATGTGTTATCTTAGTTCGGATTTAAAAAAAAATTTACAGGGTTTTCCAATAAGAGGTGTTATTTTGAATAGCCCGCTATTTCGGTAGATGTTACTTTTGAAGCTGTCATTTTTTGAAATTTGAAAGTAAAAACTACGCCATTAATAAAAAATGGAACGATACATGCTTCAACAACGCAATGAAATTATTAAAATTCACTTGAATGAATCAAATGCAAATCATTTTGAGTGATGAGGCCCATTTCCACCTCGGTGGCTTCGTCAACAAGCAAAATTGTCGCATCTGAGGCTCGGAAAACCCAAGAGTTATTGTTGAAAAGCCTCTCTATCCTCAACGTGTGACTGTTTGGTGCGAAAAAGAGGCTGGAGCAACAGTTGCGGTGAATGGATCGCTATAGAGAGATGAATAATGATTTTTTATGACCGGAATTGGATGGTATTGATCTGGACAACGTTTACTTTCAACAAGACGGCGCTAAGTGCCATACAAGCAACGAAACCATTTATCTTTTACGATTGAATATCAAAATAACACCTCTTATTGGAAAACCCTGAATTAGTATTAAATTTCGCTGGTTTATTGTTTAAACGTAAGACAGCCTGTCACTCACTTTGATAATGCCTTTGAAGGGAGAAATATAAGTCACGCATAAAAACAACTAAACAACAAACCAAAACAACAACAAAAAAATTCTTTAAATAAAAGATAATCATTCTCGGGGTTCGAATAACCTGACCATATAGAAATAATCATACTACCACAATTATCATAAGTTTTAATGTTGCTTGTTCAGTGATGAAGGGCTATTATAGGATTTGGTAAATATACAAAAAATACAGAATTCGGCAAATCATTCCACAGCCGATCTGTTGAACGTCGAAACGTGAATCGTAAAAACATGAATCGAAGAAACGACCCGTTCTCAAGTGACAAATGACAACCGTGTAGAAATGTTGGGCTCGCGTTTGGTGCGTTTCCCGACTATGCAGCGGTGCCGAAGAGATCAATGAGCGTCTTCCATTGTAATACCGGTAGAACAAGCACTTAAAAAACACTTTGTATCAGTTAGATAATAATGAGAAGTATTTGAGTTTCCGGAAATTGATAATAATGCATTTTAATAGTTATTTCGTCAAAATTAAATTGGATTGTTCACTTGGAGACCATTGTTGTGTATATGAATGTTTTAAGGTTTGTTTTTTTTTTCATCTCGTATTTAACCCAAACTATGACCCTAAGAACCTAAATAAAGAACCTGGGTTCATAGGTTCATGGTTTGGTGTGATCAAAAATATTAATAAAACTAGGCAAAAAAACACTATTTTAATATTAATATGTCAAAACAAGGACTTCACACCTTTCTTTCCTCACAAAGACATCAAAGTATCCGTTCGTTTAGTGAAATATCCATTAATAATGCAATCTAGACAGTGTCTTTAGATAAACATATCTTATTTATATTTAAAAAAAATATATTTTAATGTGCATTTAGTTCGGGTTAAATCTTGCGATCATACATAAAGATAGTTGCCAATAAAAATATGCGGTGATAAAAATGAAGACAATGCTGGTAGTTCTTATTCGAAGTATGATACAGTTATATATGACCGAAGGAGATAGGGTCCCATTAGCCCAGTGGTAGAGCGTGTCCCGGCAAGACAAGGGTCCTGGGTTCGAGTCCTAGATGTGACCGTATCTTTTTCAGATTTTTCTGTTTCAGATATTCGTTTAGGAATCGCTAATATTGTCTTCAATAAATGAATAGGACTTTCACAGAACCCTTGAACGTTGATAAATAATATGTTCCTATTAACCGTGTTCCCAATTTTCTGTATATTGTCAACCGTATCATATTGAAAAATATAAATGGAAAAATTATAATTAGCATTTCTTTGTATTTTACATCGTATTATCACATGACATGTAGATATTGATTATGAACATATCAAATGATAATGTTCCGTAGATTATTTGGTGATTATTACAACAACAATTTATTGATTATAATATCTTTATGAAGCATACTTTACAACATTCAATTTCCTTAAAGTGTGAGTACAATACAAGACAATATTATTATTCTAACAATTTTAGCGGCCTTTTTAATATTCATTAGTTTATTTTATTTCGAGCCTTGAGTTGGTATTTGAGTTTCCTTTATAATATATTTCCGGCGTAAAATAACTCATAAAAAGGTGTTAATAAATAGGTGTAGTCAGTTGGTCAGAAATTAAAGAAAATCAATACACTACAACTAAACACTTTGCACACTTCAAAGTTAATAATGTTAACAGTTTAATTATTTAACACATTTATGACACCAACTTAATATTGCACTGTAATTATTTTTATGCATTTCAAAACATCTCGATCAAATGAATAGCGAAGCCTGGTAAATTGACTACGAAACCATTTTATGTACGTTTTGGAGTGACTTACATAGCTGGAATGATTAAAGTGTAAGTATTATATATTTGTATTTTTAAGACTGGGAAATTGACTCCAATACCTGGGTAAGTAACCTACATAACTGGAACGTTTTATGTAAGTATTATATATTTGCATTTTTAAGACTGGGAATTGACTCCAAAACCTAGATAAGTAACCTACATAGCTGGAATGTTTTATGCAGGTAAAACAAATAATATTATGTATTTTTCGTAAGACGACTGTTGACACTTTAAATATGAACCTACACGGATAAAAATGAGTACGGATTTTTATCAAGGTAATGTTAAAAATATGACTACAAGACCATTTCATAATAAAATATTAGTCATTGGGAATATAACTGAACACGTTTTCAACGCAGGTGGCTTTGTCCGAATAAAATATTGTTATATGTTATTCTGAAGAACACGTGTTCCGACTTACTCATAACATATTTGTGCTTTACCGATAGTTCAAATCGTTCGTTATAGGCCTCTAGTATCGTTTTTAACAGGAAAACGATTTTTCCAGATTTTTAATAAATTAACAATATTTCATATCAGTAAGTTTCCTCCGTGTATTATATATTTGTATTTTTACGACTGGGAAATTGACTTCAAAACCTAGGTAAGTAGCCTACAAAGCTGGAATGTTTTACGTAGGTAAAAAAATAATGTATTTTTTACTAAGACGACTGTTTATAAAGTGTAAATCATGACACTTTAAAAATGAATACAGAAAGTATAATTATTTGCCTTTCAAAACCTCACGATAAAAAAACCACTAACGGCCGGATTTTTAGTATACTCAGGAACTTGTATTGGAACCGAAATACCGTCCCTAAATAACCTATCAGGGGGAATAGTACCAGCAACTCGTACTAGAGAGATTTAAATGGTTGGTAATAACACACTAGTTATTAAATTACACTTTTCACACTATTTTTTTATAAACTGATAATAAATTGATGCAGAACTTCTATATAACCGGGTGAGAACGATAATTTTGAAGATTATGTTTAACACTTTTATGAAAGCACTCGTATGCGTAGGTACTAGTGCGGGCTTGAGCGAAAATTTTATTTTGGAACTGTTATACAATTGCGTGAAAAATGTGTGAAAATTGGTATGATTTTTACTCGATCGGATCGTGGCGTTTGTCGCAGGCGGCCGACGCGGTACAACTATTTGAGGCTCGCAGGTATCACAAGAGAGATAATATTTATGAATATGAATTATCGGCCTCGCGAAATATTATGAGTGCCCGGAGAGCAGAGAGCAGCGGAGTGGCAGACTATTGCTTAGTACACATTCACATACGGCACATGGACACAAGGAATGAATCGGATAAGTGCTCGGATTAGAAGAGTTTTATTCAAAGCGGGGTTTCATATTAACGGATTTGCGGATTCGCGGTTTTATCTGTGGTTTAGCAATCAGTTATATTTCTATGGATATCAAGTTTAACAAAGGTTTGAAATCTATGGAAAATAAAGATGGCGGTAGTAAATCTGTTCAGTCTCGTGCCAACCGCTGCGGTGAGTGCACGTCTTCCACGGCTGCTCCGCTTTCGTACTGAGTCTGACCAATTAAGACAGCCGGCTACCTACGACCGTGCTAATAGCCATCAAACTAACTAACCACCATTAATTGATTGTGCGTTGTCTTCTTAACAACCTTACAACTTGTCTAATTTGTATTGTACGCCATGTGGCGGTGTTTTGACAATATGTCAAAAGTTTTGACAAACTTGGGCTCGCTTTTTGCTGTAGTTATGAGAAAGCCCGTGACATCTGCACTGTTATATACCGAATTCTCAATCAAACACAACCTAAAAGTCAAAGTTTAATGTAGAATCACTTATTTAACCACTAGCTTAAATAATAGTAAGAGTAAATTGTGAAATAACATAAATTAATTGATTTAATTTAATTTAACGCGATTTGAACCCGTGACCTTCGGCTTGCTTGTCGAGAGACTTACCCCTCACTTAGTAAGACTTAAATGTAAAAAAATATCATTTTTTGTTTTTAACCAAAAATTGCTTCTTTTTTATTATAGCGAGTATTTAATCATTGTACATACAAAATATAACAGTGAATAGTAAATTGCATTCCATAGTCCTCATTAGGATGGCCTGTGCTGAGACGGACTAAAGTTATTAATTTAAGTTGTTAGTTTTCTATGAGTTTTTTCATTAATCTATTTTAGCCAGATTTTTATTGTTGATTTGTAATTATTCAAATTTTATATCTGGGAGAAGGATGTTGTGGAGTTTTGTCGCAAAATAAATGTAATTTCTTTGTCCGAATGTGGTTTTAAGACCTAGAATATTTTTAGTATGAATACGCGGTAGGTACATCAAAACTATTGAAAATTTCAATCGAAGGCCAACTTATGGGTACTTTCAGTATGGTCTTTATGGTTCCTTTTTGAATTGTGTTCAAGGTATGTATATACTTAGATACAGTAGAACCTCATCCTATAATTCCATATTCAATACGAGAATGACGAAAAGCGTAATAGATTTTTTTTCATGTCCTTTTTATTTATTTTAGTGAGTTTTTCCGTGATACCTTTGATATGTAGGTCCCATCTAAGATTTTCGTCAATTACTACCCCGAGATATTTTATTCTTTGTGATTTTTTTATAATTGGGCAATGACATTGAACATTTAAAATGTTATATATTTAGTTTTGCTTATATTAAGGGAAGGCGAGCTAATTTTCAGCCTAAGGAAACATAAAATGTTTCCGTCCAGTTTTCTTCTTGAAATAATATAACGGTATCATCAGCTAAACTGATTTTGTTTCCTTTAATGTTAAGGTTAGTGATATCATTTTTATAGACAATAAATAGAATTGGTCCCAGTACGCTTCCTTGGGGGACGCCATAGTTTAATGGCTTTATAAAGAAAATGCCTAGTAATTTAATTACAGAATAAAACCATAGAAAAAATGTCATTTTACTGGTTCGATGTTTGTAAATAAAATAAAAAAGTAAATAATTAACTTTATTGTGTTATAATAACTATCACGTAGCGAGCGAGTTCCGGTGAATGTTGAATTTTACGGTCGCTATTCCAGTAAAAAAATCGTTTAAAAAAAGAATGTATGCAATACTTTTGCAATATCGGTTTATTTGCACTGGCAATCTTATCTGCCGGGTACTTGAAGATAAATTATTAAAACATGTATTCCTGCGCTTACTTTACATATAAATAAATAGTTTATCTACGGCAGAATGAGTAAGGGGGATATGTTATGTAGGAGCAGGTAAATTTAATACATAATATTCCATATCTGTTTTTTTGTAAGTGGTATAGCGATAAAAAACCAACGCCAGGGGATCTAGAAAAATGATTTATGATGATAAAAATAATTACTGGGTTTGAATAACTTGAATTTTATAATAATCTTCTTTAAAATGGTTAATAATTAGTCATGAGGTATATGTATTACTTATCTCCCTTACAAAATACAATAACAAACTCCTCCAAATTCTTAAAATAAAAATATTTTTTTACTAAATAACTCGAAAATGTAGTGTACCTGGTAATAATTAATAATATTTTGGTGATTTTTATAGCGCTGTTTTTGTGAAAACTCACCTCAAGGTTTCTTTACAATGAATACATAAATAGGTATGCTTTCATTCTCTGGGTTTCCAAAATGTTTACAGAAACCACAGATTTCCAAATTTTCACTTGCCCTAACAAGAAATCTGGGTATCATTTCGAAGAGCTGGAGACCACGTGACCATATTTTTGGTACCAGGAGAGGTCGAAAATGCTTTGAATAAACTACGACATCAGTCGTACATTGACCACCGAAGAGCGCACATTGAAATAATCAGAGCATTCGCAGAAAAATAAAGTTCGCTAAAATAAAACAAAGGTTTACACCGCTGTCCATTGTGGGACTTTTCTGCGCAGGATCTGGATGTTCGTTTTTAAACGAACCGTCTGGCGTCTAGCTAAAATTGAGTGAGGAGGGCAAATTATAACACACTTGTAAAAGTGTTTTACTAAAAAGTGTAACAAAATATTCAAAATTGGAAACATGTCCGAACTTTTGTTTTGTTTATTTGGGATTTTCAGTTAATGATTTTACGTAGCCAGCAATTTGCGCGCTATTGTAAAAAAGACTAGTAAATTGTAAGTAGATTATATTTACGAAAAACGAATGGTAAAATTATCGTAACCAGTGTGAGACCACCATTTAGTATTGAGACGTTGCTTGAAATGGCTACAGCCGTGTTTGGTGATCTGATTAGCCAGGTATTTTCCACATTCCTCTTCCCCACTACATTCAGCCTCACAACAAACCCCAATTGAGGATGCAATAGTCTCACTGGCTCCAGACGATTGGGTTTCATGTGTGGTATTCACATAAAACAAGGCTTTGTAAATACGCGCCAGAACATTTATACTATTAGACGTGCAAATAAAAATCTACGAGTATAATCTATATTTCGCTTCTAATTATTATTAGCTTTCTGAAGTATTATTGCCCTTCCCTATTTATTTTACAAAAATGTTTCTTTATCAACAATCGTAATCTGACCTCGAAACTGTACAGTACAAAATGTAATTACCTAACTTCTGTTAAAATATCAACAGCCGAAAATTATTCATGATTTACCTGAGACAAATGAACATTCTTTTACCAAATGACGAAACAGTTAAAGAAGTAAAACGTAAACAAGACTGGAAAACACCTGTCTTTTACGTGTGATGTGTTTAGGAAGCGTGGAAATCGCAAAAGGTGTTGACGAACGGCGTGTTTACTGTGTGTGTAGTGATTAGATCAACTAATAATAACAATATGATATCAAAGATGACAAAGTTAATTTTTTGGCAAAATGTACATAATAATGATAAGTGTTTTATTTTCTTCCGTATTTTGTAACACATAGATATAATGATATCCTCACTGGGATCTCCCGTGCCGAGGATTTCATTTACTATATAATCTTGTTCTTTCGTATGGTGACATCTAGGTCTGCGAGCCAGTCTCCTCCGGCATCGCCATGTGGACCTCAACAATCCCGACAGGTACTGAATGGAGCGCGCATTCGTTGACCACATGTTCGGTGGTCTGCACCGCACCACATTCACACATCGCCGACTCTTTAAGGCCCCATCTGTGCATCAAAATATTGTCCCTGAATATTGAGGGAACCTCTCGATCAAAGGTGGATTTCCTACTATATAATAATAATAATAGATAATATAAAGTAATTATAAACTAACTAACCGTCACGTCGTTTTCCCCCAGGGGTAGACAGAGAGGACGGACCGCCAAACAACTCGGTCTTGATACACACTCCTTGCCTCATTCACATTCATACATCGTCTCATATATACTCTTCTATTATTCTGACTCTTGACATGGCTTCACTTGATCGTGCCACGTCTTCCTCGGCGTCTCCGATTTCTCCTACCATTCACATTTGCTTCATATATTCTCCTTGCACTCCTTTATTTGTTCATTCGCTCCACGTGCCCAAACCATCTAAGCGTCCCTTTCTTAATCTTCCTCATTACGCTTACATCAGCCTTGCATTCTTTCCAGATCTCCGAATTTCTCACATGATCATACATGGTTTTACCACACATACGCCTCAGGGAGATCATTTCTACAGCATTCAGTCTGTATATGAAATAGTGTTTTTTTTCTGAAATAATTATAAATGTATTACATGTTGGTTTTTTTGTGCAGTTGAGAAGTTTCAGTCTGTATTTGGTGTCAGTATATTATCTATTTCTGATCTAACTATATTTGTGTACAGCTTTTTATTTGAGAAATAAATGGTAAAATACTGTTGTGAATTTTGAATGACAGTGGGATTTTGTTGTAGTGTTTATACCATAGTATAGGAAGCTTTTTAGGCCAAATGTAGTATTTGTAGTTGCTTGTTGGATATGTTTTTGACCTTGAGATCTAGTGTTAGTTGTTATTTCTTGTATTTTGTATTATAATGTGAACGTAAATGAGTACTGTTTTAGAATTAATTATATAATTAGAGTTGTGTAATTGACGTTTTATTAAGCTTGTTGAAGATTTCGTCAGTGCTAGTTCTTAAAAGGACTTTCAGAATAATTTAATGTACATCTGTTGATTTTTATTTATTTGCTACCGGTTATGCAAGTACAAAGTGATTATATTTTATTAGGTGAGGGTAGTGTGGGGGGGTTATTTTGGGGAATGGAGGGGAGAAAAGTGGGAGGAGTCAACATAACACGGGAACATTGTCAATAAAGGTGACTTGCAGGGTGATATTATTTTAAAAACTAAATTAAGTTTTAAATTTCCAAGGTTAAATATTTGAATGATTTCTTTGCTGAAGCTATGGCCTGTCTCTTTTAAATGATTGGCAAAATCGAAATAGTTATTATTTTGTAAACACGAGTTCATGTTCCGTGATTTAAGTTTTAAATTTTATTTATATTATAAAACAAATAGCCCTAAACAACGGATATAATCCTGAAATAATTAACCGCTTAGTCAATAAGAAACAAGTCAAGCCATCTGGGTGCCCTCGTTCAGTAGCACATAGACAAGTGACCACAAAAACAGCAGAGAAGATTAATGACAGAGGTTGCATTAAGACAATCCTGCACTTTTGGATTTGTGTAAAATTGATTGATTCGAAACTGTGGGCACGATATCACCCACTCACTTTTAGTCAACCCAAATCAATTTTATTATTAATTATGTGGTTCACCTATCATAATTAGATTACGCAGCCAAAGGATTTTTTTTAACGATAAGAATGATAAAAAAACGTATGTCCAATATGTTGCATCCGAAACTGCTAACGTATTACAGTTTCAGATGAACTTGAAAGTGGACTTTAAATAATTTAAACAAGACGAAATGAAATGGTGTTTGCTGGAATTGGGTGATAGTATGTGTAGGAATGAACAAGGTATGGAAGGAAGGAAAACAGGAAGACCAATCACTTACCACTGTATCTCACAACACATACACAATATAGTGAGTTCCATCGAGACACCTCTAGGTAATTATCGCTACAACAAAACGAATGAGACATCAAAACGATATTAAGCACTTCCAAGATAGTCAATTTCCTTTTTTTTTTTCCATTTAACGTGATTATATACACGAAAAACACCAACAACTTTCTTCCAAGGTAGTCCTATAAATAAACCACTCACGGTAGTCTCAATCCTTCTTCTGTTTACTTGAATTTATGTTCTTGCCACTGTTCCAAATTTATATTAATACTTTTCCAGCAAGGTGATATGTAGGAACGCGATAAATGACATACCGGTAAGAACTAAACATATTCTCATTTCAAAACCAAACAAATAAGAATAATAGAAAAGTAAGTACGAGACGATGCATGGATGTGAATGAAGCACGGGTTGCATCCCAAACAGAGTTGTCTGCCTACCCCTGCGGAAAACGGAGTGATAATTAGTTAACAATTATTTTTATAAGCCATAATTATTAGCCTGAAACACTCATCCACATTGAAAAATCTCCTGATAAAAGATACATGACGCCAACGGGACTTGAACCCGTGTCCTTTCGATTTCCGGTCGACAGCTCCGTGCTATGCATAAAAAATCTTGTCTTAAAACATTAGTTTACCAAAAAAAAAAATATATATATTTGACAAGTTCTAGTATTTCACCTAAAAATGTAGACAATTTGTCTCGACGCCATCTAGTGAGAGAGTTAGCACTTACAATGCCTTTCTCATATAAAATAAAGTTGGTTGTTTTCAGGTGAAAAAATGTAATAAGCAGTAATTGTTGAATGAAACACTAGTATATATTGAATTATTTCGCGGATAAGAGATAAGCCGCCATAGCTCAGTGGTCAGAGCTGTCGACCGGAAATCGAACGGGACACAATCGACACGGGTTCAAGTCCCGTTGGCGTCATGTATCTTTTATCAGGAGATTTTTCAATGTGGATGAGTGTTTCAGGTGAATAATTATTGCTTGTAAAATAATTGTTACCCTTTGTGCTATGCATAAAAAATCTTGTCTTAAAACATTAGTTTACCAAAAAAAACAATAATTGATAATTAGTTAGTTTAAATAATAAAGCTTTTGTCGAACGCATCAAGAAACTGTGTCTTTATTAAACATTTAAAAATTCTACAGATAAAAAATGTTTTCAAATTCCGAATTCCAAAATGTAACGCATTTACACAAGAAAAACGCTTTTCCTCGATGAATGGAATATATCGTAACGAATAAAACCTTCTGTAACAATAACGGATGATTGTATAGACAATAATATAACTAAACATCACGCATTTTACCCACAAAGGTAAACAGATAAAATGAACCGTCACGCAACATTTCATGGCATCCATTCCTTGCTTTATTCACATTTATACATCTTCTCATGAATAAGTACTCATCATTGGTATTAGTACCTATACCACTGTGAATAAATTTTGCAATGAATCTGTGAAGACGTGCCATGTTGTACCTACAGCCCTATTTTATGAAAAATATAACCGTGAAGCCATTTTAGAAAGTTCAATTTCTGAAATAAATAAAAAATAAACTGATCCACGACATCAAGTATGTAGGTTTAATAATGTGGTCAGTGTCTAAATTACACAGGCGTGAATTTCACTTACCTATGCAACACTTCTACAATTACACACGGACAAGATTAGACATGGACGAAATTACACAAGGAAAGAATTACACCTACTGAAATTACACGGGTTAAAAAAACTTAACCTCACTTTTACTTTTTTTTAAATGAAATTTATTTAGCCCACACTAAGAAAAGACAGGTTATTTAACAGAATTTTAACAATGAATCAAATTTCAAAGTTAATATTCAAGTTCTGTTATTATTATTATTGATTAATTAATTTTATTAATTTCAACGCCCTGGTGGGCTTTTACATAACAAGTTTTTTACATAACAAGCTTTTACATAACATAACATACAGAAACATTTTTAAATGGAAAAAGATAGACTATAAAAATAAAAATAAAAGTAAACATAATATAAAAGGTAGGTAGGTGAATAGATAAGATAAGGTAGAGTTAATTCATTGCAATAAAAGAGAAATAAACTAATAGGTATGTTAACAATTACAAAATTACATGTGAATGGCTAAATGTGATACATGACAAAATTTATTTATTTATTTATTTGTTTGTTCACGCCTTGACGGCTTTAACATGCAAGGTAAATCATACAGGAGCATTATAACAAGTATATAGCATCATAAGAAGTATAACATAGTAAATAATAATAAGCTGAGCATTAAAGACATAAGTAGGCACAACACAGGTAGGTATTAGTATACGATAAGTAAATTGTATATTGTATAAAGGAGTTCAACCAGCAAATACTTATTTGGGCTCAGGCTACAGTACATTCAGCAATTATAATTGTCACAATTTTACACAAAACATAATTACAAACATACTCGAAGCATACCGGTTGGCAGTGGTGTAAAACATTTTCAGCGATTTATAAAAGTAGGTAATATTCTTGTAAGTAATTTAAAATATATATATATAATTTTTTTGTTATTATAAATGTACGTAAGTTTGTTATTATTATGAAAAAAATAAAAGGTATCCAAGAAGTAGAGTAAAAGTACTGTACGTGTAATCGGTCAACGATGAAATTATAACAGACCTTGAATAAAACTTGAATTTCAACTTTGTAATTTGATGAATCGTTCGAATTCTGTTAAATTAACAACCCGTCCTTAAGCACCCTAAAATTTAAACATACTTTTTTATGTGAATACCGCCAAACTGCTCCCAAACATCTGGAGCCATTGAGACTATGGAATCCCCAATTGAGATGTTGTGTGGATGAAGGTAGTGGGGATTGGAAGGAGACGGGGAAGAGGAAAGTAGGGTAGTATTTAGCTATTCTGATCTGCTCACCAAACTCGGATGAAGCTATTTAAAGCAACGATTCAATACTGAATGGTGGTCTTACATCAGGGCGATACTGATAGCATCTTCCACGCAAATATCATCTTATATTATTTTAAATGATTTATTTGTGAAATAACACAAATTAATCAAATAAAATTTACTGGCGCAGGCTGGGATTTGAATCCGCAACCTCCGGATTACCAGTTGAGAGCCTTACCCCTCAACCACGGAGGCTGTCGAAAAACTTGAAGAAAACAGATTTATTTAATTTGTGTAATTCTCTCCATATGTAATTTCATCCATGTGCAATTCCATCCATGTGTAATTCCGTCTACGTGTATTTCCGTCCGTGTGTAATTGTGGCAGTGTAATATTTGATTATTTTTTCGTGTGATGGGGGAGTCAAAGATCAGAAGGAAACATCGTCGCCCTGTGGACAACATTTCTGCACAGGGTCTAACAGCATTTGGTTTATATCGATTGTTTGCCTACCTGTGGGACGACGGGTTAAACAACACCGGTATCTTTATTAGATCTTTGTTGGATAATAATATTATAACTATAGTCCGACCATAGAAATATAAACATTATAATATTGTCTAGGTTGGGTGCCAGTGGGAGGTATTATGAGGTGAAGCCAATTGCCTATTTAAATTACCCAACTGTCGGTTATGACAACAATATGAGCGCATAATGCGGTAGAGAAAAAGGTATGCATTTCTCTCTAATGAAGTCATTAACAGGGAAATCATTGAAGTTGTGTTTTGTTGGAGGTTAGAGAGGGGAAACGAGTGGGATATTCGATTACCGATTTGTACAGTAATCTAAAAATGAAAGAATATAGTATTAATTATTATTCATTAACTATTAATAATAAGTAAGAATATAGTAATGTGGTATCATGGTATTATTATCTGAATGACTGTACAGTTTTGATTATTGTAGACGGAAGTGGCGCCCTCTGTTATTTTCAAAAATAACTGTCGAAGTTTTCAAAGAGCATCGGGTTTTTATCTGCTAGCAATAATGATTACGCTACACATAGATAGCACAATCTTGTTGAATATATATTTAACACCATTAAATAATTTAGCTAAAAAGTACAATCTTTTAGAAAATCTTAAAAAACACGCGTATAGTAAAGTTGAAACCTACAGCTAGGTTATTACCTTAATATAATACAATAATGTTTACATGTTGGTACTTAATAATATTATTATTATTCATGGGATTTAACTAATACCGTAAAAATAACCCATAAAAACCAAAGTTTGTTTTACTATAAAACATATATTATCAAATTCTTTTAAAATTTAAGAAACATACTTACAAAATATGATTATTTTTTTGGTTTGACTGATGCTTGCTCCTTCCTACATAGGAACTCTACCAATCGAGCCAAATCCCGATAGGATAAGACCAACATTTATTGCGTATAATAACTGAAATGCGTGTATGCCACCATAGATTGATATAATGCATTTGTCATCGACAACGAGCATATCTGCCGAGTTTCAACACGATAAAATGTCGGGAAGTAGGTTAATTTCCACATCTAAGATTTGCATTCATTCACGAAAACAAAAGTGAAATTCAAATAGATATATTTTAAGAAAAATGCTATGTAACCTGGACCAGTAAACCGCAGGACTTGTTCAGAAAATAGCTGAAATATGCACTATTGACCAAAAAGGTTCAAACATGTATATGCAAACGTGTGTTATAATCAGATGTCTCATTATCATATAAGAAGCTTAGCTGAACTCAAATAAAGTTAATTCTACAAATCTAAATTCTTTGAAAGCCCGTGAAATTATTTATGCAGCCCATTATCGTTTGTTTAATTTCATTAATAAAATAAAATATTTTTCTGACAGAGATATTGAAAGAATGGAAAATGCAAGTAATTCCATCAATGGAGGACTGAACGGGTTTGGCGCTAATAAAAAAACTGTCCAAAGAAGCGAAGCGAAGTACCTACCCTGATGTATGGCATGGACTGGCAGAGGAAGGATGAAAGTAGACTGAATGCTGTAGAAATAAGATCTCTGAGGGTTATGTGAGGTAAAACAAATGTGTGTGATTAAGAAAGGGACGCATAGGTTTGGGCATGCAGAGCGAATAAACGAAGAGCGAATGAAACTCTTTACACTCCTAGGATAGTATATGAAGCAAACGTTAATGATCGAAGATATCGGGGTCGCCCGAGGAAGACGTGCCACGATCAAGGGATATTTGAGTCGGGCCATGTCAACAGTCAGAATAATAGAAGAGTATGTATGAATGTGAATGAGGCAAGGTTTTGTTTGTTGTTTGGCGGTCCGTCCTCTCTGCCTACCCGTGCGAGGAAATGGCGTGATGGTTATTTGGTTAGTTAGGTTTTACAAAAATAACATCTAAAAGTCGCACTTACTGAATAAACTCATTGTTGCGCAATAATCATACTGAAAGAAATGAATCAAGTAGAACATATCTTTAAATTGTCATTTATGATTATTGGCTGATGAAATTGTCAATAAAAAATTATACACAAATGGCAATGGGTACATCTCTCGGCTAAATAAATACAGTTGGGAAACTGTGATGTGTAATTTATTTAGAACAGCTCGCAACCCCTTGTACGTCAATACAGTCGGTAAGTGACTAATATTATCTACCTAGACCAGTGCTTCTTAACATTTTCGTAGCCAAGGAACTCTTAAAATTATTAAATGAGTGCAAACCATCAAACTATGATCTCTTGTGTACATATCCACAACGCATTAAAAATAATAAAAGTACCAATTTTGTGGACCGAAAAATGCAAGTTTTAGACTACGAGTAGATTAGGTTTCATCTCTTATTCGAAGAGATAGGTCCAAATCAAATGAAATTGGAATTTTCATTTAACATATATTATTTTGGTTTGAAGACGATTCACTGAAAAAAAAAATTAAAAAGAAAAATATTAAATTTATGAGTCAAACGGGAGCTCTGGGCCATGATTCTCGACGAAGTCATTCCACTCGTACAGACAAACTTGTTGTTCGAGTCGAATGACTTTTGACGTTTGACGTATGTAAGTGTGTACCTTCGGCGAGACTCAAGAATAAAAATGTCGACCAATGTATGTATTTTCGACGGCGATTGCGAGCGGCGGCCTGGATTGGAAAATTGATACCCAAGGCTGGATTAGGTTGCATTTTTAAAGATTTCTATTTGAATTTCACTTTCGTTTTCAGCAATGAATGAATGCAAATCTTGGAAGCGGAAATTAACCTACTCCCCGACATCCGGTCGAGCTGAAAGTCATCAGATAGACTTCTTGTCGATGAAAATGCTTTCTATCAATCATGTACATGTGCGCGGACATATACGCGTATCTCTGAAATCGGATGACATTACAGCAGTTAATATACGAAATAAATGTCGGTTCTACCCGATCGTCATTTGGCGAGGTTGGTAGAGTTGTAAACTCCAGTC
Source organism: Hesperophylax magnus (assembly GCA_026573805.1). NCBI lineage: Eukaryota > Metazoa > Arthropoda > Insecta > Trichoptera > Limnephilidae > Hesperophylax > Hesperophylax magnus. Next base: position 21,865,492 of record JAIUSX010000018.1, on the reverse strand, counting down.
CCTGGGTAGGAAGGTTCAATCCTCTGTCATGCCATTTTTAAAATAGATGTATTTTAGCAAAAAAAACTTTTTTTACTGCCTATCCTGCTTTATGTGTAGGAATCATATTGATCATGATTCATTTTAATGATTAAATGCTTTACATATGAGTATGCTTTGTCTAGTTTACAATATTTTATTTACACTGCAAGCCTAAAAGCATTTAAGCATTAAAATGAATCATCAACATTAAAAAGTGTTTTTTTCAACTTTGAGGATTTAAAAAAAAAATCGCAAGTTGCGCCACAATACGAAGTATGTCAAAAAAATACAAATAAATAGTAGTATATCTGTGTGTAAGGATAGAATGGCCAACCTTATGATTCCAGAGATTCCTCATTTTTAATGTCAGTGCTATACAAATTTTTCTTAAAAAAATGATAACTCCTTCATTTGTACACGCAATTGCTTCGTACGAAATTTTATAGCATAGTAATGATCAGCAGAATCGATTTCTAGCCAAAAAAAATACCCTTGAAAATTCAAGTCTCTATGTCTATGAAAGGCGATTTTCAGCCCACTGTGCGGCGGTCAACTGCTGTCCTGTAAGATGTTGAGTAAGGGGGAGATATACTTGTAATGTTCCACGAACCACAGCTTGAGAGCCACTGCATTATATGATGACTGAATTAATTTAACGACAAAATAATTCAAATATTTCTGAATGGATTATTGACTGGTGCGTGGATGATCGACAACACGAAAACGTCATATCTCCGATCTAATAATGTGCTCTAAACACTGGGCTTCAAGGTTTAATTGCTTTTAATTACTAGTTACAAATGTTTCGGTACAGTAAAGTACGTCACGTTATAGTGAAAAATCTATGGAGAATATGGTTTTAAAGATAATTTCGCATTTTATCAAGGAAAAGTTTGTTTTGTTAGAGAAAACAAGTCACGTAAGGGAAAGATTGTTTCGCGAGGGAATATTTTTTGTTTATAAGGGAAATATAATTGAATAAGGATTCTTTTCGCAAGGCAAGGTTTGTTACGAAAGGGAAAATTAATTTCGTAAGGGTAAGTTAACCCCTTTTGCGCCACATAAAATTTCAATAGAGCTAGAGCAAACAGTACACATATGTAAATGCTCACTTAAATAAAATGATTAAAATTATATGAAAAGGATTAAAAATCGGTATTACAAAATATTGTCTCGCAAATATTTTTTGATATACCTATTTAGTTTATTTCTTTCGTTTGAGATTCTTTGTTATTGTCTTCAATGATTAAATATTACAATTTGAGATTACTCATAGTCATTAAGTTATTCCACTATAAAATTATTCATCTTAGCTTTACAAAAAAGTCAATAGATGTCTCAGATTAAAATAAAAATGGATTTTTATATCCAAGACACTATCTAGGTTGAATTATTTTTATTACTCATACATAAAGATAGCAGACAAAAATATGAATTAAGAAAATGTTGGTAGTTCTCAGCCGAAGGTCGATATGGTCGAATTATCTCAGTGGTCAGAGCACTTCCTCTGCAAGGAAGAGGTCCTAGGGTTCAAATCCTAGATACGACTGAATCTTTTTGTCTCTATGTCTTTTCTGTTTGAGATTCGTAAATATTGTCTTCAAAGTATTAATTACATTTGGAGGTTTTACTCATTAAGTTATTCCACTGTAAAAATAAATTATTGCAACACGAGATCTGCCACAAACACTTCGATTATAAAAATATATATAATCTAAGGTTATTTCCATGTAGTATCCTTATAATAGCTAGAAGCTATAAGATAGATTACTTTCAATCTAAATTTAGATAATGGACGGTTAGTTAGTTGTTTATTGGTAGTTAAATAGAGATCGTACATAGATTACGAAATCAAAACAAATCGTTAAGTTTTGTATCGTGTTTATGTAAATTTATATAATATGTACGTACGATATTTTTGTAGAGTTGAAATAATTGTTTTCAGTCACCTACCGTTTTTTTAAATAAATACATTCATACTAAGCTTGACATGAAATTTATTGTGAATTTGTATTTTTCGTAGAATTTATATATGAATAATTATAATAATCCAGGTCCCCAAGCACGAATACATCGACAAAGATTAATTGAGTAGGTTTGTTTTGTTCCCGAGCACGACTGCAGATCCCTAACAAACAAACAAAAGTTCACGTCGACAAAATTAAGCATATCATTGAGTACTTTTTTAGGAAGTCAAGAGATCCTGGGGTCGATTCCTAGTTGTGACCGTTATGGCTTTATTTTTATGTGTCTTGTTCTGTTTCATGTTTCGTTTAGATTTTTTAGTATTATCTTATTAAATGTCGTAGCAATGTAAAATTCAAAAATACATAATTCTTACTCATAATTTCATTACGTATAAGTCTAGTCAACATAAGAATACCAAATCGACATATTAAATATTATGTAGTTTAGCAAACGAATTTACAAATGATATCGACATTTTTAACATACTTAATTCGAAGTTTAAAACACACCTAAACGATATTTACATGTTAATATATTATTTATGATAAGTTTTGATTATTTTTAAAACTTTATTTAATGTAATTATAAACCATTGTAATGTAAGTAATCATTGTTTATTGCTAACCGCTGTGTAAAAAAATTGTAACCTTTTGATGCACCCAATTTAAAAACCCTATGGTTTTATAAAAGAGTAAATAAATAAATGCAGGGTTTTCCAATAAGAGGTGTTATTTTGAATAGCCCGCTATTTCGGTAGATGTTACTTTTTTAGCTGTCATTTTTTGACATTTGACAAGTAGAAACTACGCCATTGATAAAAATGGAACGATACACGCTTCAACAACGCATTGAAATTATTAAAATTCACTTGAGTGAATCAAATGCAAATCATCTTGAGTGATGAGGCCCATTTCCACCTCGGTGGCTTCGTCAACAAGCAAAATTGTCGCATCTGGGGATCGGAAAACCCAAGAGTTATTGTTGAAAAACCTCTCTATCCTCAACGCGTGACTGTTTGGTGCGGTTTATGGTCCGGCGGAGTCATTGGAACTTACTTTTTCGAAAATGAGGCTGGAGTTGAAGCTGAACAGTTATGGTGAATGGATTGCGCTATCGAGAGATGATTAATGATTTTTTATGGCCGGAATTGGATGGTATTGATCTGGACAACGTTTAATTTCAACAAGAAGGCGCTACGTGCCACACAAGCAACGAAGCCATTGATCTTTTGCGATTGAATATCAAAATAACACCTCTTATTGGAAAACCCTGTACAAAGAATTTATACCGCCGTTCTTATAACAGTTGATGATGTAATGGTCAGCATAGTTGCCGCAAAAGCAGTTGATAGGGGTTCGATCCTCAGCCGGCACAATTTAAAATTTTAATATTTTACTTTTTTACAATTATAATATCCCGTGATTTTTCAATTTACCATGCTAGTTAAAGAAATACCAAAAATTGTTATAATGATTTTCGTATGACCCATAAACCCAGTCGCAACAAATGAATTTGTACACCTTTGATACGTGGCTTTACTTCGGTAGTAGTTAATAGTTACATTGTAGTTAATATTATGTATAATTGGCTCGTTCAAGAGTTCACAGGGACTGGACTGAACTGTGTTGGGTAGCGGAATGTCCTACTTAAATATCCGCATTCTGCAGCTCAACATTCGCAAGCTAAGTTCCTTGGAATTAAATCATTAAATTGAAGCAAATAACAACAAATTTCAAACGAAAAATGAGAAACGGAAAAATGTGAGAAAAGAATCTGTCGCATTTGGAATTGACCACAGGACCTCAGCCTTGTCGGGGCTTTGCTCTGACCACTGAGCTAATGCGTCCTTATCTCCACTGTATAATACTTCGACTAAGAACTACGAACATTATCTTCATTTTCATATTTTTTGGCTGCTGTTTTACGAGTTTGCGAGATTCAACCGCATTGTAATTGCATACTAAATGGTGTCTTGGATTAATATGTCCATTTTTATTTTTGATATCCGATATCTATTGACTTTCTTATGAGTCTGAATAAATTAGGCACATAAATAACCTCACAAAAAAACGACAACCTCGTCGTCGCTTGATGACTCGACTTAAAACACAGTCGTTTGTTATTGTTTACATGTTTTTCAGTCTTCTGTCAAATTATAATTTATATTAGTATGTTAAATTACCCGATAAAAGCACCCGTATAATTATTATAGTACAAGTGAGTCAATTTGACAGATGAGAAGATGATTGATGATGACATTCAGTGAAAAGGCGGTAAAAGCGAAACAGAAATCTGCAATACCGACAATTTACTGGGCTACGTGAACCAGTATGCATCGCGGAACATTTTCCGCGATTTTCCGCATCCTTACAGCACTCGGTTCCTTGCCAACTCGTGGGATGACGACTCTGTTTTATGTAAGAGTATTATTTGAACACCTATTATTAGTGATAAATGAGTAAAAAGCACCCCTCTATTTTAGCTTTTAGATTATAGACGAAGATGTAATTGCGATGAAATACCATTAAATTGTTTAAAGTTTTTAAATTTTTGTTTTAAACTTTCTTTTTTTCTTTTTCAATGAATTCCCGTTCTTCTCTTTGATTGGTATCAGTCATTGATGTATTATACTTAGTCTATGGTATCAGAAGATTAATGGGGACAGTGCACATAAAATTAATACAAATTGTTACAAATGAAAGCAAGATGATGTATTAACAATTTACAAACAGCCGTAACTAAAAGAATAAAACAGGTAGGTAATTGCTTAGAAGTGTTAAATTATGCAATAATATATTCAAATTGACACTTGTTGGAGAAAGGCAAAACAACTACCCACAAAATCATTCCTCAAAACGAATCAACTAAATGTTATAACTTTAAATTACCACGAAAAGGAGGACTCCTCGCATGTCCCGCGAACAAATAATCCGCTAATTGGAACAGTGCGATTGCCCTTATAAAGTCTGGGCCAATCAGAGGCGAGCAGCGCCTGGGCGGACCTGGGACCTCGTCTATCAAGCGGTGACAGAAAGAGTTGAGGCTGGGATTAGTATCTGGGAAATTACCCTATATTTAGGGGAAAAAAAGCCGGAAAGGGATTTCTTTAAAAACCTTTGTGGTTTGTGGTTCAATAACTCATTTATTGACGATTTCATGCCATTCTCCGGAACTAAAAAAAAAGCGTTATTTGCAATGATATTCTCATATTTTTGTCTCTGCATTCAGGGGGGTATCATTAATGGATACAAAAAAACTATGTATTTATATTTAAAACATAGTTCTTCGCTCTTCTTACTTGGTTGATAAAAAAGGTTTAGGTTGTTCGATTTCGATGGTATCGGGAAGGCATTCTGAAATTGGGAAAATTTGTAACCAGTCAGAGGGAAATTTTGTGTTTTGGGTATTGTATCATTGGGTGACCTGTCCGCACTGATGCGTGACCGGGGACAATATATCACAGTCTAATTAAAAAGCGGTTAATTTATGGATGCAAAGGCGTATTTGGATAACCGAAATTGAAAATATTGTGATATACCCTTTAAACATATCAAATGTCGAGTAAATTGTATTTGATTACTTTTTATTATTTCACAATTTATTAATTCAACATATTGTATAGTGGTACACGGAAAAAATGAGTATTGTTAATTTATTTAGAATCCCTTCAAATTATTGGTAATCCGGTTAAAAACTGGATTGCAGGGCCTTAACGGATGAAGTAATAGGTGTCCTGATAAACTTTTACTAAATTACGAAAATATTATCAATCAAATATCCTTATATTTTCGTGTTTCGTCATTATATATTATCAAGGCAAATTCAGGTGCATGAACACGTGTTCCGATATATTCGGAATTTACTAAAAGTTTAGCAGGAAACGGCTTTTTGCCCGGATTACCAATAATTTGACGAAATTGTTAATAAATTAGTAATACTCCTTTTTCACCGTGTTTATACTTTCAGTAACGCCCTGGTGAAAGACTAGCATCCAGAATTGAAACGTTGCTAGAAATGACTTTAGCTGTGTTTGGTGTCCGAATCTGAATAGCCAGGTACTTCCCCACCTTGCTCTTCCACATTTCCTTTCTCTCCCCCAACCTTCAGCCACCAACACAATACCACAATAAATTGTGGAAGCCATAGCCTTACTGGCTCCGGATAATAGTTGGGAACAGTTGGGACTCTTCTGCGGTAGATACTCTATTTTTTTTAAACCGGGTTTGGACTGTCGTCTAATTATAAAATAAGATTTAAATATAATGCTAAAATTAATAACAGGTAATTTTTTTTACTAACTGTTCGAAATCCATGTAAGTACAAATTTTTGAAGAGGGAGAAATTTTCCCTTGCACTGTATAATATATTTTTTATGTAAACACTTTTTTTTAATTTCTCCGTAAATGTCGGTAAAGAGTCGCGCAAAAGGTGACTAATATTTGTTCAAGAGAGCCATTCATTGTAATACCGGTAGAATGATATTAACTTACGTGTAATGAGTGGATGATCAAGTGAACAAATCAACAGATGGCCGCCCAAACTACATTAATCAAACATTGCCAGTCAATAGGTTCCCAGTTCATTTCTCGTGGGAGTTCGCATAATATGAATTATTATACAGCTCGTCTATGGATAAGCTATTGTAATGGGCACAATCGAAATATCAGAATCGAAAGACCGAAATAATCGACTAAGATTTCGAAATAATCGGAAGAAACGCTGTCTTAATTCACAACAAATTAATACAGTATTTCTTAAACTAATGGCGCGTTCCCACACTGAGAAAAATGAGTATTGTTCATTTATTAAAAACTGGATTGCAAGCCGATTCCTGAAAGTTTTTAGTTCATTCCTAATATATCGGAACACGTGTTCGTGCATCTGGATTAGCCCGGATAATATATAATGAAGAAATGTGAAAATGGAATGATTTTTATGAACATATTTTATGAATATAATATGTGTTCGGACATCGCGAAAACACATTCCTTTTTTTTTCTAAATGTTTAACAGGCACCAATCAATTCATTCGTTAAGGGCCTGCAGTCCCGTTTTTATAATATTCCCGAATAACTTGAAGAGATTCTTAATAAATTAGCAATATTTTATAACTCTGGCAAGATAAAAAGGTACTATACAACACCGCCACCATCTTGAACTTCCACAGAAAAAATTGCATTCCATTTTCAAACGGTTCGTTCTAAGAAATAGATGAGGTGGGGTCGCAGTTAAAGTAAACCGCAGACTCCCCACATTTTTATATATAAAAACACCAATGCCAAAATTTAGATGCCTTCGATTATTCGATCAATTCGATTTACCGAAAAGTTTCGAATGAATTTTACGCGATAATTTATAAAGTCGCGACCATTCTTTTATGATTTTGGTGGCGGAGCTGTAAGATGTTTTCTCTGAACCCAGTTTGCGATAGGATATAAATTAAAAATTAGTACATAGTTTAAGTCTTGTTCCACGGCAGAACTGATAATCGAAAATTTACTTAAAATGAATTAAGTAAGTGACCAGATAATCTATAACCTATTGCTTTCCTACTTCCTGACTTCAGTTTAATGACCCAGATTAGATGGCATCATAAGAAGTAAACTGGAGTTACTAGTGGTTTATGGACTCTGGACCAAACTAAATATTTAGATAAATATGACGGAACAAATCCAGAAATAAAATCCTCAGGTATGCTTGTGTGCGGACGCATGGAACCTGAGACAACGAATAGATTTAGTAAAGAAACCAGAAATTCTGCAAATCTTAGAGGGCCATCAGATGGCAGTGATGATGGTATTCTTCGATTGGCCTAGTCAGCGACAAATGCTTTTCATGAGGTAGCGGAGAAGTGCTCTGAAGTGATCTTTCCAAATGTCAAAATAAGAAATGTTGTACTATAAATTGATAAGTAAACTGCCTAACTCAGTCTTAGTTATGTCCTAAACGTTTATTTCTCGATTATTTGAAAAAATCGAGGATTTCGAAATGGATATCACTAATTGAGAGAGTTGCAAAACTAATAATTAGTGAAATCCAATTAACGAACCAACACCCAACTAAAAACTAAGGAGTTTAGACTAAATAAAGGTTGCCATAATACCAATATTTAACAGTTTTCATTTTTAGAAATTCAAATATCTCAATAAATCACCATCATGAAGAGCGATGAATATAAGATTGCCCAACGGAAATTTAGGGGAAGCTTGTTAAATCGCATACTTTCGACAAAACTGTTTATCCAGATTAATATACTTAAAAAATAAAACACCATTATGAGTTCAAACTCGTTATAATTACTGTTAAATTACAGAGCGGTTTTGGAATTTATATTTTTTAAAAACAACCATTTGTAAATGAGCATTATCTACTTCTTCACACTCGTTTAGCTTGGAACTAAAATGTTCAATCACTCGCTGAGCATTTCTCTGGAATTTCATTGATTTCATCTTTGGGTAACATTTAAGTTGTGTGGTAATGGATTGAAAACTTTACTTTTTAAGTAGCCCCATAGGAAAAAAGTTAGCACGCGTTAAATCTAGACTCCTCGGTGGCAAGTTGATGTCTCCTCGGCGACTTATTACTCTTTCAGGGAATAAATCGTGAAGAGGAGCTAACGAGTCATTTGTTACGTGAGAAGTGGCTCTATCTTGCTGAAATAATGTGTTGTGGATTATTGTTTTATTTGATTATTTGACGGCCGGCATAGTCCAGTGGTAACGCATTGGACTGCCATTCCGAAGGTCGCGGGTTCGAACCCGGCGTGCGCAAATAAATTTTATTTGATTAATTTGTGTTATTTCACAATTAATTAATTAAAATAATATATAGTATATTTGCGGCACGTTCCAGAGTGGAAGATACTACCAGTATCGCCCTGGTGTAAGACCATCTTTCAGAATTGAAACGTTGCTCCAAATGGCTTTAGCCGTGTTTAGTGACTAGATCTGAATAGCCAGGTACTTCCCCACCTTCCTCTTTCCCTTCCCCACTTACCTTCAGCCTCACAACATCCCCCAATTGGGGATGCCATAGTCTCACTGGCTCCAGACGGGAGCAGTTGAGACTCTTGTGAGGTATTCACTATAAAAAAAAAAAATTGTAGATTGTAGCCAATCTGATTTTGCAAAAAAAAAATCCGGCTATTATGGCAACATCAATCGAAACGACACCAATTTATAATGCCATCTATCGGTGCGAATTTTCTAATTTCGCCGATACAATATTGTATCGATGATTCAATACAATATTGTATTTGTATGCCTTGAATTGAAGAATTGAGTTTTTATACGGACAAAACTATTTATTCGTATTCGTATTGCGTCTTTACGGGCGCAAACAAATATTTCGTCTTAATATTTTAATGCATTACTAGCGAAAGGTGCATTTTAATAAAATAATTTAACTAACGGCATATATGAATGCATAGATTATAAGGGTCCGCAAAAATTTTGTTTTTGTTTGTATGTAGCATAACGTACGTTACGTTTACCCTTAATTATAAATACTCGTCGAGGTGTTTCCTCTTCCCTGGTCATCTCATCATATTTCTTCATTATTATTAGTTTTAAACACTTGTGACATCAAGTAGATGGAAGAATATGTCGGGGACGCCACAGGAAAACACGGCATTATGAAATAACGTTCAATATTTGAGTTGGGTCATGTGCCATGTCAATAGTCGGAATAACAGAGGAATGGAAAAAGGATTGTGGACCAATACAAAGATGTTTACATTAGCGGCCTGTACTGTTGACTAAATAATATTATAACCTCTACCCAAAACAAAATTACTTTGAAAAATAAAATGATCCATTATTTTTCTGTCGTCCGAGACAAAAACTAATTAATCTGCGAACAAAAGACAGAGAACAATGTTTTAATTATATGTAATGGATACGATGCCGAAGGCTGACAAGGAGAAATGAAACGGAAGTATAAAATAGTCATTAGTACAAGTTATTACTCATTTTATTGATAATTTAATTATTTCAAACAATGTTTTATCGAAATGAGTAATGTAGATAAATAAATGTGAATGGAGTTCATTGATGAGTTTATAGCAGTCCTAGCAAGTTATCAATCAACACAATTCCATCAACCCATATATACTTACAGTATTATCACTAACATACAGAATAAGGCCGACTGAAGTGTCACGTGATCAAGTCAGTGCCATCGAGCAACGACAGTTTACAAATGGGGGCGATTGTAGTTGATTCTACTATATTGGCAGCAACAATTGTGTGTTGTTTTACAGCAAGCATATAGAGATAACAATGAAGTTTACTTAGCGACAGCACTGAATTCTTAATTCGTTGGTCGCACCGGCCCTAGTACAGAATCAAACGTAGCTTTAAATGGTTTTAGATGCATTTAGTAACTAGATCTGAATAGCAAAATATTTTCTTCCCGTTCTACTTATCCTCCCCCGGTTCTTTTAGTCTCAAAACATTCACCAATGAGGGTGTTATAATTCCACTGCTTCAGACAGTTAAAATTTTGCAAACAAACAAATTGAAGTGTAATTTTCTTAATATTATTAATTAAACCAATTTCAGCCTAGCATTTCTTATGGATACCCTCATTAGTACCTAATACAATCGTACATGATTTAATCACACAAACGTCTCAGGGTTCTCACATCTACTACGATCAGCTTACTTTCATCCATTCTCTATCCAATCAATGCCTCACCGACCTCATAAGGTTGGTATCAGAAATCACAACCATTGACGTATTTTTTTACCAGCGACAACTACAGTTAATCCTCTATTAATTGTGATTTTGCTGCATTCACCCGTATAATATAGTCCTTATTATCCTCCCAGTTTCTCGCAAGCAATACTTGCAAAATATCTCCTTTAATGCAAAAGACGGAATAAAATTGTAAGACTCTAAAAACGAAAACATAAATCGAAAATAATCATAACACATTTTATGTGTTACCACAAATATCCTTGAAATGTATAGATTGTCCTTTAAAGGTGTTCCACAGGGTTCCTACAGTAGGCCTGACCAAATAAGGTACCAGGAACACGAAACCATAAAAACAAACTAAATTCAAAAATATAATCATAATAGTCTAAACAATTGAAAATCATTGTTTTGTCAAATCCTGACAGGCGATCTACTTGAAATAAGCCAAACAATACAAAATAATACTGTTTTGGGAGACGTATTAAAAACACTTTACAAGACTAAACTAAATAAACTTGTATGTTGTGTAGGACGTCGATTTTGTCAATTATGTTCTGCAAACAGGGAAATGTCTGTTATTTAAAAATTATTATTGATAAATAAATAATTTTTTGAATCACTGAACTAAAGTACACGAGATTGGTCTTTCAGCTACTAAGACGGACATGCGTAGGTCGATAGAAAAATCTGTCAATGGGAAGATACTCCTAGTATCACCCGACCACTATAAAGATAAAGAAAACAATGCTTGTAACTCTTCAATAGCTTTAGCTATGTTAAATCTGATTCATTACTTCACATAGACCCACCCTTCCTCTTTGCTCTCAATTTCTTTCCACAAACCATCATTATCAAATTGGACTCTGACATCGTAGAAAGTATTTTTATATAAAATTGTTTCAGCTTGGAAGCCATTACCATTATGAGCTATGGAAGTTTAAAATTTCCCTTAAACTGTTCCAAAATACTGTATAATAGTTATAAATACCTCCAACTTCTGACACTTCCCATACGTTCTGATGGCAGTATGCTACACTAGCGCCTTGTAGCAGCACGAGTTGTGCGGCTTGGTTTACTTTCATGCATTTTAATGAATTTTATTCATGATTACGCCCCGCTACACAGTCAATACAAGTAAATGCTGTCAATATTTTACTGGAGTTGGACATATTATTATTATTTATTTTTTTTACTTTAAATATATTTATTAAATAATTAATCAATTTACAGAGTATAATCAATAATGTTAACAAAGATAATTCATACAATTAGTTTTCACTGTTTTTGATTTTTTAATGTTCCTCTTCTATAGAAGCTGGCGCTTGTGTCTAGAAGAGTGGTGAGTATCAAGATGAAGAATATTTAGTGTTTGTAATTATAAATATTAAAATTTATAATTAATTACAAAGATAGTTTCATCATTTTGGTATTTTCACATTGAACTTCCCTTTAATTGCTTTTAGTAGGTGTTTACCGTTTTCTATTGTTCTGTTATATTCGGGTAGGCTGTTGAAGTATTTTTTCCCTAGATATATGTAATGATGTTGAGCAAAAGTGGTGTTACATTTTCATTGTTACATATTCCAGGGTAATTGCTAAAACTATAAGACGCCATATTGTTTTTTCCACGTTTTGTAATTGTTTACTAAGAAACACAGATTTTAAATAAGTATTGACCAGCAATTTCATCAGATTCCTTGTAGGTTTCATCCAGAGCATATTATATCAATGCCTGGCTACAATATAATGTAATGCATATCCCGATTTATGATAGTTAATTTGATTTACCTACGTTTAGTTTTATGGCGGGCCTTTCTGCGAACGCTTTCTGATTCTATGAAATCAACAGAAAAAATTAACACGCCAGGTGTTAAACGATAAAGGTGCAAGTAGAAATTAAGAGAATGCACGTGAATAAGTAGATACTACTTCGGATAGCATAATTACAGTGTATTGCTTTGCAAAAATGTAATTTTGATTTTATATTTTAATTCTTGCAACAGTAAAATTTTAGCGTTCACCGTTATGTGCCTAATATCACTCTTTCAGAGCTCATTACTTGACATATACAAAATCGAAAGAAAGCCAACATAATATGATTTTTATTTCGTTAGTAAAGTTGTACTAATTAAAAGAGGTATCAACAGATGGCTCTGATGCTACGTTTGCGATTTGTACCAAAAGGTTCGGCATTTTTCGACACTAACCCAAACGAGATGAACATACGCACACATGTATTTTTTTCGTGTAGAATACAGTCACGTTTGAATATGACTTGTGCGTCATTTTCTATACTTAGTTTCTGCTTTTGACTCGTTATCTATATATATCACGTCGCTGGATGCCATGAGAGTTCAAGTAAAATGAAGCCTATTCCATGACATGTACTTCAATTAAAGTCCAATGTAAATGATAAAGATTGGAAAGAAATTATTTTGATACTTTTACTGTACTTGTTCCACTATCCCCCTGATCCAAGACCCACACTTCCGGATGAAAATCGAGTTACCATTTTACACCTCTTCGCCGTTTAGGCGATACCAAAACAATGAACACGATACGTGAGTGGGTGCGGAATGGGTTAGATATCATTCTCTTTATTTATAGTGATGCTAATTTATTTATTTTTATAGTGTGAACAAAGGGTTGTTAACCCTTTAATAACAGGCATAAATTTTCGGTAACGTAGGAGTAACAATCGAACGTTTGATTGATTGATATAGAATTTTTCGTTTACCTGTTCCGTTATTTATTCACATTCGTCATTTTCGATGTGTAGTTCGCTGCATTCCATATTCAAGCTTGTTAAAAACATATGAAAAGAAATATGCATTTGGAATGTAAAATATTACTTTCTTGTTTTAAAATAAGTACCTACCTACTAGAAAATAGCGAGAAAAATGCTAAAATTCACCTAATTTTTAGACACCTTGAAAATCCGAAAGAGAGAAATTTTAGAGAGAGAGTTTCTAGTACCTAATAAGCACTGCTTATTTGCGATTACCTTATTTTCGTACAAGAATGTTCTTAAAGATTACATTTGTAAAATACTCCTGCTAACAGTAATTTTGTACGACATTTAAAAATTTATATTAGCAAACTAGCACAAAAAATCACCGGACTGCTTTGAGCGTCGATTAGTTCAACCGATAGTAAACGATAATAATTTACGGAGCGGATATCGCTAATCACAGGTAAAGAAATGCAATTTAAATTTAGTAATGACTTGATAACTTATAGGTATAGTAATTATTGCTGATCTCAACCCTAATTAAACATAGAGAAATAGCTGCCAAACATATCCATAAAGCTTGATACTACTATTAAAACATTATTTTCCTACAATAATTATATTTTTATAGTCGTCCAGATAATATTGTAAAACTGATATAATAAGTACCAGTCTGCCATCTGTCGATTTTTGCACGAACAAATTATACCCGTCCGAGATTCAAACCGAAATCGATAAAAAATGCTAATCAAAAACAATGTGGGCAGAATCTACTAACAAGTAAATTTATTGATTTACAATTAATTATCTGCACTAGTTGCCTGTTATTATTTATTAATATTTTATCATGAATCTTGATTTTTTACATATTTTTTTATAATCTTTGCTACATGATTCTGAAAGTCTGATCATTAAAATACTAATATTATGCGCAAAACATCAACGAATGGTCAAGATTAACACCAAATAAAATACTATTCGAGGTTCATCAATATTTTAATAAAATCGTAATAAAATAATAATTTTCTTATTTCGAATGCCTTCATTGTGGAGCGGTGATCTACTTGGTTCTTGATCCTGAGATCGCGTGATCGATTCCTGGCAGGGCAAATAAAATATTATTTCATTATTATAAAATATTAATTTATTCTTTTTTTTTTTTATGCTTCCGATTTTGTTGTCCGGGTTAAATCTTCCCCATAGGAAAAACTAAACCCTTCCACTCACTTTTCCACAAATGATCAGCTAGTCAATCAACACTATGCAAGTGCATTATATAAGTAAAATAAATACAAAACAATACAAGAACAACAACACGTCAACTCACCAGAGATCAAATGGGAAAAAAAAATTCACCGACTCCAGATATTTTCATATCAGAGGGTTCGGCTCGGTAGAACTTCTAACAGGGCCTATAAATCCTACTGATCCCTCAACATAAATATTTAAAAAATAATTTGAAAGTTTGAATATACATTTAATATACATTTAAATACACGAATTTTTACTATTGTAACATAAATATGAGTTACATTAATTTTGTATTTATTTAAAAAAATATTTCATATAAGGATATTATTTAGAATGTATTATACCTCATCAGAAAATAGTAGATCTTGTGCTTAAGGTTTGCAATCCCTCAATCCCGCGGGATTTCAGCAATATGTGATAAGGCGGATTTGCATGATTTTCGTGTGCGGGATTTCCGGGATTGAAAATAAACTAAATTTATGCAAAAATACATACTGTTTTGATTTGGGCATGCTTGAGAATTGCGAATCACGTTAGCACCTCAAATTTTTTATAAAAGTCTCATAATAAAATATTTATTGAGTTGCTTTTCAGTGTATTTTTATAATATTACTAGTACCAAAGATGATTGATACCAAATAATAATAAAAAATTACGAAAAGCTGGCATTATTTCAATGTAGTAAAAATTTATATCTCTAAGTAAAAATCCCGCGGGATATCTAAATTATATCCCGCAATCCCGCGGGATTGATAAAAGGTGAGGAGTTTGCAAACCCTGCTTGTGCCTATATGATTGTATTTATTTATGAGTTACTTATTACTTTTCTTCCAGTATCGGCCTAACTATGAACATGTTCGTTGAATTAATAAATAATAAGTTGTGTAATGCCAATCTTCCCCGCGTGATGGCGACGCAAATTAACGTACCGTAACATTTGTCTGTGATAAAAAGATAAATCATTTTAAAGAGGGTTACAAAGTGGAATGTTTAAACGAACGCTGCGCCAACACGATGTGTAACCCAATTTTACAAATTCCCGAACAGGTACATACAATACTTACCTGCCTCTTTTTTTACCCCAGTCCCTCGTCCCTCGTCGGGTAGGTACAACAAACAATACGATATAACATGTTTTAGCAGGTAGGTATCCAGTAGGTACCTGCTTATTATTCGAGGAGATAGCTTCAAACTTCCAAACCCTGCAAGTATTAATAATACGCGGTGAGAAGGTACCTACTCGATTCCAGAAGATCAATAAAACTTAAATGTTTCTAGACATACCTACTAATAAATACACTTGATTTTATTCTAGACTTATAAAAAGGCTCACTAAAAGATATGGCCTATTAAAAATACGAGTTTTACTCGCTGTATTTAATAAAAGCATCTATAATTTTTCTAGGCGATCAAAAAATATGCAAACAAAACAAGATTTTGCAATGTATCGTCTTAAAGCGGGTAGGTACCAATAGTACCTACTCGAGTTTCGAGATACGAGCGGCTAGGGCTCGACCAGGCAAGTTTTCAGTGGTCCAGTGAGCAGCGAGTGGGTACCTACCCGATACCGGAAGATCCCTTGTCCTAACGGGCCGGCCGCTTCCCGGTTGAGTGGACGTAGCCGACGCTTCACCTGTTGCCCGTTGTTATTGTGTGTTGGGTACCTACCGCAACCGCTGTGAATGTGGTTCCGTGGAAGAATGGTGGTAGGTAGGTACTGGCCTTACAATTATTTAATACGAATCGGAGGGTATGTTTACAGACCTCGAGTCGAAGAAAGCATAACTGTAATATAAAGAAAATGAGAAAAAAACGATGAATTTTAGAAGTTTTTCACACTAACTTATTTTAAAATTGTAAATCATGGTGTAAATTAAGAAATATTAAAAAGAGTTTGATTTATTTTGAGGTGACTATTATATGAAAAGCATAAGAATGGTTAGAATCGAACTATCTACGACGTTGCCTAGTGATTTAAGGCGATGCACTACGTCGTGTAATGTTTTATTGAGCCGCTATCAATAACAACCCTTACGTAGATGGCGATAAGGTTTAAATTCCCGCTTAACACCATCCGCCTGTTTTGATTTATGCAAGAATAAAAAATAACCAAGAAGTGCCTTTTATTTTATTTTGTGGATGTTCAGGCATAAATATTTAATTTTTTTCTATCATTTTATAAATAACTTAATTTTCCACATTATACAATAAAATTATAACCGAACATGGGTTCGTAAGTAGGAGATTTTGAAAGCATCTGAAACATTTCTAGGCGACCAAATTTTCAAACCAAAAACACATGATTTTGCATTACTACGTATGGCATCGCCTTAAGGAAAGTTACTAATTTATGTTCACTAAATAGGACTTACAGAGCCTTGTGTTGAGGGTCAGTTGTTTACATGGACGGTTGTTTACATGGACGGTTGTTTACATGGGCGGTTGTTTACATGGGCGATTGTTTACATGGACGGATGGATGTTATAGATGTATAAATGCATACCTATGTAAGTAAGTCGGTGGTTCAAAATACAAACCAAATGTTTTTCAAACATAGTAACATTGTACCCATATTTAAATAGCTACATTATGTAAGAAAAAAAAGTATCAATGATTTACGACAATTTTTGAAACATTCCACGGGTTATGTAATATAATTTATACACTGGCACAGACCTATTAAAAATCACGGGATAATCCGAATTGATTTGCTTTTTACGGCTTCCGTGGTCGAGAGTTAAGGCTCTCGACTAGCAAGCTGGATGTCGCGGGTTTAAATTCCGGCGTGCGGAATTAAGTTTTATTAGACTAATTTGTTTCATTTCACAATTTACTAATTTAAAATAATATATAGTATATTTGCGGGACGTTCCAGTGTAAAATATACTCTCAGTATCGCCCCGGTGTAAAACCAGCATATAGATTTCAAACTTTGCTTGAAATGGCTTTGGCCGTGGTTGGTGACCAGATCTGAATAGCCAGGTACTTCTCTACATTACTCTTCCCCATCTCCTTCACTACTTTCAGCCTCATAAAGGTTTCAATATTTTTTTTTACTTACAATTTTGAATTTTATATTATAGGTCTTTATCGCTTGTCTGAAATTTTTCTCATTATTTTCAATTTTTAAAATAACACTTAAATTCAAAGCAAATTGGAATTATTTGAACCAGAATTACGCAGGATACACAGACAATCAAAATCAGTATTTTTGATGAAGTTAAAATAAAATTGACATAACATGTACATACAAATCTAGATAATATTAATAAAATTGACCATAAACATATCACAAGAAGCCACACCAGAAATGACCTTATGATCCCAACGAGCAATACGGCAAAGTATCAAAAGACACACACATATTTGGGACCTAAAGTGTACAACAAAATCCCCCCTGAATTAAACATAAAATCTTGTAATATTTCCTACTGGGCCTAATAATAACTAAATGGTTGATTAGACTGGGTAGAGGAGAAACTGAAAAAATGTTAAAAAACGTCACATAATAAATAGACATAGACTAATCACACACTATATATATCTTCCACTATTCTAATTATTGCTCATACACAATTGAAACATACACAACAGCTCAAGTTCGATTCTATCATAAGATTATAACGATTAAACATCACAAATTAAAACATCAATGAGATATATTATAGACATAGACAAATCACACACTTACTTTCACATATTTTGGTTCCTTGGAACGGGCAATTTGCCTAGTTAGGAACCAATAATTTCGACCTGATAAGGTACAATAATCTATAATCACTAAAAATATTTTAATTATATCTTGTATCATATTGTACTGTGTGTAAATCTAAAGGAATAAAATAAATAAATAAATGTACATCGAATTGACCGATTCGTCGCAATTGAAGAGGCCTTAAGCAGGGTACTCACCTAACCGTGTAACATGTAACGTATCTGATACTGTATCAAGTCATGCTACACTCTTGGTGAGTACCCTGCGTAGTGTTCGCTTGGTGTTCGCAGTGAAACCGCCGTCGGCGGGTCACTGCGAGCACACTGCGCTCCACCCGCGAGCGGCTCGCAGTAGGCTCGTGCCTACGTACTCACTTGATACAGTATCAGTTACGTTACATGTTACACGGTTAGGTGAGTACCCTGCTTTATAATTCCCCCTCCAGTAGATTCGTGTTGAAAACGTGAACCGGTCTCTAGAGCAGTGCGCCGGGAAGTGATGTGCAGTGACTGCAGTATTCACCGCACAGCGTGCACCGTTGCAGGCCGCTATATATCTGATATCTGCCATCGGGTAGCGGGCCTGTCATTACACTCACCTGTATAACCCTTCACAGGAACACCACTATTGAATCGATCTTATTTTTTGAATTCAATAAATACTTAAATATTTTATCGAAGAAGAAAATAATACTCATAAATCTAATGGAAAAATGAAACAGAAAAATAAAAAGATAACTGTATCAACTGGGAATCAATTTGCATAACATTTCAAATTCAGAATTAAGAGGAAGCTACAAGCCAAAAATGTGTATATTGTTGGTATACCTTATATTGTAGGTAATAGGCATTAAAATCGCTTGACAAACAGAGTCTAGAGACGTTTGATTTCAAGCACAAAACTGGTTTTTATTTATTTTGTAAATAATTTTATAAGAAAGCAAAAAAAGTTAATCAAGTGAAACTGTCACAGATAATCTTAGCAATAATTCTGTATTTTTAAAAAATTGTTTCCGTTATGCGTTCATACATTTATATTGAAAAAATATTTTTTTTAGTACTTTACATTTATATTTTTTATTGAGTAATTTATTTTTTTATTTGTATTCTACTCGAGCGAAACGATAGAAAAATCTTCAATTTATCTGAAGCATATTTTTTTGTATTCATAATAAACCCCAATTCGTTACAAAGACTAATCAAAATAGTGATTTGGCATTAAGCTTCGCCTTAACAATATTAATCTTGTCTTATTTATAGTTCCTACCTACCAGCGGCGTACGTTTTTCAAGTTCGGGTGTGTATATTATTGTGCTAATGCTAATGAATCTAAACGAAACATGAAACAGAACAAGACATAGAAAAATTTAAAAAAAGATAACGCTCTCAACTGGGAATCGAACCCAGGATCTCTGTCTTACCGGGACAATGTCATTAACCACTCGACCATTGGGACTTAATTATTATACGTAATTTTTTTCGATCTCGTATTTCAAATTCAGAATTAACAATATTATTTTGCAACTAATAACGCATATTTTTGGCACCTATATTTATGTCTATTTTTTAAATGTATTTAATGCTTTTATGTGAAGAAAAATGTCGACTCAATGAAACCCTTAAAGATTGTGTTTGGTAAAATCATGACCACTTTACCAACGAGGAGACAAGAATTGAATATAAGTGTTTTCAATTAAGTCCTAAATCCTGTATCTAAATTTCGCCAGTAAGCAATTATATAATGTTAATTAAGTGTTAATCTCAAGTGACCTACCAGGTAAGTATTGTACTGTATATTTTCTCCATAATTAGTTAAGTAATAACATAGATCTCTGTAGAAATGTATTATAAGTTTGTACAGCGCCCTTGAGGTGTTTTTGCACAAAAACGGCGCTATACAAGTCATCCAAGTATTATTATTATTATTATTATTTGTTGAATACCTCATAAAAGATACACTACAAATGTCCTACACAAAAAAGTTAAATGTCCTTCCACCACACAAAATATACTTATTAACTCTCCCGCAGCCAAGTAGGGGGAGTAGGTAGTACCCAAAATTACTATCCTCCTTATATTCAACAATCACCAGGAACAGGATTACATGGAGATGAATGATGGACTGGCCGAACATCACAGCGGTGCTGCCAAGGTCTGTTATATATGTGAGGATACTGTGTCAGCGCTTTATTAGCAGCAGACACATACCTGGACGGATGACGAACCTCGTGCTGGCACTGTTGGTGGACGCGGAGGACTCTCTCGCTGCAGCAGCAGGTCCAGTTTCTTCACCACCTAGGATTCTTGCGGCAGAGTCTCCATCTTCTATCTTTGTGTCACCTGTTCCTGTACTTCATTTTACTTAACTTAACTTCACTTTATTTTTGTAATTTTTATATTTTTTGCAATACCTGCATCAACTGTAAAGTGCCCCTGAGGTGATATCTCACAAAAGTGGCGTAATACAAATTGTCCGATAAATAAAAATAAATAAATAAATAAATAAAGTTCTACCGAGCCGAACCCTCTGATATGAAAATATCTGGAGTCGGTGAATTATTTTCCCATTTGATCTCTGGTGAGTTGACGTGTTGTTCTTGTATTGTTTTTTTTATTTATTTTGCTTATATTATATACACTTGCATAATGTTGATTGACTAGATGATAATTGGTGGAAAAGTGTGTGGAAGGGTTTAGTTTTTCCTATGGGGAAGATTTAACCCGGACATAAAATCGGAAGCTTAAATACTTGACAATCTTGACATATCATTTTAGTATTTTACGTATTTCTGCGCAAATACATAAGTTACCATTAATAATTGATTATATAATTGGGATTTCTATAGTTTAAAAGCCCATAAGACAGAAAAAAAATGCATGGGTCGTCGGAAGACCCACTTGATTACAAACGTTTTGTTTAGCATCTTGGCGTGTCAACAGTTAAAACGTTCAGTGAAACTTATTTATTTAACGCCCAGAGGGCTTTTACATGGTTGGTAGTATAATTTTAATTTGACAGATACTTTGAAACATAAAAAATAAGAATAAAATTACAATTGATAAAAGCTATGCATCAAGTCATACAAACACAAGAAACAAAAACAGAAAATTACAGCTATTTGTAGGTTTACATGATGTGTTTAGGAGTATTGTTGAAATAAATGTTTTAAATGATCCACAAAACTTGCCAAGTTGGTATTGAATATGTCAACATCACCCAAGTAATGATTTCCCATAGCGTGAAGTCGTTGTATCGGAGAGTGGGCAATGTAGTTACGCTTATGTGTGCTGCTGTAGAATATTGTATTTTGTCGTGTTGTTACTGTGGGTGTATGTATGTTTATAAGTTGCAGGAGTTCACAACAGTCGAATTTAGAGTTTGAATTATTTTGAATAAGAACGTTAAATCGTTTATTTTACGTCTATCTTCTAATGTATGTATTTTTAATGTATTTAATATGATATGATAAAAGGTATAACTATTATTTTCAGTAAAATATTAAGAATTCGCGATATAAAAAAGTTAAAGGGTTAAAATGGGATGATTTGCAGTCACTGCAGTACCTACTTGTAGGTAAGCGATGTTTTATACACACCATGTATTGTGTATTTATGCCGCCATTACACCTGACTTATCGATACGCGTCAAACTCGATAAATCAACTAACATCAACGGTAGATACAGGTCGCCACTCTCTATTTATTTATTTATAAATAGTATATTACAATAGAATCATATAAGATATATTACATAATTATATAATCATAAGCCGCTCACACTGCAGTTATTCAAACTAACTAACAGCAGTACATTTAAAGTTGGCAACCATAACATTGTAATGAGTAAGTAAGTATTACAAAGTACCTGTGTTGGCTCATCAGACACAATCATAGGGTGACCATAGTGACAATGACAAGAGGGATAGTATGAATAAAAATTAAACAATAAATAAATAAAAATAGGTAAATACTAACAGGTGAGTAAGTCAATAAATATTAGCAAATTAAGTACGTACATAGCAATATAAATTAAGTATGTAATAATAATAAATAATTAAAGTACATAATGGCAAGTAAATATGGATAGTATCGAATATAGGGTTCCCACACTGATTTATGACATAAGCGACAACATGGAGCAATTATCACGACAAGCTACAACTCTCCATCTTATGCACATAACTACGCTTATCTTATACACATAACTACGCTTATCTTATACACATAACTACGCTTATCTTATACACATAACTACGCTTTTCTTATACACAACCAAGCTTATCTTATGCACATAACTATGTTTAATTACAAAACAAATGCAGCAGCTAATTCGCAAATTATCTGTATTAAACTTTCAATTATATGTAGTAAACTCTAATGCTGCGTATACATTTGCGAGCCGAGCCTCGAATTGTGGGAGAGTAACGAAACGACCGCAAGCGCCGTTTCGTTCTATTTTCTGTTGGTTCGTTTCTTTCCCATAATTCAAAGTTCGGCTCTCGTTTCGGCTAGCAAATGTATTCGCGCCATAACATGCACATTTTTCCGAATTCAATGCCAATTGAAAGAAGAACCATGTCAATCATATAAACTTTTAATGCGTTTACATATCACCTCTTCTCACGCCTAAAAACACAGTCAAACTTTCACACACGACTATACACTGAGCGCGTCACCCGGTAATCACGAAATACTTGTACATGTGTACATACCACAAATAAGATATTACAACTAAACATATCATACATATGTATGAAATATTCAATACTAGCTTTTAGGGAGAAATTACCGTACAAAGAATTTTCCCAGCGGAATGAAATGTTTTTACGAGACGAAAAGTTGTTCCCAGTACTCAACTATCCCTACGCAACAAATCATGTTGATCGGTTGCTCCGCGATCGGTTGCTCCGCGATCGGTTGCGACATGAAAGAAGGACAAACAAATAAACCCACTTTCGCATTTATAATATTAGTTAGAATCTGTAAATTATTTCATCGCTGTAACCAAGTACTGACTTCTTTCGATAATATATATAAATAAATACAAAACTAAATCACTGGCAATTGGTATCGATTTCCGACATAGAGAGATTTTTTAGATTGCTAGTGCATTTATTTTTGCAATTTTAGACTTTTGCAATCTGTTGTCGAGTGGTTCATTGCGGTCGGTTAACACTCAGGCGTTGCGGGTTCAATTTTCTGCAAGCCAAGTCCTCCTTCGTTGCGAAAGCAAGAATAATTTCTGATTTCAATAATGGGAGTAGGCGTAATTAGGCATATATTGCCGAATGGGGCACTAATAACTAAAAAAACCTCAAACAAATCGAGATGCTCTAACAATAAGGAAGTAATGCGTACGATCATAAATAAATACATTATTTTTGAAGTATACAATGTATCGAGAGCATCTCCTATCCCCATCTTATATTCCTCTTCATTTTCTTATGAGTTTTAAGACAAAATAAAAATCCTATCCCTAACTAACACGAGCTTGTAACTTTTTTGGCTTAAACTTGATTAACCTCGTATTTATTTATATTATAAATCAAAAGCTGTTTATTTCATAAAAAATAAAAATTCACAATCAGCCGCCACTGCCTTCAATTTATCGATAGGCAAATGATACGAATTATTGTAAATTTGTGAAATTACTGTAATAAATGATTACACAAGCTTCTATCACTTTTGGTAAAATATTACCTGAATAAATCAAAAAATCTATAATACATGCAACGCAACATGTAATGCAACGCGAATTGTTGAAACGGTAGGTACGAGTACATTGCATTGCACGTTCGTATCGCATTGCCGTCGAAACGATCGTTCCATTGCATGATGCATTGCATTTTGCATTGCACACGTCTGGAAGCGGCATAATATGTTTCTTAAGGAAGAGAATCTACAACAATTGGGGGAATTTATTATGAAGGTCTGATAATTTATTTTAAGGTTGTAGTGTAATATTTTAAGGGAGAATAAATGTAGAATTCTGTTCTACTTATTTTATAAAATAATTATTCTCTATGGTTCCATGACAACTCCTCAAAATGACAATTCCTTTAAATGGTGATATAAAGTCATCACTTTTCATAACTTTATAACACTTTTTATAGGTGAGTTGAATTGTCATTTTGATGAGTTATCCGGTCACCATTTTCTATAGGTAGGTACTCTTTTTAATCACTAATTCCTAAATTTAATGTTTTGGAAGAAAAAATGTGCCAGAAACTATTTTTTTCGTGAACTGATGTCACCGAAGTTTCGCGGAGTATGTAACGAAATTTACTTGTCGAAGCAAAATAAAAGTTACTAAGTACCTACCACCATACTCAAAAGAGAGAAGATAGGACATAATTGTTATATTCATTGATTGTGGGTACCTTAAAAATTGTTATATTGATTGATGTAGGTATCTTTACAATTGTTATATTGATTGATGTAGGTACCTTTCCAATTGTTTGATATAAGTACAGTCGAAGTTGTTATATAGGTACCTATAAAATTGTTATATTTATTGATGTAGGTATCTTCACAATTATTTTATTGATCGGTGTACGTACCGTTGAAATTGTTAAATTGATTGTTGTAGGTACCTTTAAAATTGTTATATTGATTGATATAGGTATCTTTAAAATTGTTATATTGATTGATATAGGTACCTTTACAATTGTTTGATGTAGGTACAGTCGAAGTTGTTATATAGGTACCTATAAAATTGTTATATTTATTGATATAGGTATCTTTAAAATTGTTATATTGATTGATATAGGTACCTTTACAATTGTTTGATGTAGGTACAGTCGAAGTTGTTATATAGCTACCTATAAAATTGTTATATTGATTGATGTAGTTACCTTTACAATTTTTATATTAATTGATGTAGGTACAGTTAAAGTTGGTATATTGATTGTGCCTCTGCAATTGTTATATTTATTTATACATATAGGTAACTTCACAACTGTTATATTGATCGATGTAAGTACCGCTGAAATTGTTATATTGATTGTAGGTACCTGTACAATTGTTTGATGTAAGTACAGTTGAAGTTGTTATATTGGTTGTAGGTACCATTACACTTGTCATATTGATTGATGTAGGTACCGTTGAAGTTGTTATATTGATTGATGTAGGTAGCGTTGCAATTGCAATGACTCATAAAGCCGCACATACTTGTTGGTTTATAAATAATGTAGGATTGTTTGACGTCGCAAATCTATTCAGAATTAGCTATTCACTATCCAGAGACAACATGATTAGACATCGATTGCGGTTCTTGTAATGTATACCTTATTATATACATGTAATGTGCATCTATTAGATCTCTGGCGCAGTGCTTCCCAATTCATAATGTTTATTAAACTAACTTTCAATAAAATAACGGAAAAAAGATAACCCGACAACTTATTTTATTTATCCACTAGCTCTCTAACGTGTTTTAAATTTTGCATAACTGATTTTTAAACAACCATTTACCCTACGTGCACGGTTATATTAGTAAGGCCAAGAAAATTAGGTCGTCAACAAATCGCACCCCTAGTCTTAGACTATGTGGCGTGTAAAAAAATTGCATTCTGATAAAATTGGACTCAAAATTTCAATTCTGGAAAAGAAATCAAATAACGTGTGACGTATTTTCTGTCTTCAAATTGTGTACGATTCGTTTAAAAGATGTAATGGTTTTTGAGCAGATATAACGTAACGAACTGATGTTTTTAATATTTGTGCTCATTATTATTACTTAATTCTAAAACGCAATTTTTTACTTGTCATTTTTAGGACAAAGGTTGCTTCAGATAATTCGAAAAATTCTTCAAATTTGAAAGTTAATTTTCAAGTTCTTCAAAAGATTTTTGTTATCATTTCAGTTCTGACAAGCAACTAGACTATAATGAAATAATGTCAGAACTTGAATAGGACTTTCACAGAACCCGAAAATGAACGTTGAAATTTGATGAATTGTTCAAATTCTGTAAAACAAACCATTCTAAGACTAGGGATGCGAAATGTTCACCTGTTTGACTAATTTAGAGCATTTGAATTTTTTAATTTCCAGGTGAATGGTGTTGATCAATTATGGACCTAAGTATAATAATTGCTTTTGAGCAATTGATGTCATGGTAAATAGTGGCTATGGACGCGTAGTGGTCGCGTTGTTTTTGTGAGTGTAATTTTTTTTTTTCATCTAGAATAATCGAGAATCTTCCATCAATCTTCAACCTGAGTTATCCGTTGGATATTCAATAGGAATACAAGTCAAAATGTAACATTTTTCTGCAACACGTACACAACCAACTATCAGACACACTCACTAACCAATAAGATGCATGATCTGGGCAACAAATTCTACTATCGATATATTTACTGACTCCATTTATAGAATTAAGCCTACCTAATCTGTACCAGCACTTTGCTGAACCCTATAAATTATAGTAGTATAAAAAGGTAATGTGGTTTTACTGATTTGTCTTATATTACTGTTTTAGTATATATTTTACTTCAATAACATAAAATTTTACTGTAACATGATATAAGATTAGAGCATATTAAATTCATCAGTTTTTATAAACTTTTTGTACAATTTTCAATAGCTTATTTGGTATATTCTTATAATCTACGTAAAAGCCCAGCTGAGCGTAAAATTGAATGAAATAAAAACTTGTTTTCCGTTCCTCAGACAGATAATTTTATTATGAGCTTATATATTGGAGTTTTCTTCTATTTAAACAAATGCAAATTAAAAAAATATCACATTTTAAGAAGCCCTGATCGAATCGCTTTAAAATACAGCGCAATCATCTGGCATAGTCCACGATGCGTGGGGGCCGCGCCCTTCAGCACTTCTATGCCACTCCTAACTCCTATGCAACTTCCAAACTCCTAGCCACTACAAAACACTTCATACTCCAACCCGCCCAGCGGGTCTGGGACCAGATCCTCGTGGGCGGCGCTGGTACTGGTAATGTTGTACTGCCGGTAGGTACAGAATGGGCCACTTCTGACGATGACATGCAAACGAAACCTATCCTGACTATTGCGAAAACTGATTACGCTGAAATGAAGGATTACTGAAAGAGCGTGGATGGTGAAAGATATATTACAGGTAGATCTACTGTAGGTGCACAATGATAATATAAACAAGGGAGATGGACCATAAGCCACCATTAGTATCACCATATTATTAGTGTTCAGGGCTGTGTATTAGGGCTTTACACGTGTTTTTTCTAAATCAGATGTATATTTGTAGCCGGGCTCCCAAGATAGGCCTCGCTTCAAATAATCGAAGCAAACTTACAGTAACGTGTAACGCAGAATTCTCGCCCGGTAATAAAGGTTTGTCATATTACCAGGAACAAGAGAAATACATTATTAAAAACATTGCATAATACAAGAAATATGTACAGGTTGATTCCTTTGGAAGTTTTTTTGGTGTGAAACCAAAGGCTGTTTTCTTCCTTAAAACATATACTAATCGAAGCAAACTTACAGTAACGTGTAACGCAGAATTCTCGCTCGGTAATAAAGGTTTGTCATCTTACCAGGAACAAGAGAAATACGTTATTAGAAACATTGCATAATACAAGAACTATGTAGGTACAGGTTGATTCCATTGGAAGTTTTTTTGGTGTGCAACCAAAGGCTGTTTTCTTCCTTAAAACATATACTAATCGAAGCAAACTTACAGTAACGTGTAACGCAGAATTCTCGCTCGGTAATAAAGGTTTGTCATATTACCAGGAACAAGAAAAATACATTCTTAGAAACATTGCATAATACAAGAACTATGTACAGGTTGATTCCATTGGAAGTTTTTTTGGTGTGAAACCAAAGGCTGTTTTCTTCCTTAAAACATATACTAATCGAAGCAAACTTACAGTAACGTGTAACGCAGAATTCTCCCAGCCCGGTAATAAAGGTTTGTCATCTTACCTGGAACAAGAGAAATACATTATTAAAAACATTGCACAATACAAGAACTATGTACAGGTTGATTCCATTGGACGTTTTTTTGGTGTGAAACCAAAGGCTGTTTTCTTCCTTAAAACATATACTACCCATTTTTCTTTAGTTTAGTTTAGATTAGTACTAAACCCAGTGCAAAAACTCCGAAAATAGGTCTCTTTAACTGTCAGTTTATTTTCTACAGCACGGCCTGTATTAATAAAGATGGAGGTGCTAATAACTATACTTACTACTAACTATATAAACAATGCATTTCACCAATGAAGAACCAACTTGATATTGCGTTAGAATTTACGGTTAGTGAATAAATTTAAACAAATTGATGATAACAAAAAGTGTTTGTTTGATTTAACAATTTAAAGAAACAACAAATGTAGATATAATATGTCTCGACGCCATCTAGTGGGAAATTTAGCACTAACAAAGCCTTTCCTACAAAAATAAAGTTGTAAAAGATTACCTTACTATTTAAAATAATATTAAATGTATATTAAATTTGCAATCTCCATGGCATCAGACCTGCCTAGACACGGTTCTGAATAGGTCATTGTTGTGTTGGGTTCACCGAACAAAATTCACTATAGTAGCTCGACCGAACCCATGGGAATAATCATTTTTCGGTTCAACTAAGTAGAATGTAGAATGTTGATAAATGATTCAGTCCGACAAATAAGTGTGGGAAAGGGAGGTCGCTGCAAACTTTTAAACGGCAACACAGAAAGTTCAATGGGTTTTTTTTTTTTTAAAAAGCTATTTTTTATGGGAGTCCTGCATAAGAGTCCCAACCGTATGGAGCCAGTGAGACTATGACGTTCTCCATTGGGGTATGTTGTTGTGAGGCTGAGGGTGATGAGATGGAGGGGAAATAGGAATCTGGCTGTTCAGAGGTAGTCATCAAACACGAAGCCATTTCAAGCAGCAGCGTTTCGATTCCGAATTGTGATCTTTCAACAGGGTGATACTGAAAGTATTTACCGACCACTCTGGAACGTGGCGCGAGTATACTGTAAAATATTATTTTAATTTAATAAATTGCGAAATAACACAAATAAAATTTACTGTCCAAATTTGAAAGGATCGTAAATCCCAACCACTGTGAGGCAGTTAAACTAGTGTTAAAATTAGATTTAAAATACCTACCTAGGCAAATGCGAGTGCACTTGCCTTGATAATATATCATGACAAAATATTCCGATTTTTATGAACACGTGTTCGGACATCGTTATAATATATTCGTCATTTACTAAAAGTTTATAAAGGCTTATATAGGAAATCTATTAATTCATTCGTTAGGCCTGCAATCCCGTTTTTAAGCGGGTTATCAAAAAATTGAAGAGATTCTTAATAAGCAATACAATAATATATAATAAAATAATTAGCAATACTCATTTTTCTCCGTGTATTAAGTTAGTCATTTCCCAAAAATATATATATACAGGCTTTACGTAATATTTACCTCACACATTCCCCTAGTTTTTGTTTAATCACTTTTCATGACTTTATATCACTTTTGGAAGGTGTGTTCAATTATCATCCGGACACCGTTTAATTGTGATGTGTTTCTATGGCAATATAATAATCTCTCATGATATATGGGAATGATGTAACAGGTAAATAATTTGGCTAAGGGCCTTTGTCATCTTTGCTGTGTGGAGGATCGTTTTTAAGGAAAGGAAGGAGAGGAAGATGATGGTTGGGTAGGAATCTAGGGATCAGTGTGCCCAGGAGTGACAAATATGTGAATATATCCCTCACACTGTTCGAGAGACCAGTAGGAGAGGTCAAAGGGTCTCCCCAAACCAGCCTCTTCCATTCTGGCACGCCACGCAGCTGGTGGGCAGGCGCATCCTAAACACACCTCGCTTAATGAACCCGGGAACCCCTGCTAAATCACCAAATCATCTTCCGGATAGGCCAAAGAATAGCTAATATTTACACGTACTCTAGAAAAAAAGTAATTTTCATGTCTCCTTGAGGCAAAAAAACAGAGCGATAAAAATTAGATATCTTTGAGATTTGAGATTTTCACGGCCAAAAGTGTTAAAAGTGATTTATTTTTGGAGTATTATGGCGTGTTGCGCTAACTCATTCTTTAGCCAACGTTTCGGACAGCAATACAGTGTCCATCATCAGGGCAGATGTGTTATTATTGTTGTAATGTAACATTACACATCTGCCTTGATTGACATGACACTGTAATGTAACATTACAAATCTGCCTTGATTGACATGACACTTTAATGTAACATTACACATCTGCCATGACTGATTGACATGACAATGTAATGTAACATTACACATCTGCCTTGATTGACATGACACTGTAATGTAACATTACACATCTGCCGTGATTGACATGACACTGTAATGTAACATTACACATCTGCCTTGATTGGCATGACACTGTAATTCTGTCCGAAACGCTAAAGAGGTAGGATGGAATAAACCAAAAATTAATCACTACGATAGAAATTAATTCATCAATATTATTATTATTATGGGGGCCCCGTATATAATGCCGGAGAATTAAAATTTTATTACGTAAAAATGTGAGAATATTAATTTGTGTTTGTATTCACACCTTGACTTGCCTACGACTCTGATGTTTACTGCGAAATTCCATCAGACCAGGGATGCACAACCTTTTTGAGAGTAGGGCCAATTTGTCCAGGTATATTGAAAATAATGCTCACGGTCCGAAAAGGATACAAGCGTTGCGGAAACTTTAACGTACTTTTTTTCAGCGGAATCACCGAAACCCTTTTGATTTAAAAAATAAATATAACAGATATCTACAGACAGTAATTACAATTCAAAAACAATCACTGAATAAAAAGATACAAATAAATCTAAACAAAACATTTTTTAAAAATTGCGTAATTGAGGTCGATTCTATTGCAACCGCTGCAATTTTATTTTATGTGTCGTTTAGATTTATTAGCATTATCTTCTTCAAAGATAAATAAATATTTTAAAAAAATATAGTTAAGAGGAACATTAAAAAAAAAAAATGGGGTTATTCAGAAATATTTGAAAAAAATGCACGTTTTCTTAAAGAAGTAGCAGCAAATAAATAAAAATTTACAAATACCTTTTTGTAAAAAATTAAATTTAAAATAGTGTTGCACCGAGAAATAAGGAAAAGTATACAATGTTTATACTAAGTGCATCGAAGTAGTTATTTTTTTATCAGAATCTTTTCGATTTTCTCCTAAAAGTATTGCATGTACCAATGAATATGTCGGATCCTTCATTTGATTTTGATACATTCTGACGTTCATTTGCCGTGGGTTGTGTATCAATGAATTATATGCTAACATAGCCCAAAGCTACCGTTGACCTGTGACCAATACATATACATAAACACCACATTAACAGATGCAATTCCTAGTGTATGTGCCTTTTCAATTTTGGTGTTGTTATTACTTTTTTATTTACCACCAGATCTGTAAAAAAATCCCCGGATGTTATAATTATTTAGGATTTGTGAAGCTGAGTATTTATTTAAATAAAATCATTGTCTCTCAAAAGAAATTTACCTATCGAATAATTACGAGAATCCAATGACATTATACAAATACTAGACATGTTATATTCATACTAATTGAACAAAAACTATAGCACCGCTTACGAAAAAAGTATAGCATTTACATACAGTTACATTGTATCACTTGAATTTATCATCTATTTACTAAAACTCCCCAGTTGTCAATTCTAAATTAATACTCATTCATTACCGAAAATTGGTTTGTAGATTTATAATTATAATATTTTAATGTTATTGTATATTTTAAGCACATATTATGGCGGTTTCAGTGCATATTTCGGCATTTACAGTACATATATCAGATAATCCGATTTTTACTTATAACTTTACTAATCAGAATTGACGACTGTCATACCCTCGATAGCCGATAATTTTAGCCAAGGACCTGTATGCTAATTCAACAGGCTAAATCCTAATGCATGTGGGACATTTATTGTCACAGATGATTATATAATTGAACACAATAGTGTCCCAGAGACAGTGTTGCAAGTCGCAACAACACTGCTTTTCGTAACGTGTTATAAATACCCGCAGACAATGTGGGTTCCATTGTGCATTACGCGCTAGTTGAATGCTGAATATTTAAGTGTTTATTATCGATGAATGTTTCAATTATTGAATTAATTATTTGAAAGGGGATTGCACTGTATGTGGAGCAAATCATATCTTGAGGTTAACGTGTTTTATGAATAGATATTAAATTAAGAAAGCGAGACGACGTTCCACAATTAAAGTTAAGTAATATATGTAATAAAATATCTCACTATTTGTTACTTTATGAGTTAGTATAAATGTAGAAGTTCGGAGAATGAGATTCCCGGTGAGATGAGTCCGATGAGATGAGTCCGGGAAACAGGGAAACATTTTCAATAAAGGTGAATTACAGGATGCTATTAGTTTGTTAACTAAATTAATTTATTTAACAAAATAATAGCACCCTGTAAGTCACCTTTATACAGGGTGTATCGGCACGTACCCGACAAACTTTAACCAGCTATTCCTTAGCACATTTGGAGTAAAAAATGTTATGGGCACTTTGCAGTCCGGTAACATTTTTTTTTAATAAAAAATTTACTATTCATATTTTCACCACATGTCACCAATGTTTTATCCTTTGTCAAAGTTTGAAAACCCATCTGGCAATATTTTAATATAATATTTTGTTCGAGTTTCGTTGAATAATGTACGTACGTACCTACGTTGGCGCGCTTTTACAATCACAACGAAATGGCACGGCACCATTCGTCTCATTTTTAACTATTATTATTTAGTGTGTACGAAAGAGCGAGGACACTTTTTGACACACTTGCTAATAACAGCTGCTGAACACGAGATACAATGCAAATGACAGTGACGGAGTGTGGAGTTTTTATTTATTTTTTGTTTTTAATGGAAAAAAAAAATGTTACCGGACAGCAAAGCGCCCATAACATTTTTTACTCCAAATGTGCTGAGGAATAGCTGGTTAAAGTTTGTCGGGTACTTGCCGATACACCCTGTAGACAATGTTTCCCTGTTTTGTTGACTCCTCCCACCTTTCTCGCCCCCTTCCCCCACACCTAAATCACCCCACCCACTACCATCGCCTAATAAAATCTAATCTTTCTGTATTTGTATAATTTTTAAGTTAGTTTTAAGATTGCTAGTTAATGACACGGTTGTGTCGAAACCAGTAGCAAAGTAAACTAAATTTAAGTAACAAATGTACATTGGAAAATAAAACTCAATAAAAATAAAGTTGTATCCCTGAAATCGAAAGGAAATTGTATATTAATTTATTTTCACAATTATTTTTGCCTATTTCTTGAAATGATGATGATATAATTATGTTTTATTTTTGGTACCAACCTACCAGCGGCGTGCATAACTCTTTGGGGATCTGGTGAGGAGGCACGAAATGAAAGACGTGTCGTGAAGGTCACATGGTTTATTCAGTCAGTTTGCCGTGATGAGGAGATGACGTAGGACTCATGTTGTATTCTCCGGATGCTGGCTGTGATGGCTGGTCAAGAGCGGGTCAGTGAGTCGACGCCGGGCGCTGGTGACCGGACTCGTTGACTGTCAGGCACTGGCGATCTTGGCAATCAGTACTCCAGTGCTGACGGGAAGGCCGAAGGTGCGGTGGACCTTGTAGACGGTTGAGCGGGAGCTGCGTAGACCAGTGAGGATGCTGCGTGTCCTCGTGGTGGTCATGGTGTGTGGATGAAGCGCTGGTCAGAGGCGCTGGAACCAGGGCGCTGTAATCCGTGGTAGCGCTGGCCAGGGACGGCGGCCGGGGCCAAGGCGCTATAATGATGTCCCGATGGAGTCCATAGTTGAAAACCGGGCGGAGCCGGGTATATTGTCCTTCGCGCTAGTAAGAGGAGCGCGGGTTATCACTCGTTGATCCTTGTTAAATGACGGCGGACTGATGACTGACTACTACGAGTTCCTTCACGCTGCCGCTTTTATAAGGTGAAGAAACTTCTCGAACATTTTGGTTGCTATGTAGATATTGCCAAACTAAAATTAAAAAATAAAAGAACATCCAAGAAGCTTGTTTGGAAAAAGCCGAAACTTCTAGAATGCCGTTCGAATCAAGTAGTGGCGTACCACTACAACTCTATGACGAAAGGTAGTAAGTAGTATGAGGTTTTGTAATTTCGGGTTTGAATTATTGTACATTGAATTTTTGAATTATGATTTACATCATGGGGTAATTATTACAAACGAGTAACTCCGAAATAAGCGTCTTCGAGTTACACACAAAACCTTACAATTATTTCCTCGCCCAAGTATGTCACAAACATAAAATATGTGTTTGTAGCATACATGCACACTCATAACTTAAAAAGCTGATTTCGGAGTTAAAATTAAATTTAATTGGAATAAAATCTTTTTAATAACGTTTGAATCATAACCATCAATGTAATATATCATTGAAGAAGAAGATAATGCTAATAAATATAAACGAAACATTAAACATAGAAATTAATAATTGAAGATAAGTTAATTCTGAATATGAAATATGAGATCGACAATAATACCCAATGGCCGAGTGGTTAGAGGCGTTGTCCCGGCAAGACGGAGATCCTGGGTTCGATTCCCAGTTGAGAGCGTTACCTTTATATATTTCTATGTCTTGTTCTGTTTCATCTTTATTAGATATGGATTATTTACAACTTGAAAAACGTACGCCGCTGGTATAATGTACTGTATATTATCTGCCTGTACAAAATGTAAAAAATATAGAATAATAACATATGTACATTGGTAGAAACATATTATATATTTATACAACGCACTTGATGTGATTTTGCACTTAAACTGCGCTATACAAATCATCCAAATATTATTATTATTAATTATTTCTAAATAGTATAAAACAAAATCGCTATCCGCGTTTGTCTGTAATTGCAATTAGTTCTTCTAAACCACGCAACGGATTTTTATAAGGTTTTCATCGTTGATGTAATTAGTCAATGGTTTTCACTATCGTTTGGAAAATTTCTTCTTCTTTAGTATATTATAGAGAAAAGTCGATGTTTTGTGATCGAGTAATATTTTCTGGCGCTTACATTGCTAACGCTGGCTAAACCTTATGACTTATGACTTATGAGATACATCTAAATAATGTATTACGGAATTGTATATCTTAAAAAGTCAGCGATGGTATATCGTCGCTCTAGTTCTCTCCTCTTCCAAGGATAATCCCCAGCAACACCGGGTAACGTCAACTAGTGTTATTTAAATAAGTCAAGATTATATTATGAAATGAATTTCGAAGACATTTTAAGAAATAGAAAAATAATTTATAACTAGCAAGAATATTTGAAAAACTATTAAGTCTACTTAAAATTTATAACAGATTGTAAAATATGCAAATCTTTCTAACACTCCCTTCTACTTTGTATGTAGTTTATGACTTGTATAAGACAGGTTTCCTTCTGTCAGGTTTTGAGTTTCGCGGGTCATATTATAACCGGATATCGCCTATTAAATATTATTACGGCTTTCCGTCGGTTTCAGCCTGTTGACTGATTGTCGTATCAATTGACGTTTCCTCTGTAAACTGAATACAAGTATGATCAATATAATAATTGATTAATTACGTTGATTACTGCCTTGGTAGGTAATCGACTTGCAAACTTAATACGCTAAATTCATCTGCCTCTGCTATCGATCTACGTTGGTAGATAGATGTTTCCTCTATAAACCGAATGCACTACAGAACGCTATAGTATTGATTAATTACCTTGATTACAAGAATGGAAGTAGGTACTTAATCAACTCTTAATGTTAATATAATTCGCAAATATCTCTGCGGATCAAACTACAGACAATATTTTATCAAAAGATTTTTCGTCTATAAATCAGGGTTGGAGAAAACTCTAGATTTTTCAAAGATGATTTGACCAGTGGGTTTTATCGTTTTTTTTCAAGCTTTAGGCGATGCAATTTTATTTTTTTAATTTTATTTTATTAGGAACATTAACAGGTTTATAACATAACATGCATAGAGAGAGAGAAAAAATAAGTAAAAGAATTAGGTTACAACCCAATAACCAATGTTCACATCATGCAATAAAGATAAAGAAGGTTAAAAAGCAATAAACAAACAAAGAAAGGTTAAAAACAAAGAAATGTTAAAAACAAGGAAATAATAAGAGAAAATGTATATATATATATATATATATACACGTATAAACACATACATATATATATACATACACATGCATATACACATATAAATACATACGTACACACATACATATACATAGTTGCATAAATACATACGCATACATACATGCATACATACATACATACACACACGTACATTTGATATTAAATACAAATAATATGTAAGAGTGATAATGAATAAATGATGAATGTAATGTATTAAATTTAGAAAAGGGTTAATTATTACAATACTCTGTTAACAATTTTTTTAATTAATGCAAAATCATGCTAAAGCTCATGATTGTTTAAAACCCTTATGTACAAAATTGTAAACATTTATATGTACCCAATGTATATTAGATACTATTATTGAGAATAATAAATAAAAAGCACAATTGGGATTTTTTTGGGGATGTTTTTTTTTACATAAATCATAACAGGTTGGAATTTCAACCTTATCGCCATATCCGTAAGAAGTGTGTGATTCCGCCCAATTGCGAATCTAAAATATTAAAGTAATTGTCGAGATAAATATATTTAGGTTCCTGTTACCCAGACCAGAAGGTCACACTTGCAAAGTTGTTTTACACTCTCTTTATTTTACTCCAGGGATATATTTTATTTTTCATTACCTAAAATGACTCATAATTACTAGGTACTACATTATTACAGTACGTACGTATATAAAAATGAAATAAAGTATGGTTTTATTACTCATATTGCGAATTTTATTATTATTATTTTATTAAGAAGAATGCCTTTTTTATTTTAAAACCTAGCCGAGGGTTTTTCAAGTGGGTTTTTTGGGTCGAGAAAAATCATGCCAACCCTGCTATAAATCCTCACAAATACCCTATGAAATCGAACATACTGAATTTGGCTAATTTTGTGATTTTTTACAAAATTAGCAAAAACCTCGAAGAAAAATAAATTATTCGAAAACAAAACATAGTTAAAGCGCTGCAGTAGTGCGGTAGCGCAAACAGCATTCTGTTCGCTTTATTATGGTGATTTGCAATCATTGGTTTATGGGTGACCGGATAAATCATCACAATGATAATTCATCACACCTTTAAAAAGTTATAATAATAAAGTCATGGTAAGTGATGAAACACAAACTTTATTAACTGGGTTAAGTAGGTTAGGTTAGGTTTGGTATAAAAATTATTTTTTTCATCGTTTCTAATGACTTTATATCACTTTTTAAAGGTGTGTTGAATTGTCACTGTGTTGAGTTATCATGGAACCGGTTTATGACGT
The DNA here is from genome assembly GCA_026573805.1 of Hesperophylax magnus. Taxonomy (NCBI): domain Eukaryota; kingdom Metazoa; phylum Arthropoda; class Insecta; order Trichoptera; family Limnephilidae; genus Hesperophylax; species Hesperophylax magnus. The sequence goes on along the minus strand of JAIUSX010000018.1, from coordinate 21,827,682 downwards.
TTACTTGTATTTGATCATCGTTCACGGGTATACATTTTCAAACAAAAGAATAAATGCTTCTTTTAAGATGATTTGAATGTGCCTACTGTTTAAAATAATTTTTGTATACACGGTGTCCGGAAACTCGTACTAAAAGCGAGAAACTGGTGAATCTACTTCACAGTTGGAAGCAATGTTGTCGCACAAGTTTTTTTTTAAATGTGAGATTAATATTAGATGAATAATGTCTTATAAAATAAGTAGAAGCGTAGACCCGCTTCCAAAATTTTTTTAGCACGTTTAAGTTGTCAAAAATAAGTTTTTTGTTGTCTCTATGTGATGTAGATTCACCAGATCCCGCTTGTACTACGAGTTTCAGGACACCGTGTATAAACCGTATGGGCGTGTATATCGTAAATAAAATAAAATAAACATCAGATAGTCGGCGCCAAGTCATCGAGAAGGTATTATAAATCATCACTCAACCAATCTCACCTCAAGCCCAATTTGGTCAAGTACCAACAAAAAACCGATTGAGAATTCTGACAGTCAGACGAGGCCGGCACCACCGGACTGCCAAATTAACAAAACACCGGCTTTGTTGTGTCGGGTCTCTCTGTAACTCTGCACAACTCTGTAACTGTGTAACTCTGTACTGTGCAACTCTGTATGCCGGTCGCGTTGTTGTTCCGGGAACATTAGCATGCGCTGTGCAGTGGGTTTCTTACCTCCCTTATTAGTGAGGGTTGAGTGACCGTCGAATAATCGATCTGTAATCTGTATCGATGGAACTATAAATACTTTTTACTTTTCGTTGAGAACAGATTTGGTATTGTGGATGAGAATCCGCAGATCATAATGGGCACTTTATATGTTCATGTATGCTTTTCTACAACATTTTATTTACAATTAGCAATGGATGGGTCACGACTTATTTTGTTAAGAGCTGTAGCTAGAGTACAGGTACGGCTCAAAGAGTTAACTCAATTGAACGACGGCTCATCTGAACGGAGGCCGTGAGCTCAGAGCGTATGAGCAATGAGAATACTGTGCTCGACCGATACGGCTCCCCCGATACGGCTCCCGGCTGGCTCCCAGTGTAAATGTACGATCGTAAGACTCTTGGTACCGGTACGCCGCTCGTACCACGAGAAAATTAAGATGCTAGGTAGTTAAGTAGGTACATATGATTGATGTAGGACTGTTAGGCGCTGTTAACGTCTCTGCGTATGTAATAATAATTGCATAATTTAAATGGCGTTATTTTTTTAAAATATCTCCTGATAAAAGAGAGAAACCGTCTAAATGAGCCGTGGTACGGTTTTTTAGAGCTAGCTCAATTGTGCGGGGATGCAATGCGAAGTAAAATAAAATCATCTCCTTTTGATTGCTTATTATTACGTATTATAAATGCTTTAATTAAATACTGCGAGTAGAACATACATATTGGCCTTTTACAAGCATAGAAAAAAAATAAAGCATCAGGCGTATAAAAAAATGTTTGAAGTGTAAAATCTCTTTCTTACGAACCCCTTTTCGGATATGGTTGTATTGTATGATGTGGAAAATTAAGTTCTTTCGATTATTATCGGAAAACATTTTAATATTTGTGCCTAAAGTTCACAAAATAAAATAAAAAGTGCATTTTGATGATGTTTTTTTTGTGAGTAATTTCAAACGTATTGCCTTTTGCGTAAGGAGTGCGTGATTTCTCCCGATTCCGAAAGTCACACGCCGAGTTCATCACCTCAATAGCATTTTAAAGTAACATCTTTTGTTCACTGTAGTGAACATTCCGAAAAAAAAGCTTGTTCAAAATATTCTTATATTTTGTGGGATTTATTTCTTTCCATAATGATAATTTATACTTAAGAGATTTTTGGTTTGATATATGATTTTATTCAAATAAAAACGAGAAATCTATTTTTACTCTTTCGTCCAAAATAAAAGATGATACGCGATAATTAATAGTAATAAATATAGATAAATACTTATTATTAACAATTGTTAATTTATATCTAATTTAACGTTATACATTTGCCATTCACAGTAGTGTACATTTGAACTAAGATGCTGTATTAGGTAACTTTGGAAATGTTCACTGTTTTTCTGAAAATCAGAAAATACATTTTGGTATGATTTGAGATTTTCACAGCAAAAAGTATTATAGTGATTTGTTTTTGGGGTATTGTGCCTTGTTGCGTACCTCCTTCTTTAGCCAACGTTTCGGACAGCATTAAAGTGTCCATCATCAGGGCAGATGGGTCATTACATGAAAAAAAGTAGCCCAAAAGTGCCCAAAATGTAAAAAAGCAGTAATACCCATTGGCAGCACTATAAGAGGAATATTTTAAATGGAAATATCGATTTAACAAAGCAAATACGGAATGCATTATCAAATTGGCTAAATTTCAAAGCAATTCAAAGGAGATTGGGTCAATGACATCGCAAAGATCACCTGTGAAACGTGAAGTTAGCAACTGAACGCGAAATGCAAAAATGTCATTTTTTGTGGATTGGAACAAAGTGGTGCCAGTGTAAAAAAATCTTACATGAATATTAATGTAATTAAATATTTTAACCCGAGTAGTATACGGCCCTTCTCATCGTATATCTATACCAGCGCTGCAGCGGCGTATTAGGGGATCTTTATAAGTAAGACTGTTGTTGTTTCAAGTATTAGCGTGCAGACCCAACGAAATCATTTAATTGACTTAATCATTTCTCACCGACTTCTTCGAATATTACTTTAAGCCGATGAACACAGTTTTCACATAATTACGTCATTATAAATTAAAAAGAGTTATTCCGTCCATTCTTTCGATGGTAAAAATACCTCCGTTTGGTGACACGCCAATTAAAACAATAGCGAGCCAGGGTAATTAGTAGGTATTCTCATGGTTATTTGTAAACGTTTCGTGTGCTTAATTATGTTATGTGAACAGTTCACTTGTAAAGAAGGAATATATTAAATTGTATCAAATTTCTTTGGGACAATTTAAAATTTTATTTGTTAGAAAACAGTTGCTTCTTTGTAAACAAACACATTTAACTAGCTGACGTGTACCCAACTTTGTAATTTCTCAACTATTCTCTTAACCAAGAGACAAACACATTTAGGTAATAACTAGCTGACGTGTACCCAACGTTGCTCGGGGACTCAAACATGGTTTGGGGTGGAGTTTTAAGGTTTTGAGGCCTTTTTAAAATATACTAATCATCTGATTAGTACAGATCATACTTACTGTCATAGCACCGGCGCTAATATTTTACATACAAACGGGCATGGTAACAGACTCAATAATCTAGAAGCACTAGAAATAAAAAAAGCTGTAAAAACCAAAAGTCCTATTCTCAATAATCAATTAGACATATCAAGTAGTCCAATATTAGGTTTGTTTTCAATAAACCCTTAAACAATTCCAAGTTCTCCTTATCACCATGTCAGTTGATGCTTTGTTTCTCAAGATATATTATTATAATCTATTAGTCTACATAATTATCTTTCGGTTTTTCCCATGTCTTTTGTACTTGTGTAAATGTATTTTGCATGCTTTCTCTGTGTTCGTTATATTTATATCATGTTGTCTCCCTCTATTTTTTTTATATTTAAGCTCACACTTTGTACTTCTTGTCTAGTAATAATTTGTACCCTGGAGATACTAGAGTAAAACGAAACCGGTCGGTTCTAAAAATTATTAAAAACTCGTGGTTTTAAAACAAAAAGAATTTTATTTTATTACATTATTTTGATGTATATCTTAAGGTTTAGCCAACGTTAGCAATGTAAGCGCCCGATTTTTTTTTGACTTGAATATAAATCATCGTCTTTTCTCTACTTAATCATAATATGCATGTATTATATTTATAAACCTTCAGGAAGAAATTCTCTGAATGATAGTTAGTCAAAATCCGTAGCGTAGTTTAGAACTAAGGGCACAAACGATAGACGCGGATAGCAACTTTGTTCTATACTGTTGAGAAATTAAAGAAGGTATGTTTAATTTAGCACATAATAATAATAGTAATTAAATGAGATAAAAAGAATTTGGCATTCTCAGACTATAAAAATATTACCATTCGTTATTTCGGCTACTGGCATTATACCTAGCTCTCTCATTAAAAATTTAGGCGTATTAGATCTATAAAAAAATTATATATAAAAATAAAAAAATCAGTCATTTTAAATACATGTAGGATAACGAAAGATTTTTTAAATATTTATATAGGATTTATAGGCCCTGTTAGGAGTTCTACCCAGCCGAACCCTCTGATATGAAAATATCTGGAGTGGTGAATTATTTTCTAGATGATCATTTGTGGAAAAGTGTGTGGAAGGGTTTAGTTTTTCCTATGAGGAAGATTTAACCCGGACATAAAATCGGAAAATATAATGATACTAACCGTAAGACCTCGTGATTTGAGTCTGAATCCATTAGAAGTATCGCCATGTATCGTCTTTGATCCTATATGTCAAAATCTGTCAAAACTTGGGAACCGTGGACCAATAAATTTTTACATATTGTCGTGTTCTATTCAGCACATGGTGACATAACAACGGTTCCGCGATACCCGTATAATACATCCCTATCTCGAGGATTGTGTGCTTGTAGAGTTGTGAGGTAGGAGGTGTGAACTAGTGTTGGCACATGCAAGTATCGCCGCTCCCAAGCGGGTCACGAGTCACGACATATCCTCATAGTCTCAATGCAGTCGTAAAGATAAATCAGCTCTAACCCATTGCCTATTGCAACCATCCAACCAACGGTTGTTCACTATTTGAGAAAGGGCACGTCTGTGAAATTGCTGAACAGGGGTCCCAAAGCTCTCTAAATAAGTGAGAATTACTTGCAAAATCAGAATTACTTTGACTGTCTTGCGGCATATTTCCTTGACTGATAATAGAAATACCCGGCTCATACGCATGGAGTCATGGAATAACGAAAAAATAGAGGTAATAAAGATATATATTTTGATTTAGAAGAAAAGCTGTGCAAATGCCATCTTGAAATTGTGCATTTGGGATATCATTCAAACTGATGGATATTATACGGAAAAGGATTGTGATTTTAGAATAAACAAGAGAGACTCGAAGTTTCCTTTGGCGGTAACAAACCGTGATTTGCAAATATGACTTATAAATGGTTTGGGGTAAAGATTTAATGTGGTGAGGCCGTTTTACGATATACAATTCCTTGTAAAATTATTTTGATGTATCTTATTATTTGATGGTTTAGCCAGCATTAGCAACGCAAGCGCTCGAACATATTTTTTATGACTTGCTTACAAAACATCAACTTTTCTCTACTTTCTATAAATATAATATGCATTCCGAGATGTGCCCTGTTGACATTGGTGTTTAATTATATTAATTTACACATTTTTAGTTTATTAGGGAAACAAACAGCTAAACATATTTTATAAAAAAACTACATGTTATATGAACCAGTGAAGTTTCCAACGCGAACATATAAGCGTTTATCTGAAATTGGATTACACTGCAGCAGTTAATATACTACTTAAATGTCGGTCCTACCCGATCCGCATTTGGCGGGGTTGTTAGCGCAGTTGATTATAGTCCCTGTGAAGAAAGGTACAATCCCCAGTCAAACACAAAGAGCAACAAGTTATAGATTCCGCTATATAAATTAAATTGCGATATTTAGGTAAAATGAACAAAGTTTGGTACCGCTTCAGTATTATTTAGTATTAGCAGTGTCACCGCTGTACTTGTTGCTTTCTACTCCTCCACCTTCCGGAGCCGTTACAAGTAACAAGTTACAGGTAAAGGTAACGGAGGATGTTCATATTATTTCATAGGAACAGGTTGAGATAGCCGCAATGTGCAACTTATGATTTTCATCTTGTTTTGCAGGGACGTGCATGGCGTTTATCATTTTCCGTAGTTTCCTTGAAAGGTAAAACATTCAAGTAATATAAAATGCTACGAGAATTGAGTGTGTTTTATAACTAGTCCTTTGCTGAGCCGAACTTAATCCAGTTTAATTATTAAACGATCGTACGGATTTCACAAACATAATACATGACAAGAATTAACAAACATTTTACAGTAATAACATATCTGTAGGTAATACATATAATAAAAAAACACGTACGTAAACGTACTTTGCGGGCAGTTCGCTTTCAAATCTTACCTAACAAATTCAGGGCTCCTTGAGGAAGCCTTCGTAAAAAAAAAATCTTCTATCTACAAGTAAAAATCTTCGTTTGTTCAAAAACCTCCCAAAGCAACGCATTCGAATAAGCGTATTTTATACCTATTTTATAAAGATGTCTTTTTAAACAGCGCCATCTGTTAAACGTAAAAGAACACACGCGGTATTATTTCTATATCTGCACAGAGAGATTGAGCCATAGGAGAGCGTGGCGGGGTACAGATAATGTTCATATAAATTCGTACGCTTATGTCATATGAACCAAAATAAAAATAAATTTATAGAGCAGAATTTTTTCTCACTTACAAGGGACCTTCCCACACTATACAAAACTCAGATCGTTAGCAACTTACGATTAGGTCATTATTCTTTGTCCTGATTCTACGAGATAAAAATACAGCAAAAGCACGAGAGAGATAATGACGGTGTTTGCAATAATTGCTCAATTATTAAACCGTCACGTTTTGGAGATGTGACAACAGACGTTCCATCATCCAATTCTCATGACGGTAGATCATGATAAGATGATGTCGAATTCAAGATAGATTTATTGTGTGATTGACTTTCCGGAATCTTTTAAGGTTGCTAAATAGTCGAAAATTTTATCATTCAAATTGGATACTCCCTTCCTTCCGCGCTAACTTCGTACGACTCTCTTCACTAGGTCCGGTGTATCAGTTGCTTTTTAGCTCAGCCTGGTTGCACCTAAATCGGTACATAAGTCGGAAGCATATAGATATCATATTATATTATATTGTTTTGTACATGATTTTAATAGAGCAACGTGTTTCTTTTTTCTTTCAAAAACCAATCCAGTGTCACCGCGGTGTTTCAAAATGATAACGACCGCAGTTTATTTTTACGAGGATTTAATTTACGAGTTGATTTTTGATAAAGTTCCCACCTTCATTCGGAGTGGTGCTTCATGAGAAAATACTAATTGTAAATAGTATTTGGATTGCTGTAGTCAGTACACTATTCATGAAATTATGATGAACTAACCGGTGACACCATTTTTTTTTCTTCAATGGTTAAAGTCTTGGGTTTGTCACTCACTCCGTCCCCGGCACTTGTGGTTTGGATTACATTTGTTTACATTAGCTCCACACAGGAGGCCCTGAGGAAAAAACTTTCCCCTCACGGCCTATATCATCTTTGGGGCTGCTGTGTGGAGGGGCTTTTTGTATAGGAAGGAGAGGAAGTTCTGGGATGGAAAAGGTATGGGTAAAATGGAGGGGTGGGTAGGAATCTGGGGATCAATGTGTCCAGGAGTGACGGACATATGAATCGATCCCTCCCGCTGCCGTGAAAGACAATGGGTCGAGAGAGTCTGGCTGGAGACGTCAAAAGGTCTCCCTCAACCAGTCTCTCCCGATTGGGCCCGCAACGCAGTAGGTGGACAAACGCATCCGCCACCAATACCCAGACATACCTCACCCCATGAACCCGGGGACCTCCTGCTAAGTCACCAAACGTAGCGAACCTTTTGGGGTAACCTATGGCAGGGATTTTGGTTATCCAATAAATGGTTCCCGGGGCGGCGGTACCCATACCCGTCTCCCAAATTATACATTTTACTATGTTTTTATTTGCTATTGTTCCCAAGCAAACGTTTTTTAAATTTATTTTTATTTTTCATGGGCTCCATAACTGTTATACACCTTAGTATGAGATACATATTTTCCATCATGAGTTATGGTGCCTGAAAAAATACACGTAATTGTTAAAAAATGAAACCCGTAAACTATAATAACACATCTATTTTAAAATGTCTTTTAAAACGTTTTGGTTTGACTGAAGATTGGATCTTTCTACTGGAGTCGATAACTACCATTATCGCAAAATGGCGGTGTATTACCTGCTGTAATTTCATCCGATTTCAGAGAAATGCATATACGTCTGCGTGTATGTACGTGATTTTAACCAAACGTTTATAGAATGCATTGAAATATTTAATTATTGAAGACAATATTAGCGATTTCTAAACGAAAATCTGAAACAGAAAAGGATACGGTCACATCTAGGACTCTAACCCAGGACCCTTGCCTTGTCGGGGCACCGCTCTACCACTGAGCTAATGGGAACCTATCCACTTCGGTCACATTTAACTGTATCATACTTCGAATAAGAACTCCCAACATTGTCTTCATTTTTTTTCACCGCTCATTTTTTATTGGCTACCTTTTATAGTATTTTCTGAAAAAATGGGTAATAAAACATGTACTCTTTTGAGAAACTTTATTTTAATTTGTTTATATGAATAAAATTAAAATAATCTTTAGCAGTCATTTAGAGCTGAATCTGCTCGAAAACAAAACTAAATATTATAAAATCCTGATTTTTTTTCAATAATGAAACTTTATAAATCACCAGGCGTACAGAGCACTGAGGAGTTATTAAGGATGTGATCGTCGATAACAATTGACAGGTAACGGCACTGTCCATTCCAACTGCACCTTGCCAATGCAATTGCCAACCCGGTCCTGTTGGAATGTGCTTTTCTAGAAATATGTGGTAATAATACTATTCCGGATTTTAAGTGCAATATCAAGACACGGCATTAAAAGCATAGAAAAGCTACGGAGTGAGAGTAGGGATGTAACTTGTTGTGGTGTAACTCAACGTGGACTGGTTCCAGTTTGTTGTACTTCTTGGTGCTTCTGGTAAAGATTTAATGAGTAATATTCACTTGTCAAAGAAGTCCATTCATTTATACTGTTAAGGCGAAGCTTAATGCCAAATCACTATTTTGATTAATCTTTATAACGAATTGGTGCACATTATGAATACCAAAAAATATGCTTTAGATAAATTGAAGGTTTTCCTATCGTTTTGCTTGAGTAGAATGCAAATAAAAAAAAAAATTACTCGTTAAAAAATATAAATGTAAACTACTAAAAAAAATATTTTTAATATAGCTAAGATTATCTGTGACATTTTCTTTTGATCAACTTTTTTGCTTTCTTATAAAATTATTTACAAAATAAATAAAAACCAGTTTTGTGCTTGAAATTGAACGTTTCTAGACTCTGTTTGTCAAGCGATTTTAATGCCTATTACCTACGATATAAGGTATACCAAGAATATACACATTTTTGGCTTGTAGCTTCCTCTTAATGCTTTGGATTAAATTATTTTAGTCCTATCGTGTTAAAGTTGCAGTTCTGTGAACAATAGACCTCGAGTCCAAAAAATGATTTTTCCAATTTTCTTTTATTTAATAAATCAATACTAAAATGTCCTCTGAAATCATAAGATTTGGAAGCAGGTACTTAAATACCTACCTAAAAAAATAAAATAAAATAATTATTTATTAAATTTAATTAAATTAAAACATTATAAACCATAAAAAATTAATTGACTTTTTTTCATTTCTAATAAGGAATTATGCAATTTGTTCAAAGAAACGTCACAATCTCAATGATAATTCTTTTTTCAAATTGTCTTCATGTAGTTAGGTACCATAACATTGAAAATCTCAGTCAAAGTAAAGCTTGCTTGATTAATAAAGTGGATGCAGAAATTTTCGAAACCGGAAATGAACCACACAATCAAATTTACAGACAGATGAAATGCCAAACGATCTAGTTAAAACAGGACTTACTATTCATGCAATAATAATAATTGGATAATTTGTAGAGCGCCGTTTTTGTGAAAAATCACCTCAAGGGCGCTGTACAATTTATTTCCTAGGATCTACATTTGTTATTGGTTGCAATGGTTATTTTTTTCACAAATTCACATATTAAAATATTTGTTGTTGTTGATAATGGCTCAACTGCCCTTATTCCCAATTTGGGGTATGTTGTGGAGAAAGAGGATGGTTGTGAGTTACTGGCTATTCAGATCTAGTCACTAAATAAGGCTGAAGTCTTCACCAGAGCGATCCCGATGGTATTTCACGCAGAAAATAATTTACTATTTTCGAAAAATCAATATTCGTAAAACGTTAAAATGTTATAGACTAGCTTTTGATAATTAAAATTATTTTTTTACTCGTAATAAAATTACGATAATAGCTAAATAGCAAGAGCCTATCAATAAACGTGTTTTAAAGTTTACACAACTGATAAACAACCATAAAAGTGTTTGTTTATGAGTTGTGTGAAATTTAAAACACGTTTATTGGTCGGTCAGTGTATGGTGAATTTTCTATCGGTTCATGTTTTAAAACTCAAGTGAGATGATTTGAAATATTAACACGTAGGATAAACTGCACCTACGAGATATGTTGTAGGCTTAACTGTAAATAATGATTATTTTTGAGGTTAACTAATATCTACAACATCGTGAAAACATTCGAATACGAAGGCATTGGAAATTGGAATTTGATGTATTACAAACTTTTAAAAATACATCCGATATAAAATTGATCGAATTTTGAATTTGTTTTCCAAATGAATGAATAATATGGAATCTTGTAAGTAGAAATTAACCCACTTCCCGAAGCACGATCGAGCTAAAACTCGGGAGATGGAGTCGCTGTCGATGACACTGCATTCTATCAATTTTTTGTGGCACTCTTGCACACACACGTGCGCACACGCACTTTTTTCTGAAATTGGATGGATTATATTAAAAAATTTACAGAAGTTAATATACGTAATAAATGTCGGTGCTATCCAATTAGGATTCGGCTTATGTGTTGACTCCAACAGTTAAAGAGTCAGTCCCCGCGGAGGAAGGTTCAACCAACAGTCAAACCAAATTATTATTTTTTACAATAAAAGATATAAATTTTTTTTAGACCACTTTAATTTTAATTGTACTCTACCGGTTTCGGAAGCACCCTTCCTTCGTCAGGAGAATATTAAAACTTCTAATTATTTAGTTCTAATAAGCATTTATTTTTCACAATGCTTATTACAAATATGTATTATTTTGTACTTTATTTATGTTTTTAAAGACATTTTAAAAGTCCTCAGCAGTTTAAGAGCCAGTCCCTGGGGAGGAAGTTTCTATCCTCAGTGAAATTAAAAATTAAGAGATGGCGCGCCTAATCGAAATATTCGAACGAATCGAAAATTGATAATAGATGTATTTTAGAACACGACTCGTTTGAAATAGAGCAAAAAATCTATCGACAAATGCTTTAGTTGCATTTAAAGACACACTGTGAATTTTATCATACCTATAACATATTAAATAACAGAACAAAACTTGTTTTTAATAATTTTCAGACCTTACTTGGCGATTTCTTTTCTATCGAGGGAATTTCATAAAATTACCCTTTCGGCACAACAAGTCTGTAAATGTTTCAGACTTCAGGTAGTAATTTAATTTTTTTTTAAATTAAGCAAAAAAAAACTTTACTCAATAACATCGAAAACTTCCATTTCAGAGCACGTTTCATAGGCGCCATTTTTTTTCTGTCCCAGTAGCGCCTGGCGCCTAAATTATCGATTGAATTAATTATTTTTTGTAGATGTGATACCCCCCGCACGCACGAATATCTTCATTACTAAAACAAAGATTAATTTGTTCAATGTGTTCCTGGAACCAGTAGAGTTAGTTACTTGTAAGTTATTGTCAACCGGTTTTGGATAATGAATGAATGTTTCCTTTTTGAACTACTGCCTAGGCGGTCTCCCGTAAATGATTGCTTTCTGAAAAAAATGTGGTTTTTTTGTGCTGCAATAATAACTTTTGAATCAATGTTATAGCATATTTTTATCGTCTGTGAACCTGGGTCTTGAAGAGACCCATGTTATAAGAGGGAGGACACACATAGGCCGGAAAAACGAGTCGTATAAAGACCCGTTTTCATGTGACAAATGAAAACTCAGTAAAAATGTTATAATATATAGATATAATTCGTTATCCTTGATGTTGGCAGTCTCTCAACATCAAGGATAACTTTACAAAAAGAAGGAACCAAAGGAGGAACTAACGAAGGAAACAAAACGCCAACGTCTGCAAGATAAGCCCTTTTTGTTGATCAAATCAGATTAGCCAGGCAACTTCCCAACCTTCTTCTTCCCATCAACAAGCATGAAGTCGAAACAGCTGAACTGTTTTTTTTTTTAAATAAAATGATTAATAATATTATTGACTACACTTGAGAAAGGATTAAAAATGGAGTAGTAGAAATTGAAAAAAATGTACATTTTGTTTCTAATGATAGACATTCAAATTAATAGACCAGCCAAACAGGGAAAGGGAAATAAATCAAGGTGCGAGGAGCGCGGGAGGCTGCGTGACCGACCGTTTCTGTGATTTGTCAATAAATGCATCTGATTGTATACAGGCAACTCGCATTGTATTATCACTTCTCAGAAAGTACCTGAAAATAAAATCTGCTAACGAATTATGTTACTAGTCGTTTTTACAATGGCGCGCAAATTGCTGGCTGCGTAAAAGATACAAATCTTCAAATTCCAAACCGGATAAACAAAAGTCCAGGCTTGTTTCCAAAATTGAATATTTTGCTACACTATTTACTTAGACGCTTTTACCAATGTGTTATAATTTACCCTCCTCACTTATTTTTAGCGTCGCTACTCCAGGCGGTTAGTTTAAAAACGAACATTCAGATCCTGCATAGAAAAGTCTCACAACATACCACGCTGCAAACATTTGCCTTACTCTACTTTTCTGCGCAGGGTATAGTTTTTTTATATTTCAAAGTGCGCTCTTCGGCGGTCAATGTACGAATGGTGTCGCAGTTTATTTAAAACATTATCGAACCCTTCTGGTGCCAAAAATATGGTCACGTGGTTTGCCTCCAGCTCGTTGAGAGGATACCCAGAATTCATGCAAGGGCAAGTCTATTAATTTGGATGTATATTGGGAGTCGTACGAGTGTAATGTGGTTCTTAGCACGGGCAAAGTACTAAGTGAGGCTCACATTATCAAATAAGTTAAGTAATTGTATTAATTAAAAATATATATATGGTTTTAGCCCATTTAGCAAGCGCTCCGTATTACTTACCTACCAAGCTACAATTTTATGGAAAATACAAAAAAATATACATATTGCAACCAGATATAAAAACAATATACATATTGCAACGGCATGGCGTCAATGATAATTAATAGATATAAAAACAATATACATATTGCAACCGCATGGCGTCAATGATAATTAATAGATATAAAAACAATATACATATTGCAACCGCATGGCGTCAATGATAATTAATAGATATAAAAACAATATACATATTGCAACCGCATGGCGTCAATGATAATTAATAGATATAAAAACAATATACATATTGCAACCGCATGGCGTCAATGTTAATGAATAAATATAAAAAAATATAAATAAAGCAATATGTATTTTACGGAAGTCCTGGTTACACCAATGACCTCTTTTATGTGTTTTAACATTAAAAATCAGATAATCAAAAATGGTAATGTAAAGCAAAGTTACTGTGTTTTATTTAAAACGCTTAAATTACATACATCCACGCCAATTACAAAATCATTGCATGTTTCACATCCCGTCTTAGCGCCGCCGATAGCCGAACCCCTAATCAATATTCTAAGTGACCTGTTACATTATCAAAATATATCTTATTTCCTCACTCGTAGATTATAGACATGTACAGAAGGCAGCGAGATAAAATGCTGACTCATTATTTTGTAAAATTAATATTATAACCAAAAGTGTGACCATTTGTAGCTTAACCTTCCAGCTGGCGCGCTGTCGTAAAATTTACGACAGACGCGCCTTATCGCTTCCCCCACTCTTACCACTTAGTCGTAAGCATCGAGCTTTGAGCTATGCTATAGTCAAATCAAATCAAATCAAATGTCAAACATTTACCGCAAGATAGAAGTGCTTTTCTCAAAGTGAATTATGGTCGGGAAGTTGAACCGATAACAGAAGCCTTCCAAAACGCGGTGTTTGTCGGTTATGTACACTGGATAAGAAAAGACCCTCAGCATCAATGAAATGTTGCCGTTGCCAGTCCTTTACATGCAAGAACCATTCTTCAGTTGAGGTGGTTTGTAACAATTGTAAGGATGAGAATATTGATTCTGACTAAATAGGTCGATAAAATATTTTGTTTTGAAATATTAACATGTTTACAGTGTTGCTTCGTTTTTTTTTGAGAAAGTCAATTTTTTTTTAAGTACTGTTTATTATCATTTTTCATAACCCTAAAGAAATTCCCTAACATTTATATAAAGAAAACACCACTTACATGGAGAAAACTCGATGACGTAAAATTTACGACAAGCGCCCGCTCAAGGAAAATTTCTCAACGCGCCCGCTGGAAGGTTAAATTTCAAATACAGAAATGTGTTTCATCATCATAATTATGAATTTTTATTACAGTCAAATGGGTTGGCGATATTCTATGTCAGAAAACTGTAAGAGAGACAGAGCATGTGCTGAATGGGCTAGAACCAAAAGGAAGGTACTAAGTCAGTAGCGATGTTGGTTTCCATTCAAAGGCATTTCTAATAATAATAATAATAATACTTGGATGACTTGTATAGCGCCGTTTTTGTGCAAAAACACCTCAAGGGCGCTGTACAAACTTATAATACATTTGTACAGTGGTCTATGTTATTACTTAACTATTTATGGAGAAAATATACAGTTCAATACTTACCTGATAGGTCACTTGAGATTAACACTTAATTAACATTATCTAATTGTTTATTGGCGAAATTTAGATACAGGATTTAGGACTTAATTGAAAAATTGAATATAACTGGACTTTCTCTTAGGATTGGTATATTTAATTTAAGGATACGACAGCTTAAAAAGGTAAGTTTTTAATTTAGACCTGAATTCTGTTGGACTTGTTATGGATCTTAGTTCCGGAGGGAGTTTATTCCAAGCCTTCGGCCCAGATACTCCGAAAGCGCGATCACCAAACTTAGTATTTGGCTTGCGCATAGGTTCTATCAGTCTGCCTACAGCTGCTGATGTTGCTGATCTAAGCGTTGACTGCCTCAGACCAGTGTTTTCCGGGACGCATAGTTCAGAGATGTAGGGTGGGGCCATTTCATTGATGGATTTAAACACCATCCAGCACAGTTTGTACTGGATTCTTTCAGGGCACTTGAGCCAGTGAAGGTTACGAAGGTGTTCTGAAATGTGCGAATATTTTGAAACCCCGGTTATGAGCCGTGCTGCTGCATTAAACACTGATTGAAGTTTGTCAATTTGATATTTTGGAAGGCTGGCATAAATGCCGTTGCAGTAATCGAGACGTGAGACTACGTAAGAGTTGATAAGTAGTTTTGTTGCTTCTGAAGGAAGGTTTCTTCGGACAGACTTGAGTTGTCTTAGGTGAAAAAAACCGGTGCTCACAGTCCTATTTATTTGACTCTAATGTGTATTATCTATTCAGTGTGTTTTTCTGTAAATTCAATTTACTGTATTAACTACTAGAATCTGAGTTAAAATGTATCGTTTGACTGAGTGGATAATTTATGTTATGTAGAATAACTGGATTGTTCTCACTTAGGTGAGAACATCTGTAAGTACCTATTACTAAAATGGGTTGGTTAGTATCACTTCACCACCGTTAAAGTTTTGCGTGAAAACGTCTTTCGTTCGTCGTTGGAGCACCTGAGAGCACCTCAAGATCTACACGACGACGCACGAATAACTCATGTTACCTCTTCCGATGCTGAGTGACTATCTAACCCCCCCTCTCCGCTCAACGACATAAGCGCAGTAACAAGCAACGGAAAATGGTATATTTTTTGAAAATATATGCCACCTGGCGCCACAACCCTTGGGCCACGATATAATAATATTTGGCGACAACAAAAGCCATCGCTAACTCCGGCGGGACCTTAGTATGGAAGTCTATTTAAAAACGTTTTCACGTTAACAAATGAACCGCTGGAAAACAGTATTGTTTGTAAGGAAAAACACACAAATACTTACATTAATTTAATTTCACATTATCAATGGACTAACACAACTCATCTTCCACAATTCTACCATCATAATGTATTCATCCTCCCGATTTCAGCATTATACAATAATGAATAATGATGCATGAAAAACAGAACGGAATGAAGACAGCGGAATAAAAAAAATGGCGTACATTGTACCTACCTAGACGAGTATCCAACCTAATACGTGCCTAGTGCCTATCTTTCCATTAGAATTTAAACATCTCGAAGCTGAGTTTTGCCGCCCAAAACCTGTTGTACTAAACATTATGTTTGTCTGAACTGAGCTTGAAATGGAAATAATTAGAATCGTAAGAACTATCGTGGTGTTATTTCTGGAAATATATCTACATAACTGGCTGCTGTGTGCCCGGCGTTGCTCGGGGTTATAAATGATTTGGAGTAAAGTTTTGAGTTTGTCAATTATAGAGTACCTGAAAACTGGATGGATTCTTAAGATGGAAATAATATTTTTGTAAAGATTACTCATACAATACGTTTTCTTAGTATTTGTTTGACTTTCACCACTTTTATCGTTCTAAACATAGACCACTATTTTGTATTTGTTTCACTCGATCGTGCCGTGTCTTCTTTGGGTGTCCCCAACCTCATCTACCAACCACTTCCACGTCGTTCTACATTCTCCATTCTCCTCACACCCCATTTTCTTATTTTTGCCACGTCTTCCTCGTGCGTCCCCCCAAATTATTACTACATATCACATTGTTTCTGTTAAAAAAAAACATTATATCGAATTTAATTCGACTACATATCTCATTGGAATGCATCTCATTGACTTCCTCAAGCGTCCCTGCCTTTTTCGACTATTCAAACTACTTTCTGAACACTCCAGGCACTAATAAGAACAAACGCAGTAGTTTTTCAAACACACATTGCCATGTAAGATAGGAAATATTAGCGGCAAATGGAACAGTAGCGGAATGTCCCTTTGTTAGAAAATATAATAATATGTGTATCATTTCAAGGCACACAGCTGATACCTCCGTTGTAGCCTCTCCCTCTTTCTATAAATTTGCGTCGCATGCACCAGAAAGAGAGGTCACAACGGAGCTCTCAGGGGAAGACCATATACCTACATATTATTTACTGGAATGCTGACTGGTTGACTTCAGCAACGAAAAAAAATCTGGACAAACATTTAATAACAATATGTAATAAAAATAATAAATTATTAAATTTATATTAGGTAACCATAGCTATATAAATTATTAGAATAATTTTTCATAACTAAGCAATTGTTTTAAAGCTTTTCTCCTTGAATTTCAATAGGAATTAAAGCTAATTAATATTTTGTATTAGCTGTCCAGCCACGCGTTACTGTGGCTCAGTCTGAAAATAGTGTGTGTTGTTCTTACGTCCAACAGACAGCGCTGTTTTTACTTGTCACCGTTGACATCTATATAATTTAAATATACTATTAAACAACTATTTATATGTAAATACACACGCGTATTCGAATGCAATGTTGTGTTAAAATTTCAAAGCAATCGGCATAGAACTTACGGAGATTTAAGATTTTGAACAAATGAACATATATACATTTTTTTATACAGAAGATTGAAGACAATATTAATAAACGGCTCTCAAATGGAAAATGTGAAACAGATAAGATATTCATTTGCATCGAGGAATTGAACCCAAGTCCTTTTCCTTGTCGGGGAAGTGTTTTGACTACTGAACTAATTCTAACTAAGAAGCTATGCTAAGTCGTTTATATTGTCTTAAAAGGTCAAGGACGGATTGTTTCGGAGAATTTGAACAATTCATCAAATTTAAAACGTTCATATTTTCAAGTTCTGTGAAAGATTGTTTCAAGTTCTGTTTTTATTTCAGTTCTGTCAAGTAACTAGCCTATAGTGATATAATAACAGAACTTGAATAGTACTGTATTATAGCGGTATTGTGTAAATGTCCACTTGGTCATAAAAATATGTATAGCTTAAGTCATTAGTTAAAAGTCTTAGTTGTAAATCACTTGACATTAGTCTTAGATATAAGTCTCTCTCTATCTATGAAACTTAGTTATAAACCAAAAGTAATTAAGTCTAAGTGATCAATGCATAAATTAAGTTGTTAAGCGCCCTTGAGGTGATTTTCTCACGAAAACGGCGCTATATAAATAATATGACAAAGACACTACCAATACCACGCAATAAAAGCTTTCAACAGTTTAAAACTTGATATTAAAATTGAGGAAAATAAAAATAAATGCACACACAAAATTACAAAATGGATTAAAGAACAAAAAAGACAATATTACCAAAATTTCATAGCATAAAATAAATATAAAACCTATACGTAACACACAAAACTATAAACACACATCACTCACAAACACACAAGATTATTTTCAATGTACTATTTTTTTTTTTTTAATTTTAAATATATTATTATGTATTTTTAATTTTAAATGTATAATTTTTCTCATTAAATGTATTATGTAGTTTTTTTTATTTTTATTTATTTTTTTATTATTTTTTTTTTTATATATTATAAAATGAAGGCCTCAGCACGGGCAAGCCACCCAGTGAGGCCTACATTACTGAAAACCTTGAATTGTAAAAAAATATTGTACCTAATAAAAAAAAAAAAAAAAAAAAACCAATAATGATTGGATTGGATTGGATTATTCACAGAACCCGAAAATGAACGTTGAAATTTGATGAATTGTTCCAATTCTCCGAAACAACTCGTTCTTAATAATACAATGTGAAGTTTAACTTATTAATTCATTTTACTATAAAAAAAATCTATATATTTCAATTTTATTATGCAATTTATTTTATAAAAATATATCGTCTAAAACCTACAACGAAGAAGATTGATTATTTGTCCTTGGATGTTGACATTTAATTAACTTAACAGGTAGTCTATAATATATCACATTTTACAGGTGTTTCTTGTAAACCGTTTATACATGAGGGGATAATAAAATGAAATATATCATTACACCTTACACGCAAGGTGATTACAGCTTAAATGTTTCTAATAAGTTCATATTATACTCGTAAATGTCATGTCGTTACTTATATGGTGTACTTATAAGTAACGACATTATACACGCGTTATACGTCTGCAAATGATACAATTTCACGTTTTTTATGAGAACCAAATAAATAAAGAAGGATCTTTTTTGATTTTAAACCTTTGCAGAATTTTAAATTTTAGTTCACATCGTTTCGCCTTTAAAATGATTACCTAATTAAATGCTACGTATACTGCCGAACTGAACCTCAACTTATGGGAAAGAAACGAAGCGCTGTAATTGCTTCGTTCCTTTCCCATAATTCGTGGTATGGTTCGCGTTTCGGTTCGCAAATGTATGCATACCATAATAACTTTTCACTCTACGTAAAGATGACATTACACTACTTACCAGCAAACAAATGCATTTCAGGAACTATTTACAAGTCACCCTAAGGAATATCTAAAGAAAAAAATGATGTTACTCGGTGACTCTTCTGATTAATTTTCTATGTGTTATTATTTATTATACTTCTCATATTCATAAATATGAGCAGGTTTGCTTTTTATATTTAAATTTAAATGTCTTAGGGCCACAAAAGTAACAAGCTACATCCATGTAGAAAAATTACTGATAAAAAATGTTTCTAATTTATTAAGAATCTTTTCAAATTATTCATAATCCGGTTAAAAACGGGATGGTAGCCCTTAACGAATGAATTGATAGGTTTCCTAATAAACTGCATGGTAAAATAACAATGTATTGTCACGATGTCGGAACACGTTTTCATAAAACATTTTCATCAAGACAAACGCAGGTGCATGAACACGTTCCGATATTATTACGAAATTACTAAAAGTTTATCAGGGAATGGGCTACAATACCGTTGTTAACCGGATTACCAATAATTTGAAGAGATTCTTAATAAATTAGCAATACTCATTTTTCTCCGTGCATGCTTAAGGCCTTACTAATAAACGTCTTTTTAAATTTTACACAACTCCAAATAACATAAAATTTATAAAATGTAAACCAAATTTTGCTAAACGTTACTCTTTTCTTTGACATATGTTAATCACAAAAATATATAGCGAGTCGCTTGAACCACTGGGAGATTGGCCTTCAAAAGCACGTGCTTGCTCTTAACTCTGTCGGCATCTCATCCTATCTCATCCTGGTTATATTTCTCAACCAAACATCAAACCAACAACTTCTGTGATCCACCACTGATATCAAATAACTAGCGATGGGTAATGATTCATTTTATTAAGAGCGGGAGTCACGGTAACAACTCAATATTTTCGTACGGCTCAAAGAGTCGACTCAATTGAACGACGGCTCAAGCCTTAAACTCAGAGTGTATGAGCAATGAGAATACTGTGCTTGCCCGACACAACTCGCCCGAAACGGCTCTCTCACTACGACTCCCCCGATACGGTTCCCAGCTTCCAGCGTATGAATGAACGAACGCTCTTGGTACAGGTACGCCGCCTCGTACCACGAGAAAAATTAAAATGCTAGGTAATTAGAAGGTGTAGGTACATATGTCCTAGTCCAGATGTCGGACTGTTAGACGCCATTCAGTTCTCTGAGTATGTAAAAAACGGTGACGGATAAATCATCAAAATAATTGTTACCCTTTGTGCTATGTATAAAAAATCTTGTCTTAAACATTAGTTTACCAAAAAAATAATAATTAATATTTGACAAGTTCTAGTATCTTCACCAAAAATGTAGACAATTTGTCTCGACGCCATCTAGTGAGAGAGTTAGCACTTACAATGCCTCTCTCATATAAAATAAAGTTGGTTGTTTCAGGGGAATAAATGTAACAAGCAGTAATTATTGAATGAAACACTAGTATATATTGAATTATTTCGCGGATAAGAGATAAGCCGCCATAGCTCAGTGGTCAGAGCTGTCGACCGGAAATCGAAAGGACACGGGTTCAAGTCCCGTTGGCGTCATGTATCTTTTATCAGGAGATTTTTCAATGTGGATGAGTGTTTCAGGCTAATAATTATTGCTTATAAAATAATTGTTACCCTTTGTGCTATGCATAAAAAATCTTGTCTTAAACATTTGTTTACCAAAAAAATAATAATTAAAATGATAATTCATCACATCTTTAAAAAGTTTTGTAAAGTCATGGAAAGTGATGAAATAAAAACATTATTAACTGGGTTAAGTAGGTTAGGTTAGATAATTTGAATGTTGTTATAGATAATTTGAATGGTGCCATTTTTCTAAAATATGTCCTGATATAAAAGAAAAACCGTTCAATTGAGCCGTGGTACGATTTACCAAAAAGAGCTAGCTCAATTGTACGGCTCGTTCATGAACGACTCATCGCTACAAGTAACAACCATCATTGCGGCTCTCAACACCTGACACCTCGTTAATGTTCGGTTTAGATCGTTACACAAATAATTAAATTAATTATCATGAAATTCAGCTCCGTTAACTTACGTCTTAACCATTTAATAATTGTAATTCTTGGCTTTACTCCATAGCACTTATGTATAACGATTGTATTATATTACATTGTACAGCAGCTCAGGTAGGAAAAGCTGGCCATTAATCTCTCCCGCACCTTCCGTCGAGGAGTTCGGGCATTACTTCTGGAGATAAGGTTAAATGGGTGTTGCTTCTTGTCATGTTAGCTTTTTAAATGGTATACTTCATCAGAAAATCAAGTTACTCGTAAGTGGCTTTTTTAAGATTTACTAGCGTTTGATGAAAATGTTTGATTCTATTATTATTTGGCATACATTAAATCAATCTAAGATGTTAGAGGGAACGCGCTAATATTAAAAAAACGATAAAAATACAGCGAAAAAGGTGAAAAATTTTAATAAAACATGATTCGTTTAAAATAGAGAAAAAATCTCCTGACAAATGTCTAATCGTCTATCCCCTACGCCAAGTACAAATTATTATCAATTTTGAAGCCTGCTGGAATTTTCCCGATGCGAATTGTGAATTTAAGTGGTGCCATCTTCGCCCTACAAATAAATGTATTGTGTCTTCGGGTATTTCCGCCTCGCCGAAGATCTGCATTTATGAGCGCCGCTCATGTTTCATTTATCTCAGACGCCATAAATAAAATAACTTATTTATTATTACATCCTCATAAATTATAAATAATTAAATCAATCTACTGAATTTATCATCAAATGCAGAACTGATAATCCATAGAAATGCTATATATTCCGCTTTGAAAGATAATGGTGTGGATAATCTACGAAGGAACCAGAATTCTAGAAACCATAGTGCACCCGCCAAGCTGCGGGTACAACACTGACAAAGTCCAACAAAGGCCGCTCGCCATTTCAGAATGAGTTGGTTTGAGGTACCCAAATACTGAAACCTCATTTCTTCTTCCTTCTAACACCAACCAAAAGCTTCTAAAAAAGTAAACGAGTGGGGTGGCTAGAGAAGTTCAGAGAGAGAAATCTCCCCAGAATATTTTCGTATCTGGGGTGGGCGGAGAAGTGTGGCTAGAGAATTTCAGAGTGAGAAATTTCGTAAGTATATATTTTTGTATACGACTCTTATACAAAAGTGTAGAAGTAATCATATACGAAATGTAATACCAGTACACACAAACGTCACTCACCAACTCAAAAAATATTTGTATAATACGGTTTTGTATTAATAGAAAGAGAGTTGGGACAAATATATTTTGTGTATGGTGGCGGGACATTTTTATGCATCGTGTATGAAGTACGTAACTCTATACAGCAGCAATCATTATGGAGTGCATAATATACAAAATCATCGCTTGTTCAAACGATATCCTGTACATTATACAGAATATTCAATGAAATATTCAGCTCCTGAATTGCGAAGAATGTGGGAGCTTAATTGAACTGTTGCATGATCAATGTGAAATGCAGAATACAGATGTAAAAGTTATTACAGCGTAGTTATATGTATAGCATGTGGCTATTTGTATCGTGTATGTGTGTGTGCGTATGTGTGTGTAAGTGTGTCTGTGACTGTGTGTGTATGTGTGAGCATATGAGTGTGTGTGAGATACTTATATTTAGTTAAATATGTGAGGATTAAACTATGAAGATAATTGAAGATTATAGTAGAAACAGTACGCTAGATTAATCTATCTAATTATGACTCGACCATTATATTATTGATTATGTGTTTTATTTTTCTATTAGCTAGTCACCGGCGTTTCCCGGGCTTTATACAGTTTTTTGAAACCAGATATAGTCAGTAATTTACCTCTTATTTTGAATGCAATCAAAATTCTGTTTTAAGGGGGTTGGAAATGGGGGTGGGGTGGTTTTCCGAGATCTCTTGTTTTCAAGGTTAAGTGTCCACAATTTCAACAATTTCGGAATAAAACTGGTAGATTTATTTAAAAAAACAAACCCTCAAACTCACCCAGGGAGACATCTTCTTTTTATAGATAGATAGAAGATAGATTTCACTTAAACAGTAATCTCCGAAAATGCAAGTTTAAAATCAATTATTTACGAAAAAACGTACGAGAAGATATGAAATTGTCAGAAAAAAAACGATCTGTTAGTTCTTTCGTATTTCCTGTATTTTGTCAATTAACATTATTACAAACTAAAATTCATCTGTTTGCATTTGTAACATTTAACATTACACAAAATGATGTACTCAGTAAACAAACTGATGAACACAATAAACAAAGTGATGTACATAATAAATAAACTATGTACACCAATTGCAAAACGATGTACACAAAGTTATTGTGTCTCCAATATAAATCTTTCATCTCGTTAATACTTTCAAGTGGCTTATACCCGCGTCTTCGCTCGCATCGTATTAGGGAGACATTACTGTACATAGAATTTTCCCCACGGAAAAGAATTGTTTTTCGGGATGAAAAGTAGCCTATGTCACTTCCCAGTCCTTCAACTATCCCTATGTCATTTCGATTGGTCGCTCCGTTGCGACGTCATAGAAGGATAACCAAACAAACACACTTTCGCATTTATAATATAAGTAAGAATTTAGCCGTCTCCCCTCACGGGACGGTAAGCTATCAACTTTAATCTGGTGCTGTAAGAAAGCATAATTCCGAGAGCCCTCCGTTCCATATATTTATTTCTATTAGAATAGAAGAAATTACGTATTAACAGTGACTTACTATAACGCCAAAGTTTATCGTTAAGAGGAAGCTACAAGCCAAAAATGTGTATATTCTTGGTATACCTTACATCGTAGGTAATAGGCATTAAAATCGCTTGACAAACGAAGTCTAGAAAAAATATTTTACTTTTGTAGTTTACAATTATATTTTTTATTGAGAAATTTACTATTTTATTTGTATTCTACTCAAGCGAAACGATAGGAAAATCTCTTATTTATCTAAAGCATATTTTTTGGTATTCATAATGTAGACCAATTCGTTATAAAGTTTAATCAAAATAGTGATTTGGCATTAAGCTTCACCTTAAGGCGATGCATCGTGTCGCGTAACATTTAGGATCGGGTAACAAAAACACTCCTTATGTAGATGGCGATAAGGTTTCAATTCCCGCGTAATACCAGCCGAATGTTTCAGTTTATGCAAGAAAAAAAATTGCTAAAAGTGTGTTTTATTTGATTTTGCGAAATTCAGGCACATATTAAAAAAAATTATGATCATTTTCTAAAGAGCTTAATTTTCCACATTATACAATAAAACCATAACCGAAAAAAGATTCGTAAGTAGAAGATTTTGAACTTTAAAGCAAATTTTATAGGCCAGGCTATAGATAACAGAACCTGAAAAGTAATTTCACAGAACTTGAAAAATAACTTTTAAATTTGAAGAATTGTTCAAATTCTCTTAACCCGTCCTTAGCTTCGCCTTAAAAGTTAGATTTACAGGAAATATTGAAGGAAAAAGAAAATATTTGTTTTTAATTATGAAAGTTAAAAAATATTTTTTGTTGTTTACAATATCGCATCATAATATTAATTCTCCACTTTTAACCAACTTTCTAAAGCCAAATAAATAGAAATAAAGTGAAAATTTCCGTTTTGTCAATAGTAGCTGTATAACAATATAACACAGTATTATTACGAAAACATCACGGTATCTGACAGTCTTTTCATGTTTTATTCTTTCCATGGAACGAATAGGAATATTATGCCCATATTTGCAAAGGTTATTATAATTAGTAATTATTGTAGGTATTTGTTCTTATGGTGTACCAATTTCACTTACGATCATACGCGAGCGACATTATTACCTAGTTTAACAGGGATATCCAACTATTTATGAAATTTTAAATATTAACAAAAATTAAACGAAAGAAAACATTATTCTGAACTTTAAATGTAAGATCGACAAATATGACGAATAATAATTATGTTCCAATGGTCAAGTGGATAAAGGCGTTATCCCGGCAAGACAGAGATCCTGGGTTCTATTCCCATTTAGATTTAGATTTAGATTTTAGGTAGTATTAATTCCTTGTTCAATAATGCGTTGTTTGTTTATTTAGAATTAACGGCACAAGTGCCATTTGCTCACATGATAGTTATTGACAGTCATTGTACAATATATAAAGAAAGGAGAAATTATAAGTGAGCAAGACAAAAGAAAAAATAATATACATTACTACAAAGTTAGTGAAACAAATGACGAAGACACAAAAACAATTAATCACGCATTAGAGTGAATTTTTAACGACTGTTTTTTTAAACATAAAATAAAATATGAATTTGTCAAACGGCAGAATGGTCTCGAACTGTAGGCTCTTGGCATCAAGAAATTTGCAAACATCTTTGTTCAGATTTTTCGGGTGTTAGCAATTTCAATTCGTCATGTTCTGGATTTAGATCAGAAATAAATTTCAATCGTTGTGGAACTTTGAAATAAAAATTATACAAGAAAAAATGATAACTACAAACGCCATTTTGTTTATCATGTATTTAAATACGAGCCACTTGCACGCATTTTTATTGGCTTACAAAAAATAAATGGAATAGATTTTTTCTACTTGAAAAGTTTTTTTTTATGTGATTACCGTCACATAAACTCACAAACTTTTGGAACCAATGAGAGTATGGCATCCCCAATCGGGGTAGGAATGTCATGAGGCTGAAGGAGATGAGGAAGAGGAAGGTGTTATTTGACTATTCAGGTTTGGTCACCGACACGACTAACGTCAAAATGATTAAAAAGTTGGGAAGAAAACCTGGCTATTAGAATTGCTCTCTGAACACCGAAACCGTTAAATAAATAAATTTATTTCGACACAAAAAATGTATATCAATTTCCATCCACGTTTTGATTCCCTCAACACGACGAATTATCGTATTAACTGAGCTTATTATTATCTTCAAATTAATTTTGGTTGTGTTTGCGGGCCGTAAGTTGAACACCACCCAATCCAGTTGATGTAGTTGCAACGCGAGCTAAACGTATTCAGTGGAAAACAATGACAAAATGGCTTCACAGAAAGACAATGCCACAATCACACAAAGAGCAAACAGCCGCTATAGTTTACCAGTACACAATGGCCGGTGAATCAAATGACGGCTTTCTTCTCTTTCAATTCGTTTCCCGGGGAAAGTGAAAATAATCATTAAAACATGATATCAAAGCGTTACGATGAATTGAATCAGAATTGAGAATCGATTAATAATTTCCAGGGATTTTCAGTGTTGACACGCAAGCATGGCTCGCGGTGATATGGCCAAGATTTGAGACTGAGGCTGTCCTGATGATGGACATTGTCCGAATCGTTGGCTAAAGAAGTTGAAAACGAAACACGGCATAGCGATCAAAAAATCAATCCGTAAAAACAATGTTTTTTTACTATTATGCATCTATTTCTAAATGCCTTTTAAAACTTAAAAAAAATGGTTTGGCTGAGGATTGAAACTTCCTACCCAGGAACTAGAGTCGATAACTGTACCAACACCACCAAAGAAACGAATGATTTTAGAGAAATGCTGATATATCCGCGTGTGTTCGAAATTGCCTCCAAAACCTACCAACTGAGCCAAATCCCGATTGGATAAGACCGACATTTATTGCGTATAATAACTGCTGTAATGCCATCGAATTTCAAAGAAATGGGTATATATCACCATGATAAAATGCATTGTCATCGACAATGAGTCTATCTGCCGAGTTTCAGCTCGATCGGATATCGGGAAGTGGGTTAATTTACGCTTCCAAGATTTGCATTCATTCATTCCCGAAAACAAAATTCAATTAAACAAAATTCAATTAAACAAAATTCAAATAAACATAGGTACTTAAAAAAATAATCACGATAATAAATAAATAAAAATATTTATTTATTTATTAACGCCTTTTTCAAAAAGTAACTTTTCAAAGGTAACTTAAATTAGGCAAATATAAAATGGGTTTATTATATATATATATATATTTTAATAACTTGAAGGATAAAACCTCAAAATATAATATTAATTATTGAAGATAATTGATATATAGCGGTGCCCCTTGCCTTGCTGGGGCACCGCTCTATCAACTGCGATAATGGGACCCTATTCCTTCGGTCATATACAGGGTGTATCGGCAAGTACCCGACAAACTTTAACCAGCTATTCCTCAGCACATTTGGAGTAAAAAATGTTATGGGCGCTTTGCTGTCCGGTAACATTTTTTTTCCATCAAAAACAAAAAATAAATAAAAAATCCACACTGTCATTTGCATTGTTTCTCGTGTTCAACAGCTGTTATTAGCAAGTGTGTCAAAAAGTGTCCTCGCTCTTTCGTACACACTAAATAATAATAGTTAAAAATGAGACGAATGGTGCCGTGCCATTTCGTTGTGATTGTAAAAGCGCGCCAACGTAGGTACGTGCGTACATTATTCAACGAAACTCGAACAAAATATTGCCAGACGGGTTTTCAAACTTTGACAAAGGATAAAACATTGGTGACATGTGGTGAAAATATGAATATAATTTTTTTATTAAAAAAAAATGTTACCGGACAGCAAAGTGCCCATAACATTTTTTACTCCAAATGTGCTAAGGATATTCCTTAGCACATTTGGATTATTCCTTAGCTGGTTAAAGTTTGTCGGGTACGTGCCGATACACCCTGTATAACGATATCATACTTGGAATAAGAACTACCAAAATATCTTAATTTTTCTCATCGCACATTTTTATTGGATGCCATCTTTATGTATGATCGCATGATTCAACTCGAACTAAGCGCGAACTAGATAGCGTCTTAAATAAATATATTCTATTTTTATTTTCCCAGTCCCAGTTTCCGGTCCCAAATTTTTTCAAGTTTTCGTTTAAAAATCGCTTACGTTATCTTCAATAATTAAATTAAAAACAAATCTGATAAAATCAGCAATTAAATTAAACAACACAAATAAAAACGAAAATGAACATAAGTAATAATAATTAATTCAACATTGTATGAAATAATGTAGTCATCTAAACATAATATCTATATATACAAAGAAGATCGTTTGTGGTGTTTATTTTTACACAAATCTACAGTTTTATTCCGAGATGGATGAAATTTTGTACACAAAACTTGATCTTAAAAGGAAGGTCCCCCATACCTCTTTTCCACCCATTATTTCAGTACGTTGATACTTCTTGGTGATATTTTGTACTTTGCTTGAGGAAATTTTCTGTCTAAATCTGATTTAGAAAAGTCCGGACAATGCCGTACTTCAGTTCCATATAAAACCAGGATATTAAAAAATGGCATCACGCAAAAAACTAATTTATGAATGGGATTTTAACAACTGTTGCCTTGGGGCTTTCTAATACGAAATCTATCCAATTATCAAAAGCTACGTTCAATTTCCAACCTTCACCGCGCCTGGAATACATTAATTCAATCATTTACATGTGGTTGTCTGACAAATGTTTCGGCAAAAAAATATACTGTAATATCATTATTGTTATTGTTCGCAGGTTAAAGATAATTGGAATGTTGTAAAACCCGATTCTGAAACGAATGACTGTTTTTTCACTTGAGAATTAAACAACACTACAAATGAGCTACTTCAATGGCTTATTTATAAAACTTAATGAGAATGGATTTTTCTACTATAATATGCGCTATAAAAATAATAGATATCGTTTTATTATCCTCTCAAGCGATGGTATTTAGAAAATAAATGCCTTGAGCGATGGAGATTTCTGGCTGTTCGGTTTTGGATTCGGCGGCGCTCAATCAAAAAATCATACCTCCAAATATTAATAGTAGACTAACTAACCATCACGCCGTTTCCTCGCAGGGGTAGGCAGAGAGGACGGACCACCAAACAACTCGGTTTTGACACACATACATTAACTCTCATAGATTATTCCGACTCCTGACATGGCACGACTCAAGTATCTGATTCTCTTGATCGTGCCATGTCGTTTCCGACTTCTTCTACCATTCACACTTGCGTCATATATTATCTTTACACTCCTTTCTTCGTTCATTCGCTCTTTTACCATTTTTTTTCTTTCATCTGAGCGTCCCTTTCTTAATCTTACTCATCACGCGTATTTTGCCTTGCAAACTTTGCGGATCTCCAGATTCTTCACACGATAATACATGGTTTTACCACACATACGCCTTTATAGACAGTTTACTGCAGTTTAAACCAACGAATCCACCTATATTTCATCGTTTATCCCATATTTGTAGGATTTTTAAGTAACCATAAGAACACCTTCGATTGAAATTTTCAATAGTTTTGATGTACCAAATAACAGATATGTTTTTTTGCATCAGCTATTCACCTTATAAAGGAATGTTTTGTGGTATATACCATTGAAACTATTAAAAAATTCGTAATCCTCTAATAGATCGAACTAAAATGACATAAAAATACGCAATCCTCTAATAGATCGAACCAAAATGACGTAAAAATACGCAACCCTCTGCTAGATCAAACCAAAATGACATAAAAATACGCAATCCACTAATAGAGAGACCAAAATGACATAAAAATACGCAATCTCTAATAGAGAGAACCAAAATGACATAAAAATACGCAGTCCTCTAATAGATCGAACCAAAATGCCATAAAAATACACAATTCTAAAAATCCTTCCTAGTTATAAAACCACATTCAGAAAAAAAGTAGATTTATTTTGCAACAAAACACCATAACATGTTATAGTAAAGCGCACTTGAAGTGAAATATCACTAAACTGCGCTATATAATTGCTATGTTGTTATTATTATTATTATTAACATCCTTCCCCTAGTTATAGAACTAAAATAAAATTTTAGTGAGTAGAAATCAAGGATTAAAATCTGGCAGGAAAGAGGTCGATGAAAAAACAAAACAAACACTAAAAACGACATAGAATTCAATTAAATGGAAATAAAGAAGACAAACATTCCCGGGTTACGAATAACCAGACAATATTTGAAAATCTCCTACTACCACCACAGTAAGCGGAAAAAATTGCTTGTGTTGTGATGGAGGACTTAGCCAGCCGAGGAATTGAATACACTACGCCTGGGTGGGACTTAAACGCAATGTCAACTCAGCCACCGAGCGGTCTGTTATTTTTTTTCGACACATCTGAAATTACATTAGAATCCATACTGAACGAAAAAATCAGTAAGTGGCTCATTTGACACAGTGAATTATTACAGCGGTAATGGGAATTTGATTGTTTTAGTAATGATTCTGACTAATGTTTATAATGAGGAATTGTTTCTCTTAGAAAAAATATAGAAATGAAGCAAAAAATACCCTTGGGATAAAAATGTTCGTAATATTACATATTAAATAATTATCTTGTTTCAGAGATAAAAAAAGAAACAAATATACTTTCAAAATAAGCAGACTAAACAAATTAATTATTGAAACCTGTACACACTTTTTTTATTTACTTTACTAGCTTTACTATCGGATTCGCTAGAGATTTCTACATTGCTAGTTGACGTGTAATCGGCGTTGCTGGGGGGTTATCCTTAGGAGATCGACATATACCATAACTGTTTTTTTTGTAGGCCATTTTAAGATATACAATTCCATCGTAAATAAAGTCGAAAATGTAAACAACTAAGAATTTGTAAGGTTTTTAAGGTGTTTTTTATCAAAATTCTCAAGTCTTTCAAAAGAAATATTAACTCAACTTTTGCCACAAATTTTCTAATAAATGTAATATGTCCCACCCAAGCTTAGTATGTTCAATTCATCGGCTGGCTAAGTCCTCCATCACAACACTAGAAAATTCTCTGCTTACTGTGGTGGTAGTAGGAGATTTTCAAATATTGTTAGGTTATTCGTAACCTGGAAATGTTTGTCTTTTTTAAAAAAAAAATAAGAGTAAAATAAAATAGTAATGGAGGGAAAAATAGCAAATTGCCAGTGTTTTTACTATGGTGGCCTCTGCTTGCAAAGTCGTTAACTTTTTATAAAAGTATGTTTATCTGAAGTGATCTGCCAGGTAAGTTTGTTTTTCTGTTTCTGTATCTGTTTATAAATAATAAGTATGTTTTTTCTGTTTTTGTATCTGTTTTTAAATAATAAGTATGTTTTTCTGTTTCTGTGTCTGTCTATAAATAATAAGTATATTTTTACGTTTCTGTATTTTTTTATAAATAATAAGTTTGTTTTTCTGTTTCTGTATCTGTTTATAAATAATAAATATGTTTTTCTGAATCTGTATCTGTTTAAATAATAAGTATGTTTTTAGGTTTCTGAATCTGTTTATAAATAATAAGTATGTTTTTCTGTTTCTGTATCTGTTTAAAAATAATTAGTATGTTTTTCCGTTTCTGTATCTGTTTATAAATAATAAGTATGTTTTTCTGTTTCTGTATCTGTTTATAAATAATAAGTATGTTTTTTTGAATCTGTATCTTTTTATAAATGTTAAGTATGTTTCCCAGAATCTGTTTGTAAATAATAAAATTAGATAGAGCCTAGAAACTCTTTATAATAAATTGTAGAGTTCCCTTGAGATTATTTTCCACAGAAACGGCGTGATATAAATAATCAAATTATTATTATTATTAAAACAATAAGTGGGAAAACTTAAAAGGGTGATAAATAACCATTATTTTACGACATTTTACTCGGAAATCACTTAATGAAAGAATTATCTTTTCTAAACCATTCAAACGGCCAACAACTTGGCCAAACTGAGACGGAACGTACAAACATTGACAGACAGACGAAATGAAAAACGGTAGAGTTAAAAAATTCAGTCAAAAAGGCACACATAATATTAATCCATATAATTCAAACAATTGCGATTAAATTTCATGGTATAAACCATAGAATAACACAAACAATGCCATATATTTCCGTACAAAACTGTGTTTCACCATGGTTACGAAATTCAAATGGGTTGGTGATATGCAGTTCCAGAGAAGTCAGATAGAACGCGTGCTTAATGGTCTAGAACCAAAAGGTACTAAGTCAGTGGCACATTTGTTTGCATTCAAATTTATATGAAAGGCACTTCTAGTATTCTTCTTTACTCTATGGAATTAAACTTTATTATTATGTTTTTGTCATGATCAAAAAAACTAATTTGTAATAATATAATTTAAGATAAAACTTACCCATTATGAAGAGATTAGATTCAGTAGTCCAGAAAATGATATCCAACAACGTTGAGCACAAAACCACAAACTATGTATATTAAAGATTTTCCAATAACCCAACGATTTCCACCACTTAGAATTCACTTCACTATAGCAACAAATCACTGTTTAACTTTCTCCAATAATAATGATTGACTATTAAAGATTTTCTACTTCACTTAAAATAATAGACAGCACGCAACGTTTCCACAATTCCTCCGACGATTATGGATTCTCGGCAATTCGAAGCACCAACTGCAAAAAAGAAAAGTATTTATTTAACCCTCGATCACTCGCGCGGTTTTTAGCCTTGTGAGCACTCGCGGGGTGTTGTGGCCACCCCACATACTCAAAGTAATTTTTTATACACATAGTATCAGTTAATGGAATTATATCAGCATTTTATTATTTAGTGTTGTATGACGAATGTAAATAAAAAAAGTTAATTTTATAAATCAACTTTATTACTGTTCTACAAAACATTATAATAATAAGACTTTTTAGTCATAATATTGAGATCTTTCCTCAAAGAATCAAAAAAAAACTTCTTAGTTTTTAACATAATCTTTCTCATTGAAAATCATAAATATAAGGGTTAATTAACAAAATCAAATAAAATTTTCTTATTTATCGTAACCTTGCTGATAAAGTAACCCCGCAAAAGAATATAACACGAGCACTCGCGGGGTGTCGTAAACACCCCACGCAAACTTTGACACGTCCTCACGTTGCGAGCGCTCGCGCTAAACTCCCCTCCCTCCCCGTGTCAACTGGTTTAAAAGTAATTTGAAGGTACTGAGAAGCGCGGACTCGTAACTAGACAAATTATTGTTCATTTTTACGTTAAAAAATGCGTGGGGAGCTGACAGCACCCCACGCGAGTCATCGAGGGTTAAGACTAGCTGACGTGTACCCGGCGTTGCTCGGAGGTATGAATGGTTTGGAGTAAAGTTTTAAGTTAAGTGTATGGTTTGACTTGATCATGCCATGGTCCCCGACTTCTTCTACCATTCTCTTTCACATCAAAAATTCATCATACACCTCTTTCTTCCTTCCTCACGTACGCCTCATTTTAGCCCTTTATTTGATTCGTGTCTTCCTCGGGCTTCTCCGACTCTTTCTACCATTAACTGCTGTATACCACATTGTTACATTCCAGTGCAGAGAGCGTAAAGTCACTGCATTCGCTACTTTATACAACAATGTTACTTTACTCCGTATCTCATTTAGGAGCAGAGATATTGAGTATTCCTCGGACGTCCTCGACTTTTTCTACCATTCAAACCGCTCTAAAAACACTCCTGGCACTAATAAGCACAAATTTGAAATTTCAGCGAAAACAGTCCAGTAGTTTTGAAGTCCACATAGCATACAACATATCAAAGACAAAATTCACAACATACAGTATAAATAGCACGGGACAGCCAAAAAACAACACAAACACCATAAAAATACACGAATGTTTAAACACCAACATCTGCGATTGCCCTCCTCTAGAAAAAACAGAACAAATAAAGTATCTAGGAATCGTAATTGACCATAACCTTAGATGGACACCTCACATCAAACAAATCACAAATAAACTTAAGAAACATATATAAAATAAAACAATTGAAAACAATATATTTTGCACTTTGCCAATCAATAATATAATATGGAATTATTGCTTGGGGAGGAGCAACAAACTCGGCTATCAATTACATAGAAACCGCACAGAAAACGATCTTAAAGGTAATTCTAAAAAAACATAGACTGACTGATACAGAACAAATATTCAACAGCTGTGACGTACTAGATATACGCCAATTATACGTTAAAACACTACTTAACTACATTTTTGACAAAAAAAAAAATTCAACATACACAAAATAACACTAACAGACCAGTTAGACAAGCGTACAAAGAAAACATAAAAACTCCGACAGTAAATTCAAGCTTTGGACAAAGACACTACCAATACCATGCTATAAAAGCTTTCAACAGTGTAAAACTTGAAATTAAAATTGAGGAAAATAAAAATAAATTCACACACAAAATTACAAAATGGATTAAAGAACAAAAAAGACAATATTACCAAAATGTCATAGCATAAAATAAAAATAAAACCTACACGTAACACACAAAACCAATATAAACACACATCACTCACAAACACACAAGATTATATTTTAAATGTATTATTTTCTCTTTAAATGTATTATGTAGATTATATTTTCATATTATAAAATGAAGGCCTCAGCACGGGCAAGCCACCCAGTGAGGCCAACATTACTGGAAAACTTTGAAATGTAAAAAATATTGTACCAAATAAAAAAAAAATAAAAAAACAAATAAACATTCATTTTATATATATATTTATAGGCATTCCATCACGAATTTTTCATCATTTATTGCATACAATGTTCTTATGCCTTGTCATTGCGTACAATTTTTTTTAATGTGAAACATCTTTTAGCGCGTCTAGGGGGGAAAAACCGTATTTTGCGTAGCAAGCGTGGCAAGACAGGACGACACTCTTGCAGGGAACAACGCTTCATTCGCCAGCCTCATGACTCTTCGGCTCTTTTCGAACGGCTGCCAAAACTCGTAAAAACATTAAAATTTCTTTTTTTAATAAGACAATTCACCCTAAAAATAATGCTTTATTAGAGGTGATCAGAATGGTGAAATTAAAAATTAAAGTATATCAATGGTGAATGAGAAGAAGATAATTTAATAATGTATTAAAATTGAAGTGATGGTGCGTGATGAGAAGTTAACTTAATAATGAATTAAATGTGTAGTGATGTCGGATGATGAGAAGTTAACTTAATAATGATCAAACGTGTACTGATGTTGTAGTGTGATAAGATAATTTAATAATTTATTAAAATTGAAGTGATGGTGCGTGATGAGAAGTTAACTTAATAATGAATTAAATGTGTAGTGATGTCGGATGATGAGAAGTTAACTTAATAATGATCAAACGTGTACTGATGTTGTAGTGTGATAAGATAATTTAATAATTTATTAAAATTGAAGTGATGGTGCGTGATGAGAAGTTAACTTAATAATGAATTAAATGTGTAGTGATGTCGTATGATGAGAAGTTAACTTAATAATAATCAAACGTGTACTGATGTTGTAGTGTGATAAGATAATTTAATAATGTATTAAAACTGTAGTGATTGTGCATGAAAAGAAATTAACTTAACTCGTTAATTATCAGGAAACCAAATTTGGTCCCAAACATAATATGCCTTTATGAATGCAGGTAACCAATATTGTACCTGAGCGACCATACATTATTAAAATTTAGATATCTCTCTTCCTCCCATGCGAACGTTTGTGATTTTTTTTTATGTCTGAATGAGAACGAAATGATATTCCTTATTGCATTTGGAATATTTATACTCGATTCAAAGGGAATAATCCTAAAAAAAGACACATAACTTGTGCTGTATATATGCTTCTATTCTCACTAAAATCGGCGATCGATCTTTTCTAAATGATTACGATTTTTTTAATTTTTAATATTAACTTTGTGTATAACTTTTAATGGTATAAAATAAAGTCGCTATCCGTGTCTGTCTGTTTGTGCGCTTAGTTCTTTTAAACTACCCAACGGATTTTGATAGAGTTTACACTATCATTTAGATAATTTCTTCCGGAAGGTTTACGTATATGATACATGCATATTATTTTTATAAAAAGTAGAGAAAAGTCGATGTTTTATGATCAAGTCGTAAAAAAATATTTTCGGGTACTATATTGCTAACGCTGGCTAAACCTCATGAGATACATCAAAATAATGTACTACGAAATTGTATATCGTTGCTTCCACCGCAAAATTACCTAACTGACAATTTTCACTTTTTGGACTAATGATGCAAATTTGTCTGCAATTATGACCCTTATGTCCATACAAAATTATACAATAAACAAAAATATGGTTTTTAAAACATAATTCAAATACTAAATTACCTATCTGACAGCTTCTCATTTGTGCCTGCAAAATTATCTAACTGCCATTTTAACTTGAGAGATTTCACGCATTGTGTTGCGCTGCATTCAAACTCCAAAATTGTAATTTTAAATAGAATTTACCATGCAAAGTGAACTGCGACAAATATATAAGATATTTATAAATCCATTTTATACATGAAATACACTTATAACTAGTTAGTTATGTTTAAATATAACAATTTATTGAACTTGTCTGTTATAGATTTTTGCAAGTTAGAATATTTTGTTACCGCCATTTTTTTAGCAGTTATCAAATTTTGCATCATACATAATGAATGAGAATAACTTATCTGCCGTTGATATTGAGCAACTTCTGCTGATGGATGATATTATTACATTTCCTTACGATGATCTTGGGAATGAATTAACTACTAATGAAATGATTATCACTGAGGAAAAAGTCTCTGAAAATCTAGATCCAGATAACGAAGCTGTACCAGAATGCAATATTTCATATAATTCTGAAAATAATAGAGAAAGATGTATCTGTTAACCTGGATTCTGATTACAAGGCTGCATTAGAATGCAGTAGCTCAGATGATTCAAATTCTGATGGCGATGTCCCAAGCAAAACAATTTCCTCCGAGTACGAGTGTTGACAATATTGAAAATGTTAGTTTGGAAAATGATACTAACATAGTAACAATATCTACAAGAGAAACTAACAAAAGAATGAGAATGCAGGGAAAGGTTTATATGGGTTTAAAAAACAAAATGATGGAAAATACTTGTTGAGTGAATCCCAGGCACC
Source organism: Hesperophylax magnus (assembly GCA_026573805.1). Taxonomy (NCBI): domain Eukaryota; kingdom Metazoa; phylum Arthropoda; class Insecta; order Trichoptera; family Limnephilidae; genus Hesperophylax; species Hesperophylax magnus. The sequence goes on along the minus strand of JAIUSX010000018.1, from coordinate 21,790,375 downwards.
TATTTGTTCTTCCTGACTTCTGCCTGACTTCTAAAAACAAACATTGTCATGAATTTAATGATATTCAGAGGCAACAAATGTTTACTTATTTTTGGTAAAATATGAACCGGGATATGAAAAAAATATATATCAGCTCTTTAACAGATAGTAATCCTACAAAGCGGCCTTCTGCCTGTGAGAGTCAAGAAGGCAATATTCTCACGTGTACTACTTGAAAAATGGTGAAGAAAAAAAGCAAGTTTGTAAGAAAACATTTGACAGTATTTTTGATTTAGATTCAGCTACTGTCACAAATTGGATTACAGCCTTCAAAAGTGGTATGCACACACACAAATCCAATTCGAAAGTCATAATAATATAATAATATAATATAATAATAAAGCAATAATATTGCGTCTACGTAGTGGGATACAATTATGGAAGAAGGGCGAAATGTAATGATAATTTTTTTTTTAAATCTACCGAAGCTTCTGTCACATTATTGCAGGGCATACGTTCACTATTGATATGCAAGCTGTAAAACTTGCCCCCTGTTTTGAAAGCAAGTGAATTTTATTATAAAACAAAACTTTGTGTCCACAATTATACGATTTATAACATGGTAACAAAGGATTGCTACCTATGGGATGAGTGTGAAGGGGGTTTGATTGCCAATATATTTTCTACAATACTTATGAAAGTTTTAGAATCATACATAGCAGCAAACACCCAAACAAAAATATAGTTTTGTACACAGATGGTTGTGGTTATCAAAACAAAAACACAACTCTTTCAAACGCACTACTTAGATTAAGTTTAACTCACATTAATATAGAAATAGAGCATAACTATTTAGAAAAGGGTCATACCCAAATGGAAGAACATAGCTGCCATAGTTTAATTGAACGAAAACTTAAAAATAACTAAATCTACTTCCCAACCGATTATCTGGGAGTATGCAGAGAAGCTAGAATTTCTCAACCCACTTCAGTATTTAAGTTACGAATATTTTTTGAATTATTTATTTATTTATTTATTGACGCCCTATTGGGCTTTTAAGTACATAAAAAATTCAAATTTTAAATTACAACAGTATAAAACAAACAATAGAAAATCGAAATAAAATATAATGATTTCTCATACATTATTTACATTTAAAAAGTGGTGGACTAATTTGGCTTTAAATGTATTGAAATTTAAATTAAATATGTCAGCGACATCACTAAGTTCATTGCCCAACCTATGTATTCTTTCTAACACAGAATTTGTAGCGAAGTTATTGTTGTAGAATAAAATATTCCGTCTAGTATATTTTGGAGGTATATGTAAAGATAGCAAGTTTATAGTGTCAGGGCAGTCTAACCTTGAATGAACAATTTTATATAATAAAAGGAGATCAAATATTTTTCGCCTTTCAGATAATTTCGATAAGTTAAGTTTACTGCGTAAATTGACATAATTGATTTCAATAATAGGAATACCAATTTTGAAATTAATAAAACGTAAAAATTTATTTTGAATTTTTTCAATTTGTAAACAATGAGAGTTGAAATGAGGACACCAAATGGTTGCATTGTATTCAACCTGACTTCTAACCAGAGACGTGTATAATAATTTTATAGTTTTTATGTTATTAAAGTCTTTAGCGATTCTGAGAATAAATCCAAGCATTTGTAATCCCTTACTGGTAATGCTATTAATGTGATTCAAGAAGCGTAATTTGGAGTCAAAGATAACTCCAAGGTCATTGAATTCAAAAACTCTTTTTAGATTGGCATTGTTAATTGAGTAGTCGAATAATAAAGGGGTTTTAGATCTATGGAAACTGATCGTTTGGCATTTGTTGATATTAAGATGTAATTTGTTTACGATGCACCATTCATAAAGTTTATTTAAGTTAATTTGTAGAGTTAAACAATCAGAAGAATTACCGATCGATTTAAACATCTTTAGATCGTCGGCGAATAGAAGAAAGTGAATATTATCGAAAATTAGTGAAATATCATTAATAAATAGTAGGAACAGAATTGGTCCTAGGTGGGAACCTTGGGGGACCCCACTTGAGGCAAAAAAAGTGTAAGAAGTTGTGGATGTAATTTTTACAGATAATTTTCTGTATGATAAGTAACTTCTAAGCCATTCGAGAAAGTTGCCGCCTATTCCCAAGTGTTCTAATTTTTCCATTAAAATGCGATGAGAAACAGTATCAAAGGCTTTGCTAAAGTCAGTATAAATTGTATCAACTTGAAGACCCTTGGACAGTGCATTAGAAATAAAATTTTCGTAAAGCAATAAGTTAGATGACGTAGATCTGTCTGGCATAAAACCATGTTGAAATGTTGATATAATTGGTTTAATTTGATGCATGATTTTACTTAATATAATCTTTTCTAAAAGTTTAGGTAGTGATGACATAATACATATGGGTCTATAATTTTCAAATTGGCATTTATCTCCTTTTTTAAAAATAGGTGTTATAAAGCTACTTTTCCAAATTATGACAATGTTAATGTCTATAGTTCAATTCTTCCAGGACATAGACGAGTTGACCCAACAGTAGCAGATTTAAGATGCTTGCAATATTTGGCTGGTAGACTTAACTATAAACTTAATTATAATGATTCGTGGAAGCCATTATTAAAGCCACCAGTTTCAACCTTAAACGACTACGCTCAACCACCACAGCTGTATAAGAGACAGATAAAAAATAAACAAAATTGAAAAATTCAACCACCTCCAGGATTTGAAAAGTGTCCATCCGAAATTCTGTTGGGAGTTTTATGATAAACTTTTTCATTAAATATTATTTTAAGTGTCATAGAACAGTGTTAATTTTTATATTATTTTATCAAAAATCATTATTATTTGATAGACCGAAGACGTCTAATTTCTTAATTTTTTGTTCATCTTATTGTTGATTTATTTTATTTTCGTCACTTTAGTGTTAAAAAACGAAAATTATGTAAATATTCTGTTCTGGAAGTACTACTAGGTAGTAAATTTTACGTGCAAAATTCCATAAGTGACAAAATTTTTCAATGCAAAAATACTTATCTAACACTGCCACTACACTGTTTAAAAAAAATATTCTGTCCAAATAAAATATAATGAAAAAAATATTCATTAGATACGTCTTTTATTAAAATAAAAAAATCAGTCTAATTATAAAATGGGAAGGTTTTTTCGCTTTCCTGAAAAAGTACATTTTTGCAGTTAGGTAATTTTGCGGTGGAAGCAACGATATGTTTAAAAGGCCTACAGAATAGTTACTTTTTTTTTATTTTTTTTTTTATAGTGAATACCTCACAAGAGTCCCAACTGCTCCCGTCTGGAGCCAGTGAGACTATGGCATCCCCAATTGGGGGATGTTGTGAGGCTGAAGGTAAGTGGGGAAGGGAAAGAGGAAGGTGGGGAAGTACCTGGCTATTCAGATCTAGTCACTAAACACGGCTAAAGCCATTTGGAGCAACGTTTCAATTCTGAATGGTGGTCTTACACCAGGGCGATACTGGTAGTATCTTCCACTCTGGAACGTGCCGCAAATATACTATATATTATTTTAATTAATTAATTGTGAAATAACACAAATTAATCAAATAAAATTTATTTGCGCACGCCGGGTTCGAACCCGCGACCTTCGGAATGGGAGTCCAATGCGTTACCACTGGACTATGCCGGCCGTCTGATAGTTTATGTCTATCTCTTAAGGAAACCCCCAGCAACGCCGGGTCACGTCAGCTAGTTGGTCATATAAAAGAGTGCGATTTATGAATGAATAGGCAAAATAAATTCTTACGTGAGTCAAGCTGCGTCATACGATGGCTTACGACAAAACTCTCGTTACATTTCTGAGAAATAAAATGTCAAATTTTGAAGTTGACTGTACGTCGATCTAGAAAGAATAACAACATACCGAATTGACCCTTGATTTAGTGATGAACTCTAAATATAAACATGACACGGGTAAGCTTATAAATTGGCACTAAACCGAGCCGGAAAACAATTCGTATGCGTTTTAAACGACATGTTAATAAGGCAATTGCACATAGCGTGCATATTAAGGGCCCACTATTCGAATTTCATCCAATTTCCGACATACTTTCCTTAAAATTTTGAAGTTTTTAAGCTCTTAAAAAAATATATGTTATTCTTTAAGATAGTATCTATTTGTTCCAAAAGCCGAAACGGTAATTATTTGAAATTCCCTCGATAGAAATAAATCGCAAAGTATGCTCCGAAAAATATTATTAACACGTTTATTTCTGTTATTTTACAAGTTATATGTATGAAAAAAATCACAATGCTTCCTTTAATGCTACTCAATAGACCCCATAAGTAATTTTTGCTATTTTTGAAATACGCCGTGATTTATTAAACATTTTCACAACTGTCGCTTACGCCTATTGCTTTTAAATCATATTTATTATAGCGCGCTCGCTCCGACTTGCAGATTAAACTATCTTTCTTTGAGAAGTTCATTCGCCAACTCGAGGGCTTTGGGGGCAGACGTGTCGTTCATCGTTCTATGATCTACAGACGTGCGATTACGTGCAAATATTTGAATTTATAAAGATAATTTTTACGCGTGTAAAGTTTATGAGTTAATAAATATTGTTTTTTCAAAGATGGGAAATACACGAAAGATATCCCGTATTTCAAAGAAAAAATGTTATCTCATAAAATTATATCCTATCTAATAGGTGAGAAGAAAAAAATACAATTTTTGATTTATAAGCTTATATTTATTATAAACGATAATTTACTATAAAAATTAATAATTCATATTTTTATTTATGTATTGTGTAGTAAAAAGTTATTATTTTTTTTTCAGAATAGGTACTTTGGGAAATAAAACTAATTCCAATGCATTAGAAATTACGGGGTAAATTTTTATTAATTTAATTTTCTTGTTGTCTTGTCTCTTTTCTTGTTCCTATACGATCGTGATTTATTTGCGAATTAACTTTCTACGTACACAAATACACACGTCACTTTACATCTGCTCCTTAGAGTAATATTACTCTAAGATCTGCTCTAATGATTCACAATGCAACGATGTCCGAAATATAATATAATATGTAATAATAATATGGGCCACCTGTTTCAAATAACAATACTCGAACTTGGAATCCAGAAAAATAATGAACGGGCCAGCGAAAAAAGCTATCGAAAGTTCTGAAACTGTGGGGAATATAATTAAATAAAATAAAATACTTTTTTGTTTTAAAACCACGATATTTATTAATTTAAGAACCGACCGGTTTCGCTTTACTTAAGCATCATCAGGGTACAAATTAATACTAAACAAAAAGTACATAATGTGTGCATATATATAACAAAATATAGAGGGAGACAACATGATACAAATATAAGCAACACAAAGACGGTCATAAAATACATTAACATAAGTGCACAAGTAATGGAAAAACCGCTAGATAATTATGTAGACTAATGGGTTATACGAATAAATCGGGAGAAACAAAACATCAACTGGCAAGGTGGTAAGGAGGTAAGGAGAACTGGGAATTTTTTATGGGTTTATTGGAAACAGACTTAATATTGGACTACTTGATATGTCTAATTGATTATTAAGTATCTGACTTTTGGTTTTTACAGCTTTTTTAATTTCTAGTGCCTCTAAATTGTTTAGTCTGTTACCATGCCCGTTTTTATGTAAGATGTTAGCACCGGTTCTATGACAGAATGTATGATCTTTATCGATCAAATGATTTGCAAATTCGGAAAAACCGTTATTATTGAGGTTTTATTGATGTTTTGTTTTTCCCGATTTATTCGTATAACCCATTAGTCTACATAATTATCTAGCGGTTTTCCATTACTTGTACACTTATGTTAATGTATTTTATGACCGTCTTTGTGTTGCTTATATTTGTATCATGTTGTCTCCCTCTATAATATATTTGTATCATGTTGTCTCCCTCTATATTTTGTTATATATATGCACACATTGTGTACTTCTTGTTTAGTATTAATTTGTACCCTGATGATGCTTAAGTAAAGCGAAACCGGTCGGTTCTTAAATTAATAAATATCGTGGTTTTAAAACAAAAAAGTATTTTATTTTATTAAATATGTCAAACCACAAAGTGATTGCTTTCTACAATAATATAATTTAGTTCAGTGATGTTATTTTTTATGTCGGAAGGAGGCCCTGAAGAAAATAATTTCTCTCAGAGCCTGTGTCATCTTTGAGAATGCTGTATAGAGGGTCTTTTTTGAGGAGGAGGGAGTGAACCTGTCCTGAATGTCAACTGTACAATTTCTTCCCAGAATTAACTTTATTGTACGTTTTTTGACTAACCGTACCTTGGTGTTCTATTTTCAATAAACTCTTTAATTATGTTTCAGATGTGAAATCTATACTCTGCTACAGAATGTTTTGCCCAAGTCTTGTAAAGATGCAAAGGCACGGACGTAACAATAAAATCATTTGAGCCCTTTACTGTTATTTAAAAGGTCACTTGAAGTGCAGTTATAATCAATGATTTTATTTTTTTTCTAGCTTCCACGAATAATTTGAAAAGGCATTATCTAAGGATTATACTCTTAAGGAGAATATAGAAAATGTAGAAAGGTGAAACGGATTTAAGATTTTCGATGAAATTATTGTGTTGTGAAATATTTATTTTGTTATTTATTACTTTATTTTTTTTTACAGTTTTACCGTACGCGGCCTTGTTGTAGAGTGGTATATCTAACTGTCATGGAAAGTTTTTTTCTGAGCTTTAAGAGAAAGGTTTCTTAAAGATACTGGAGTTATTCTAGGGCTATGTTAGATTTTTAACATCGATCACCGTAATGCTTGCCTTCCTGAATAAATCTAATTTTATTTAATCATTTACGGCCAAGATGTTTTTGACAATGGTGTGTTTTTATCTTTCTGTATTCCAATCATTTAGCTTGGCTTCTAGGGTTGTGCCCCAGTATTGCTTTTTGGAGACTGTAAACGGATCTCTCGGCATTTAATGAAACTGCAGCAGAACAAAGGCTGTTGCTATATTGACGTTCATGGTATGTTTTGCTCAGATTGACGATAAGGTTTCCAGATCCGCATTTCGCTCGAAGCATGTTTAGGGCAATAAGTTCATAGTTTAGGGTTCTTTCACCGTATTTATGGGAACATTTCAGAACCACCAATCTTTCATTTTGAGTGAATCTTGTGTTTGTGATTAAATTATATTTGACAATTTAAACAAATAATATTTAGAGAAGTTAAAAATAAAATTGAAAGTTCACTGAAAGCTTAAACTATTAAAAGTAGTAATTTCATAAAAATGTAAATAAATAGAGCCCCTTTCACATTTTAGAATGTAATTTTATGTTGCTTACATGTTTTATTACTCTTTATAATTATTGAATTGTTTAAATGAATAAATAAATAATTACAAAAAAGTCTTCTGATTTGTCCTCAGGAAGCACTAAGGATCTTTCTATCTATCTTTATAATATAATAAATTTGATGAGCATAAAAATGTAAACGTGTATATAATTTATATAAATGTACAAAAGTAGATATTACACTTGTATAAATATTATATTGCGCATATTATACAAGATGTCGGGGGTAAAGTGCACAAACTTCGGGAGGTGATTCTAATTGATAGTACAAGTAAAAAAGAAAAAAAAACTTTTTTTGGAATTCCAACGTTTTAAGATAGTTTTCGAGTAAAAAAGTTTAAAACCTTATTGATGTAAAAATATATTTATTGATTTTATAAAAGTTATAAATTACTTTTATAAAAGTGAGAATAGTATTTTAGTAAAGTAAAGTAATTTTTATACCTATACAAATAACTTTCGTAAATGTTTTTTGTAAAATTAAAAAAAAAAATTTAATTAAATCCGTAATAAAACCCATATTTTGAGAACCATCTTCATATCGACTTCGTTCTCATTTGGTCGGTGCATTATTACTCTAAGGTCGGTGCTAACTAAAAATGGTTCTGTTTTTCTAAAATTGCAATAGATGTCGGTAATTTAATTTCATAATCCCCAAAATTATTCCTAATACGAATTCAGACACCTCTGTCGGATTCTTTTAACACTAAATTTTGTAGGTGTTGCCCAAATCTAAATTCTTTACGCGGAAAGCGGGCCCTTAATGAATTAAACTAACTGTGTTTCGGACACTCCTAATTTTAAGCTGAATGCCTGCGTTGCGTCATGTATCATGTATGAGAATGCTATATGGGATAGGCCTCTGTATGGTATTTGCTACTGTGTTTTGTCTCTATTCTTGTTAAGTACTCCTGGTAATGAATTCCTAGCCGAGCTCAATTTTGATTGACATTATTATGGTAAACTGGGATAATGAACTCTGAAAATTGGCATCTACGACTGCATAATACAGGATGATCTCAAAGAGGGTAACAGATTACGCTAAAGTTCAAAGCGTTTTATTTGATTCCATATTGCTCGCCACACAATCCCATACAGATCTGTCACACCTAAAAAGATGATGTGTTATAATTTATAATGCTGTAGGCAGGAGAGGTGGTCAGAACAATGTACGGACCGCCGTAATTACGCGGCTGTCATCTGCTAAAGTGACAGATCCCATACAAAGAAATGATATTCCGTAAAAAAATAAATAATTAAAATACAGTACAAAATTTTAAGACATCTTTTTTTTGCATTAGCCCAGAGACTATGTCATCTTTGGGGATGTTGTGTGGAGGGTCTTTTTAGAGAAATGAAGGAGAGTAAGTTCTGGGAAGGAAAAGGTATGAAGGATGGGTAGGAATCTAGAGGTCAGTGTGTCCGGTAGTAACGGACTTATGAATCCATACCTACCGGTCGAGAGAGTCCAGCTGGAGAGGGCAAAGGTCTCCTCAAACCGGCCTCTCACGATCCGGCCCGCCACGCAGCTGGTAGGCAGGCGCATACGCCGCCTTTTTCATAATTTCACATAAATATGTTAATTTGAAATATATTAATATGTTTATACTGTTTGTTTAGTACTAATTTTTTCATAAAAATGATTTATTCTGCATATTTTAAACTTGTAATGACGGAAGTGGAAGAATTAAAATATTGAACATTCTACATATTCACAATTACCTCTATGGTCCAAGATATGCGATCCATTGTTTGTATATTTTAGTAAGAAGCAGAAGCGAGTATCATTTTCCCATCACTCTAATATAAATAGCCGTGGGGATTTCAATAAGCTATACATTACAGGTTGATCGATAAATCTACGGCTGAGCACGCTCGGTTGCGTGACGGACACGACGGTGTCGATACGTTGAATGATTCTCCCCACGGTATCGAGTGATGATCCTAGATTCTAGATTGGACCAGAAGTGGTAGGATTGATGGTGATGAGATCTCCTTCACATGCTTATCTGGGAAAGTGGTGAGTTATCACCTGTTGGGTATAATCAGGATCGTTAGGGCTTCATCCCGCGACACGCATGTCATTTAGGAATAGGGATACAGATGACAGATTTGTTGTAATTGCCAATGTAGCCCAAGACGAACCTCTACTCTTTAAAAAGATAGTTGACTTTAGTAATAATACGTTGTCCTTTGTGCTATGCATAAAAAACATTGTCTCTAAAACATTAGTTTATCGTTAAAAATAATAATAACGAAATATTGTTAATTTAGTAAAAATCTAGTCAAATTAATCATTTTCCTGTTAAAAACGGGACTGGAGGTCTATAACGAATGATTTTAAAATTTCAACAAACTATCAGTAAAGCACAAATATGTTATGAGGAAATCAGAAAACGGTTTTCTTCAAAATAATTCGCATCTCGTACATTGTATCTATTCGGACAAGGTCACCTGCGTTAAACACGTGTTCAAATATATTCTGAATGACTAATATTTTATTAGGAAATGGTAATGTGAGTCACATTTATAACAGTATCTTGATAAAAAATCCGTAATCATTTTTCTCCGTGTAAATTTGGGAATCGTCCTAATAATTAATAATAAGATACTTGACATATCAGTTTAGTATTTCATGTATTCCTGCGCAAATACATAAGTTACCACTAAGTGAATAATTGTGATTTCTATAGTTTAAAAGCCCATAAGACAGAAAAATGCATGGGGTCGTCGGAAGACCCACTTGGATACAGACGTTTTGTTTGGCATCTTGGCCTGTCAACAGTTAAGAAAGAGAAATAACAATTCTTTCCAGTTCAAATATTTATACTGGATGCCATGAATAAAATCCTAAAAATAGCCAAAGTGAATAATTTTTTTTTTCGCCGCTACTGTAACATTCGGTTTAACTTTTAAAACTATTTCTTACTCTTTATTATATGAACGAGATTGTTTCTGCTATCGTGGTACGAGAACACGCCGTCAGATGGAATGCAGGAAAACACTTCTTCTTCTTGACATATAAATTTATTAATTCACAATATAATTGCAGAGGATCTTATTTTCCTCTGCTAAAACTTAAACTGAAAGAAATAAAGGTCTAGTTTCCTTTATTCTTCAGTTTTCACTAGGTTTACATAAACCTAGTAATTATCTCACGACTGACTGCCTAGGTACGCATGTACCTACCAGTTATATCAATACTAGCTCCTCTAGGTACGTCTGTACCTACCCGTTCTAGCAACACTATAATACTGACCTTTTTCTGGGAGGTATCTGTATTTAAACTAAATTATGAAGGACATTTTACCAAAATAAAGATGTTCCACCCGCTCGTTGGCAACAACATTCTTAACATAAAATAAAATGCATTTAACTATTCTTAATGGTACAGACGTGACTTAAACAATACAAATATTTTAAAGGAATTATTTTAAGGGAGATGAAACTTTATTTGGGGCTTTTATTACTATGGGACAGGGGTGGGAAAGGTATTGGAAAATATTTTTAGGCATAATGGTTTAACTAGGGTCATCATAAAAATAGAAAGCGAACAGCTCTATTTGAAAGCTGCCGCCGCTTGAAGTAAAATATCACAAATTCTTAAATCATAAATGATACACAAACAAGACAATATGTTTATAAAAAATACCAGGCCAAAGAATTGTTTTATTGTAGGGTCGAATGTGCAAATGTGTGAAACTAACTAACTTTGAAAATACGAACTGTGAGAACTGGCCTGAAGGCTAAATTTTATTGAGCAATGTGTAAACGTCGCATTCTGGAAGATCCATACCTCCTCCCGTGAAGATACTTCACAAAATAGGCAAAGAATGCGACTGTCATCTTTATTAGGTACCTACTGCTTGTCTACGAAAATTACCAGTTAAATTTATTAAAATGTCTAAAATACAAATATTTATGCTGCTTTTAAAACTAGAAATTCCGTGGAATATGTAAATCTTATGACTAAAAATTGTGTAGAAGGTAATGTCTTAAAACTAGAAATTCCGTAAAAAATGTATATCTTATGACTAAATGGTTGTAGTAGGTAATTTCGCATTCACCTCCCCCCGTGAATTCATTTCACCTAGCGGATAAAAAGAATGCGATGGTTGTATCTTCAATACTGCTACTTTAGTAGCCGGTCTGCGAAACGTACCGTGATTTGTTTGAATATCTACAACGCGAACTTGTCCATCGGCTCCAGGGTATACTTTTACTACCATACCCTTTGGCCAGGTATTCCGGGGCAACGTGTTGTCACATAGGATAACTACATCGCCTACCTTTATAGGTGGTATCACGTCATGCCATTTAGAACGTTTTACCAGTGTAGGTAAATATTCTTTTACCCATCGTGACCAAAATTGGTCGGCAAAAAATTGTGCAATACGCCATTGCTTTTTTAGGCATAAATCGCCGTGATCAAAGACCCCTACGATTGGGGTGTCATATTTATAACCTAACAGGAAATGATTTGGTGTTAGACTTTCAAAATCCTTGCTATCGAGAGAAACGTGTGTGAGTGGTCTACTATTAACTATATTTTCTGCTTCTAACAGCAATGTGTGCAAAGTATCCGGGCGTGGTGCTTGCTCGCGTAATATGGCGTAAAACGTAGTTTTAATTGATTTTATTAGACTTTCCCAGGAGCCTCCGTGGTGAGGAGATCCTGGCGGATTAAATTTCCAATTTATTTTCCTTACCGACATTTCGTTATTTAATTTGTCCTGGTTTAGAGATGATAATGATTCTGATAATACCTTATCAGCACCTCTAAGGTTTGTTCCATTATCACTCCAAATTGTTAGCGGGTAACCGCGCCTAGCAATAAAACGTCTGATTGCTAGTATGGCGGAATCCGTAGTCAGGGAATCCGCGATTTCAATATGCACGGCTCTTGTTGATAAACATGTAAACAAAACACCGTACCGTTTTTCATTTCTGCGCCCAATTGTAACATTCATGGGACCAAAGTAATCCATGCCTGTGTGTGTAAAAGGACGTATATGATGTTGTAACCTTTCCATAGGTAAACATCCCATTAGAGGTGCCTGTGGTTGGGCTCTCTTATTTTTGCAAGTTTGACATATATATTTAATTTTTCTAATAGACTGACGCGCATTAAGTATCCAATACTTTTGTCTTATTGCATTTAAGACGTGTTCAACTCCCCCGTGGCTAGACATCTCGTGAAACTGTGTAATTAATAATTGAGCTAACTTATCTTTATTGTCGAGAATTATCGGGAAGACTGTACTTAATTGTACGTCTTCAATCGCCGCAATTCTACCCTGTATGCGTATTATTCCATTTACATCTAAATACGCACTTAATTGTCTTAATCTACTATCTTTTGGCAATCTTTCGTTTTTGGATAAAATTAAAATTTCTCTATGAAACGTTCTTTTCTGAGACTCTTTTATAAGAAAATGTTCTGCTGAAGTTAAGTCATCAGCAGTAAGAGAATTATTTTCTGCTTGTTTGCCTCTACATTTGTTGATGAATTTAAAAACGTACGCTGTAGCTCTTAATAATCTTGAATATTTGGAGAATTTATTTAAGTCTATGAAACATGCCGCGGATGTGGTGAGTAAGATAGCCGATGGTTTTAACTCTAATAGTTCTTTGTTTATGCTATCACATTGTTTAGCCAAATTCTCTTGCGGCCATACTTCTGGAGGTGATTTTAGGAATTCGGGACCAGAAAACCATCGTCCCTCTAATCCTAAATCTGTCATTCTAGTATCTCTGGTAGCCTCATCTGCTATATTATCTTTAGTTGGAAGCCACCGCCAGCATTCTGAACCAACTGTTTCATCCAACTCACCTAGCCTATGCGCAACAAAAGGCTTAAAATTTCTTGAATCAGATTTTAACCAGCACATTACGGTTTTTGAATCTGTCCAAAAATGTTTCGAGTTAAAGGTGAGCGTGTGTTCACCGGTTATACATTTATATAATCTACTACCTAAAAGGGCTGCTTGCAATTCTAAGCGCGGAATTGACATCGGCTTGATTGGGGCTACGCGGGTTTTGCTAGCAATAAAATTTACGAAGACCTGACCATTAGCATTTTGAACACGACTATAAGCTACACAACACATTGCCTTTTCGCTCGCATCACAGAAAATATGAAGTTGTCTGTCTACGGCGTTTTCACCATCGCATAAAATCTCGTAATACCTAGGAATTTTAACTTTACTTATTGACCTCAAGGCTTCCAACCACTGAAGCCATTCATTAAAATTACGATCATTTAATTTCTTATCCCAGTCAGTACCCGACCTCCATACATTTTGCAGTAGTATTTTAGACCGAACTGTCAGGGGTGCTAAAAACCCGGGCGGATCGAATATTGTCATAATGACTTTCAACATCTGCCTTTTCGTGGGTCTTTGCTTCCCAGAAATAATATCCCCGGGAATTTTTTTGAAGCTTAGATCGAATGACAATGTGTCTGAATTTGGATCCCATTGCAAACCTAATGTTCTCTGTATGTTTTCCTCACCTTGTTCGAAACAAACAACATTCTTCGACCTGTGGGCTACGGGAATGTTTTCTAGCGCCTCTGGCGCGTTACTTGCCCAGCCGGTGATATTAAACCCGCCTTGAGCATGTATATATGAAATATCTTGTATTAATTTCTTCGCACTTTCTATTGAATTTACACTATCTAAATAGTCGTCCATGTAATGTTTTGTTTTTATTGCTTCGACGGCCTGGGGAAACTGAGATAAAAATTGATCCGCGTTTTTATTTTTTACGAATTGCGCCGAACAAGGTGATGATTTTGCGCCAAAAATCATTGAATTCATAGCGTATATAGACGGGGCTACCTTACGATCTTTTCCTCTCCATAAAAACAACTGAAACGGTGTATCTTCATCAATAATTTTAATTTGTAAAAACATTTCTTGGATATCGGCGGTGAATGCAATTTTATTTTGCCTAAATTTAAAAAGCATTCCTAGCAGAGAATTATATAGATAAGCATATATATGAAGGACATTTTACCAAAATAAAGATGTTCCACCCGCTCGTTGGCAACAACATTCTTAACATAAAATAAAATGCATTTAACTATTCTTAATGGTACAGACGTGACTTAAACAATACAAATATTTTAAAGGAATTATTTTAAGGGAGATGAAACTTTATTTGGGGCTTTTATTACTATGGGACAGGGGTGGGAAAGGTATTGGAAAATATTTTTAGGCATAATGGTTTAACTAGGGTCATCATAAAAATAGAAAGCGAACAGCTCTATTTGAAAGCTGCCGCCGCTTGAAGTAAAATATCACAAATTCTTAAATCATAAATGATACACAAACAAGACAATATGTTTATAAAAAATACCAGGCCAAAGAATTGTTTTATTGTAGGGTCGAATGTGCAAATGTGTGAAACTAACTAACTTTGAAAATACGAACTGTGAGAACTGGCCTGAAGGCTAAATTTTATTGAGCAATGTGTAAACGTCGCATTCTGGAAGATCCAGAGATAAAACGTTACAGTTTTCTTACAAATTCTAAAAAACTAATATGTTTTCGAAATATCGAGTTCTCTCAACATGTTTGGAGTAAAAATGTGGTAGTCCTTTTTGGACAACATTTTTCATGTTTGATATTAAAATTTTATTATTTAGAATTGATTATGTTTATTTTGAATACATACATCAGAAATATAATTTTATCTAGTTTCTAAAGCAGTATTAGTGTTTACGGAAAATTAAACAACAATTTGTGTACAGCACATTTGGAATACGTAGAAAATATTGAAACTGAACAAAAATGTTGAAAGAGCTGAAGGTTTAATGATATTGAATTTTAAAATTAAAATTAAAACATTTGACAAAATAAAGAATAAATACCTTTTGAAAAGTCATAATATTTTTATTTTTAATTTAATTGGATTGCTACAAAGTGATAACTTGCTAAGAAAACATATTGTCTAAAATGTTAGAAATAAAATAATAGCACCTAACAATAAAATGTTGTAAAAAATAATGATTGTGTTCCCAATTTTTTCGATTGTCGACAAGATAATGGCTAGATTGTTGTTTCGGTAAATACATTGACACACAAAGATTACAATCGCCGGAAATTATTTTCACCAGTCGATACGATCTCGAAACTTAACTAAACAGGAAACCATCGTGAAAAATTGATGGAGCTATATAATTCGATGCCGAATTTTACATTTATCCATTTAATATGCCCATATACCGAATAGGAAGTATTTGGTGTGGAAATGAACTAAGAAATTGAACAATACTAAATCATGATTACTTAAGGCGAAGCTTAACGCCAAATCACTATTTTGATTAATCTTTATAACGAATTGGTGTACATTATGAATTCCAAAAAATATGTTTTAGATAAATTGAAGGTTTTCCTATCGTTTCGCTTGAGTAGAATACAAATAAAATAATAAATTACTCAGTAAACAATATAAATGTAAACTACTAAAAAAAATATTTTTTCAATAGAAATGTATGAACGCGCAAAGAAAACAACTTTAAAAAATACAGTATTATAGCTAAGATTATCTGTGACAGTTTCACTTGATTAAGTTTTTTGCTTTCTTATGAAATTATTTACAAAATAAATAAAAACCAGTTTTGTGCTTGAAATCGAACATTTCTAGACTCCGTTTGTCAAGCGATTTTAATGCCTATTACCTACAATATAAGGTATACCAAGAATATACACATTTTTGGCTTGTAGCTTCCTCTTAATATTTAAACTTCTATTTGAAAACAAAGTTTCATCTTTTATATAATATACAGGGTGTCTCGTAAGCTAAACATTGAAAAGTTTAAGAATTGGACCACCACATATTAAATATTCCTTTTTATTGTAATAATTTTGACCAACTCCTAATTAAAGAGTGACCAATGAGATAAAATTTGAGATTTTCACGGCTAAAAGTATTATAGTGATTTATTTTTGGGGTATTACGCCGTGTTGCGCTACTTTCCACTTTAGCCAATGTTTCGGACAGCATTATAGTCCTCACACTTCACCACAAGCTTTAAACATCTGCCTTGATGATGTACACTGTAATGCCGTCTGAAACGTTCGGTAAAGAAGCGAGGTAGTGAAACACGGTGTAATACCCCAAAAATAAATCACTATATTAGTGTCCAATGAATTATTCCTTGAAGAAGTTTTTTTAGTAATTTATTTATTTAACGCCCAGAGGGCTTTTAGATGTAGGTGGTACAATTTCGAGGACAGACAATTTTGAAAGATGAGAAAGAAATAGTAAAAATAAAATAAAATTAAAAAATAATATATGCAAGATACAAAAATAAAAAGAACAAGAACATAAAATTAAAAATACAGCGATTTGACTGGTTTACAAAAATACAACTTCCATTTAGGAATAGTGTTGAAATAAATCTTTTACGTGATCCACAAAATTCGCAAAGTTAATATTACATATATCGACATCACTTAAGTATTGGTTTCCCATAGTGTGAAACCGTTGTATTGGGGAGTTCGCAATGTAATTGCGCTTATGTGTGTTGCAGTGGAATAGTGTATTTTGTCGTGTTGTTATTGTATGTATTCGTAAGTTGGTGAGTTGTAGAAGTTCGCAAGTTATGGTACATCTTTCACAGGGTTTTCCAATAAGAGGTGTTATTTTGAATAGCCCGCTATTTCGGTAGATGTTACTTTTGAAGCTGTCATTTTTTGACATTTTACAAGTAGAAACTACGCCATTAATAAAAATGGAACGATACACGCTTCAACAACGCATTGAAATTATTAAAATTCACTTGAGTGAATCAAATGCAAATCATCTTGAGTGATGAGGCCCATTTCCACCTCGGTGGCTTCGTCAACAAGCAAAATTGTCGCATCTGGGGCTCGGAAAACCCAAGAGTTATTGTTGAAAAGCCTCTCTATCCTCAACGTGTG
Organism: Hesperophylax magnus; assembly: GCA_026573805.1. Taxonomy (NCBI): domain Eukaryota; kingdom Metazoa; phylum Arthropoda; class Insecta; order Trichoptera; family Limnephilidae; genus Hesperophylax; species Hesperophylax magnus. The sequence continues at coordinate 21,773,105 of JAIUSX010000018.1, read as the reverse complement.
ACTGTTTGCTGCGAAAATGAGGCTGGAGCAACAGTCACGGTGAATGGATCGCTATCGAGAGATGATTAATGATTTTTTATGGCCGGAATTGGATGGTATTGAACTGGACAAAGTTTACTTTCAACAAGACGGCGCTACGTGCCACACAAGCAACGAAATCATTGATCTTTTACGCTTGAATATCAAAATAACACCTCTTATTGGAAAACCCTGCACACATTTTTTTATGTCTTTATAATTCGAATTTTTAAAGAAACAAAAGATAAATGAGAATTTTTTTTTTGTAATATTTAATATTGCGTTATCAACATCGGTTTGGATATCAATAGTGAGACAGTGCTCGGGAAATTGGCATAAAATCATCGGTGGTTACGCCTATCGATTCGTTATTGTAAAGTTATCAATTTCAATGTGCTAGACTCCTGATATACTTCCTTCAATCATTTCAATGGAGCAATAATTTTTTTAAAATTGTTATTACGGAACCACCTTTCATTATTGATCGGCATTCTAGTAAACTCCACGCTAGTGAAATGATGATTTAAACTAAAATTTTATTATGGTAATAAACATGATTCAATTTGATTGAAATAGCACTATTCATTCATTACAATAGGAACTTTCAAACCACTAATTTACAGAATTAAATTGAAGTAAATTTGTTTTCGAACGGTTTTGAATTTGTTAACCGTAATGTGAAAATTGCATGTGAATGAATTGGCACTTAAATAACATAAAATCGTGTAGCATTATTATTTATAAACGGTAAAAAAGTTCAACACAATGAATTATTGGAATGTTGTATTATTTTATGATTAGTTATTGAAACGAAACGATATACAGCTCTTACTTAGTTTGCTAAACAAAATATTTCAATTTTATACGTTTATTTTCCGCCTGAATAAAGTTTGAAATAAATATTGTCATTGAGAGAGTGACGTGTTTTTGGACAAATTGTAAAATTCCTAAAAAAAATTACGTAAAATGTACGGTTTCTAATTATGGATATACTTACAAATCTTATGATTTCTGAGGAATTCTTGTTTTTTGTATTATTAGTAATAGAAAATTAGAAACATACTTTTTTGGACGCGATGTTTACGTTATTACTACTATGTAATTATGTATAATATTTGTCCAAAGAAACGACACTATCTCAATGACAATTATTTTTTCAAACTTTCTTCAGGCAGTTACCTAAGTACCATATATTCGAAAAAAAATGCGAATAAGAAAGTACAAATAAATATTACAATTCCATATTTGAAGAAATTATATTTACCGCGGCCAGCATCTTGTAACGGAAACGGAACGTACAAACAAACGTAATGCAAAACGGTCCAGTTAAAACATGACTTCACTATGCTCAGTCAACACTTTTTTTTTTTTTTTTTACTGTAAAAACCGTATTATATCGGCTTGCTCAAGATGCTGCTAGTTTTTCGTTTAAATTTATTTCAAATTTACCTAATATTGTGTTGATATTTTTGTTGTATTTTTGATTATGTTATAAACTGTGCCTGCTTAAGAGTACAGGAGTTCCTAGTGCGATAGGCACAGCACATCACCAATGTAAATGTAATGAATAATCATTTCTTCACCACTTAGGATTCTTGCTGCCGAGTCTCCATCTTCCACAGACATATGAATATTCCATATTCTATCTTCGTGTCACCTGTCCCTGTTCTTCTTATTTTTTGGATATTTATATTTTTTGTAACACCTGCATCAACTGTAAAGCGCCTTTAGGGTGATATCTCCCAAAAGCGGCGCTATACAAATTGTCCAATAAATTAATTAATATTGATAAAATTTTATATTTATAAGGAAATCAAATATTTCGACATCAGGACAACTTTTCCTTTGTGGAGTTTGTTTGTAAAGCTGAAATTAATGGTTTTGTATCAGATCTTCATACATTTTGCAGATTGTTTGAACTCTGCATCTAAATAAAACAATATGAATATAATATAAATAGAAAGGGAGGTAGATCCGCAATGTATCCAGCTACCACTGAATTATTTTCTCAGGAGAAATTGCGTGACAAACTGCACTAAACTGTGCCGCTGTCGATTGACGTATAATGAAAGTCGTCAAGTCCCTTTTCTATTCTGCATTCTCGTCAAATTGTCTGCGGTCTGCGGTCTCCTATTATAATGCTGCACTCTGAGATAACCAGCATTTAACCTTTCACCCTGCCGCTAATTCAAAGACAAAATGTAATCACCACTGATAATTAATAATTTACTATAGCTATTATTGCTTCTAGCACAAGCCGTGCTGTAGAAAATGAGCTGACAGTTAAGGAGACCTGATTTCGGACTTTTGCACTGGGTTAGTATTAAGGCTTTCAATACCGTGATTTCGAGAACCGAGATCCCGGGAATCCCGGACCTTTGTCAGCACCGTAATCCCAGTGCTGCGCTTGTCTTAATAATGGATTTTTGTTGGTTTCACGACCTTGTTTCTAGCGGTGGTATGTCATCAAAATGACAACTCAACACACCTACAAAATGTGATATAAAGTCATGAAAAGTGATGAAACAAAAACTAGGTTAAATATGTTACATAGGTAACTATTAGGTTAGTTATTATTACAAATGTTTAGTTGTATATAAATAGTATTCCCAATAAGTTCGAGAGAACTCATGTCGGGAATGACAACATCTCAAAACAAGAAAAAAGTGTAATATCATTATGCAGAAACAACACACAGAAGAACATTATTGAGAGATTTTTTGTCAGTTTTTTTATATATTAACCCCGCACAGTAGGTCCTGAGGAAAATAATTTCTCCCGGGGCCTATGTCATCTTTGGGGATGATGTGTGGTGGGTCTTTTTGAGGAAAGGAAGGAGAAGAAGTTCTGAGAAGGAAAAAGATATGAGCGATGGGTAGGAATCTAGGGATCAGTGTGTCCAAAGTGACGGATGAATTATCTATCCCTCCCGCTGCGACGCAAGTGCGATGGGTCAAGAGAGACCAGGTGGAGAGGTCAAGGGTCTCCGCATTGAATTGAAACTAATTGGTGTAAATAATGACTTACTTTTATTACAAGCATATAGCACTCAATAACAACGTCGTTTATATTAATATAGCAATTAGTTTGTATCTGTGAAATATCACGGGAAAATGTTATTTCACTGTAAATTGCACATTACTCATCGAAGTCTACACTGATCAAAATAGGCAATTTTCGTAAAATATTGGCGAGACGATTGTGTAAATTTAGTGTCAAATTTGACGGCAGATGTGTCACTGGAATCCGGCACTATTAAGCGGTGGAATTAGCACTTAGCAAGGATTCACGTACTTAGCGAGCCCAAAGAGCAACTGATAAGCTGGCCCATAGTATTTTAGATATGTATGTATGCAGTTTACATAATTTATGTTTTTTAAGCTTCGCCGAGCTTGAACCCGCGACCTTTAGACCTAGAGCTAAGCCAATCAACACGTCCCGCGACACGCGTAAATACTTAAGAGTGGGTTATAGGGCATAATGGTGATTTGCTGGAAAACAGCTCCCTAAAACGGCTTAATACTACCTTTCGTATGTCATTCTCAGACTTCATATTTTTTTATACCAATTAATGGACTATTATTTTTCAGTCTGCCTATTTTTTTTTGTAGTTGTTGTAGGCATTCGACTATAAAAAATAAAAACATTGATACACCATACAACCCACTTTTAAAACTTGGATGTATGATTATGGCGTTAATAACGGCTTTACACTATATTTTTAATTTAAAATATGTATATAATACACACATCTGTAGAAGTACGGCCTCTTATTATCGTTATGCTATCTGTGGATATTAACAATTAAATAAATACTTCATCTTGCACCAAATTTTTAACGCATTTCACAGTTTTTTACTTATTCCGGGATGGAAGCCCCCGGTGATGGCGGTGGAGCTATAGGCTCCCTGTTTTACGGCGTATATATTTCGAAAATGCCATCAAAATGTTTCATTAATGGGTCTAAAAGTAGAATACCGACTCACTTAAAGAATTGCAATAATCTAATGAAGCTACAAAAACAGTAATTACTCACAAATTCTCTTTTTTCATGTAAATTTGACGTATTGTATTTTTTCAAGTGTCATATTTTAAAATACAACATTATAATGCGTTCCTTTTCCTAACGGTTAGCACTAACGTCATGTTGTTTACTGGCGGCATCTTTATGCAAGTGTGTGTGAGAGAATTCATTGTCTTTACGCGCTCTGACCAAGTGGGAGAGTGAATGTTTTTTCATAGGGCACGTTTGGTAATTGAACCAAAAATTACCAATATTATTTTTCTCTTTGTAGATCAATATTATGATTTATCCATGGCAGCCGGAAAAAATACTCCAAACAAGGTATGCTTCAAGTAACGAATAAATGAAAAAAGATTATTGTTTAGTTGTACTAAATAACACAGAATAATTTAACAAATAATTTCTTTTATTTCTCGAGGTCAATTTATTAATGATGTTATTAATATGTATAGATATTCTATCAAATATAAAATTAAGAAATTCACCAAATAAATCCACCTTCGATTTTCTCGAAAACGAAAGCTCAAATAAAAAAAGTCATAACCCAAAATTGTCAATAAATGAAAGGTTATTCACAAGTTATCCCTTTATAGGACAACTTTTTTTAAACGATACGCCCGTAATGGTTTTATTTATGTATTCTATATTCATTTTGATGAACAGAAAAAAACTTTTTTTTGCTTAGCTTTTTTGAAATTTTCGATTTTCCAGCGGGTTTTTTTCTGACCGGTGTCCATTTAAAAAAAATGATATAAAATTATTGTTTTCATTACAAAACGACAGGTTGGTAAGGAAAATGTACTTTTATTTATTTGCGTTACAGGGGAATAACTGCTTTGATAATGTTATAGAGAAACTGACCAGGACGCGATTTTCGTAAATTTACTCAACATGTGCGAACTTCGGGCGGTTGGTTCGATTCAAGACCTCTGTGCGTTACCTCAGAATGATTACAACCCAAGGGCTTATAACTTGTAAACATAAAGAAATATAAACCTTAATGTTGCAGGTCTCAAAACTATCCGTTTTTAGCTTATGACCTATAAAGGGTTTTACCGTTTATACCACGAGTTTCCGAACACCGTGTAAAGCAAACTATATGTATCGGAAATGTTCCTCAACACTAATGACAACAGCAAGTGAATGATGAAACATTTATAAAAAATGTCAAATTAAATGCTTTACCAAAATAGTAGGTTATGCAAATAAGTCATACCTTTTTACTAAGTTGTTTGTTTTACTTAATATTTCACATTCATATTATACGATCATTGCTTTGCGACAAACGCACATGTGATGTTATATTTTAACATGTTCATTAATGTACAACTACCGCCCTCTAGTGACAAAAAAATGAAGACATTTTGACAGTTTGCGAAATTTCGCTATCATATAACAAGCGCTTAATACATTTACCGATTTTTGTTTGTTTTCCACGTGAAATGAGAAGAATTAATTTTAATGTTTTCAGTAACATTATTTTTTGTACAGCGCCCTTGATAGATATTTCAGCATCGGCCTAGTAAAATAGGTACCACCATTCATAATCTAAAGATTGATTTAAATGGTTCCATGATAACTCCGCAAAAGAACAATTCAACACACATTTAAAATGTGATAGGTAACAAAACTAGGTTAAATAGTTACGTTAAGTTAAGAAAATCGTAAAGTATGCTCGGAAAATCATTAAAAAAACACATCTGGTTCTGTTGGTTATCACTTTCTTACAACCTTCACCTTTCTCATCTTATTCCCCTCTCTTCTTCCTCCAGCCTAACAACGTACCCCAAATTATGGGTGTTATCATAGACTTTATAGGTTCCATGATAACTCAACACAGTGACTATTCAACACACCTTTAAAAAGTAATATAAAGTCATTAAAAACGATATTTTTTTTTACCTAACCTAACCTACTTAAACCAGTTAATAAAGTGTTTGTTTCATCACTTTCCATGACTTTATAAAGATGTGATGAATTATCATTTTGATGATTTATCCGGTCACAACTTTATACTATGGGTATCATAGTCACAATGGTTCCGGGCTCTTGCGCTGTGATCACTTTTTTTTAAAGCCATAATAAGCGCAATTAAAAATAAAGAATATTTATTTTTTATTAGCATTATGGGTTCATTAAACTTTACTTTAAAAAAACAGACCTTAAATGTCGAATCATTTTTAAGACGTATTTTATCTATAAAATCTACATAATAATGGGATAGTAATTCTATTATTAGTGGCGTTCATTAGTTATTTTTTACGTGTGTGAACATGAACTTGAACACGGACGCAACTGGATATAATAAAGAAACCCGCTGATAATTTAGCCGGAGTTCACAGACATGGACACGAACATTTTTGAACCCGGATTTTTTTCAAATCAATCAACTCTATTATTAATTACTGATGTTTTATAATTATTACAAGCTTTTCTTATTATGTTGTTGAAATCAAAACATCTTGTAAATAAAATCTTATATTTCATTAAATTTGAACTACTAAAAGTACTAATCGAATTCGTACGAAATTTCTAAACTTTTTTTTTGAAAACTTTTTAAATTTTCTGTCTGGAATTATTTTAAGACTGTTTCAATCCGCAGTCAATTTCATAATGAACTGTGAATAAGGTGAAGAGGAAGCTACAAGCCAAAAACGTGTATATTCTTGGTATACTATTGTAGGTAATAGGCATTAAAATCGCTTGACAAACTTCGATTTTAACGTTCGATTTTAAGAACAAGACTGGTTTTTATTTATTTTGTAAATAATTTTATAAGAAAGCAAAAAAGATAATCAATTGAAACTGTCACAGATAATCTTAGCTATAATACTGTACTTTTAAAAGTTGTTTCCTTTACGCGTTCATACATTTCTATTAATAAAAATATATTTTTTTAGTATTTTACATTTATATTTTTTATTGAGTAATTTATTATTTTATCTGTATTCTACTCAAGCGAAACGATTGGAAAACCTTCAATTTATCTAAAGCATATTTTTTGGTATTCATAATGTACACCAATTCGCTATAAAGATTAACCAAAATAGTGATTTAGCATTAAGCTTCGCCTTAAGCAAATCCCGCACCTTTTTCAAATCCAGCGGGATTGCGGGATATTATTTAGAAATTGATATGTATTAGAAGTAGATTTTAATTAATGGGCATTTAATTGAAATAATGCTTCATGTAGTGTTGTAATTTGCTTGTAGTCTCGATACCGCCCATCAGATGTCGCTAGAGTGAGTTCCATGAAAACTCCTCAAAATGACAATTCAACACACCTATAAAAAGTGCTATAAAGTTATGAAAAGTGGTGAAACAAAAAATAAATTTAAATAGGTTATATATGTAACTATGTAACCTAATCTTTGTTTCATTAAATAGGTTACATATGTAACTATGTAACCTAATTTTTGTTTCATCACTTTTCATAACTTTTTATAGGTGTTTGAATTGGCATTTTGATGAGATACCCGGTCACCACTATAAAGTGTAAAAAAATATAAGTATAAAAGGTAAGATATTTTTATTAATAATAACTTATCAATTATTAGTAATATTAAAAATGAATAATCTGTAATATAATGATAAAAAAAAAATTAAAAAAAGAAAGACAACAATAATGCGATTGTAACTGTAGAGCTTTGTACGCTACAAACCTTGTGCGTTTGAATATAAAAATATAGTTTTTTCTATAATAACTATATGTGATTTTCGCAAAAACGGTGTTAAAGAAATTATCCAACTATTATTATTATTATTTTTTTTTTATGCTTCCGATTTTGTTGTCCGGGTTAAATCTTCCCCATAGGAAAAACTAAACCCTTCCACTCACTTTTCCACAAATGATCAGCTTTGAAATATCCATTGGCTGTTGAGATAGTTAAATAACAAACCATGTGGTTTACTTCGATAAGAAAAAAGAGTTTCAGAAAAGCGTGTTGAAATCACGAACAAAGTAAGAAAAAATCAACCGGTAAAAATACAACATTTTTTCACTATTATGCATCTATTTTAAAATATGTTTTAAAACCCAGAAACTGGAGTCAACAACTCTACCAATCTCGACAAATGCCGATCGGGTAGGACCGACATTTATTTGGTGTATTAACTTTTGTAATGTCATCCGATTTTAGAGAAATGGGTATATTTCCGCGTGTGTGTTCTTCATAGTCACCAAAAGTCGATAAAATGCATTTTCATCGACAACGAGTGTATCTGCCGAATTTCAGCTCGATCGGAAGTCGGGAAGTGGATTAATTTCTACTAGTAAGATTTGCAATCATTAACGAAAACAAAAGTGAAATTCAATAGTATTTAATAAAAAGATTTACAGAAAATCGTGATGAAATCACAAAGCCAGAAAAAACTGATATAATATCGTATGAAATACGCTCAACAAGTAAAAGAAGTTGCTTCATGTTTAACAGACGGAGGCCAATCGATAGCACAAAACCATTTATAGGAGACCTTCCCTTTTTCCCCTCTTCCACCCCCCTAGCCAACCAACCCCACAACTGCATTGCACCATATTCCCACCCCCATCACCCATCACCACCCCAAGTGATGCAGCCCTTAGTTACATTCAACAAATGGATATTACCAACCAAAACCAGTCAAAATATATTATAACATTGATTGATTGTACACTAGATATTCACAAGACAACTATTGAAGCAATCACAGAAATATAATCGATGAAAACAATTAGACCAATCTTATATTTATATAAAGCAAAGGGTCTGTACGGAGAAAAATGAGTATTGCCGATTTATTAAAATCAGGTTAAAGATTGCAAGCCGGTTCCTGTTACACATACATTATTACATTCATAATATATCAGAACACGTGTTCATTCACCTGCATTTGTCTTTATAATAAATCTTACAAAGAATACTACATTTTAAAATTGACTGTCCCGAATTACTTCAATGTATCAATATCCATGTTCCCAAAAAATCATGCCGACATTTCTCACCTTTTTACTTCAATAACACCAGGACACTAGCTTACCAAAATTCTCCGATTCCGAGACTTCACAATTTCGGAAACAAATATTCTGTTCTGGGTGATATATTTCATTTAAAAACTAATCAGTATAAATGTTGTATATTCTATCACTTTTATTCTTCTAGACACAAATAGATCTATGTACCCATATAACTTCTCCGCTTCTACTATTTTGTTTTGTTGAATCTTTTAAACTCAATTATATGCGTGAGGATTCATTTTTGCCATTATGTTTACATTCTTCTTTTTTGTATTAATTTTTAAGTGTTTACTCTGATACAAAATGCTTGTATTTTTTTAAAGAAAAGCCCACTAGGGCGTGTAATAAATAAATAAATAATATATAGTAACGAAATACGAAAATGTATTGATTTTTATGTTCCGACATCGAGATAATAATTTCACTTTTTGCCCAACAAAACCTATCAATTCATTCGTTAAGGGCCTGCAGTCGCATTCTTAACCGAATTACGAATAATTTTAAGAGATTCTTCTTCTTCTTCTTTATGTGCCGTATCAGGTCCCCCCGACGTTGGCGATCACTCTGGAAAATGTCTCTTTGTCTTGCGCTGCCCGGAATAGCTCCTCCACACTTCTAATGCCGGTCCACTCTCGTATATTTTGCAGCCAAGACATTTGTCTCCTACCAGGCCCTCTGCGACCCTCTATCTTGCCTTTCAATATTAACTGGAGCAAGTGATACTTCTCCCCTCGAAGTACATGACCAAGAGATTCTTAATAAATTAGAAATATTTTATATCAGTAAGTTTTCTCGGTGTGTCGGGGGCGAGTTGCTTTAATTTAAAACAAATCTACAGTTTTATTACGATATTGATAAAATTTTGAATACTTCACATTCAAAACAAGATGAATGTCACTGTCTACATCTGATGCAAAGTTAACCGCGCCGGGGACTTCAACTAGTAGCATAGAATATCTTCTTTATTCTATGATAAATATAAAATGGATTGATTGTAGAGACACTTATTCACAGTGATTGTTAACAAGACGACGACAAATGCAATCATAGAAATGGGGTTACCAAGTAAAACAGTCAAACAATGTAAAAATTGTTTGATCTTTGGTCGTACATTAGATATTTACGAGATAACTACTGAAGAATCCGACGAACACATTCAGACAGTGTGATACGAGTATAATGGAGTGAATGTACATATATTCACATAGATTTTTCATAACACAACGTATAAAGCAATCACAGCAACGGGTTACAATGAACATAGTCAAATAATGTCTTAATATGGATATATCGTAACGACAAAAGCAATCTGAGCAACGGGTTACAAAGGAAAACAGTGAAATCATCAAAAAATATTAATTTCGGTTGTCTGTACGTCCTGCGTAACTCTGGTTCAATGAACTCAAATTTGCTTTGAATTTAAGTGTCATTTTTCAAATTTTGAACTGGTTATGTGAAGACTTCAGATAAGCGATAAAGTACCTACCCTTAACATAACAAAAAATTATTTTAATTGTAGATTTCAAAATTGGAACTGATTTTCAAGAATTCAGACAATCTCTATGATTTCTCGCTAATATAATCAAATATACTAATTTTGGTTATCTGTGCTGTGCGTTAGTTGGTCCAGCGTAAAATCTGGATCACAAATCTGTTTTGAATTTAAGCATTAATTTCTTAATTGCAATCCGTTGTGTGAAGAATTCAGACGGACAATAAAGTACCTACCTACAATATGTATAATATTTTATTATTTAAAAAAATGGAACTGATTTGTCTAGAATCAAGAATTCAGATTACCCCGTCATTTTTTCAGTGGTCTGCGCTAGTAATGTAATAAAGTTGTTTGATTGTTAAATCAATATTCTCAAATCTACAACTTCTAAAGAAACCACCCCCACTGCGTTACCAACGAAACAGTCAAAAAGCGACATAAAATGGAGTGCTTGTTTACTTATTTTCGTTGATTTTTCGTAAAACAACTTCCAAAACAAACACAGCAACGGGTAACCAACGGCAACAGCTAAATTTCGTGGTCAAATAGGAAATTTATAAGACAACGACTGAGGCAACCAAAGTAATGATTAATGATGTACCAAAATAATGATGTACCAAAGTAATGATTTACCAAAGTAATGATGTACCAAAGTAATGATGTACCAAAGTAATGATGTACCAAAGTAATGATGTATCAAAGTAATGATGTACCAAAGAAAACATTAAATAATAACATCAAACATGGATTGATGTAAAATAGGACAAGTATAATAAATATACAGAGGAATAAAGCAATCAAAGCAACGGGACAACAACGAAAAAGGTCAAAAAACATAAAATGGATTGATTCTAAACTAGATACCTCGGGTACACTAGATACCCACTCAGGGAAACCACTAAAGTAATCACAGCAATAAGTGACCAATGGACAATCGAATAATAACGTCATAACAATCGGGTTGATGTAAAATTGATAAATCTGAGGCTTAGTCAATCCAAGCCTGCTATGCCTCAATACAAAAGACTATCCCATCAAAACGGTGGTTTCAACAATTCCTCCATTTAAAACAAAATCCTCACTTATTCGAATTAAAATTGGACATTGTTCTGTTCCTTCTCAACTTTATAAAATTCACGTACTTGACTCCCCAGATTGTACATTCTGTGGTCTAGAAGTGGGAGCTTTAGATCACATATTTTTTTTATTGTTCCTCTCCAAACAAATCACGTCTCTTCTATAAAGCCTTATCTAAAACTCCCTCCCCTCAATTAAACATCTCATCTCTTCTAAGTCTGAATTCGACTACAATATTTCATATATTTTTGAAATTTGCCAATTTAAACAAAATTAATACATAAATTCACATTCCCTTTCTCCATAATTTGAAAAGATATCCTAGAACACCCTTGAAGAGTAAAAGCCAGAACCATTCGAAAAAAAAGCTTAAAGTGCCTACGTCAATCAATGTTTATCGATTTCTTGATATAAAAAACGCCAAAAAATATGTTGACTTCCATATTAGATAAGTCCCAATTTCATGCATCTAGCCTGACATAGGTTTTCATAGCATTAAAATTAAGTACTTTTTAGTGCACTTTCTACCACTTTTTACCCAAATTAAATTACCAAAAAACTGACACAGGCTCTTCTAGATAAACTCCAGAATATACAGAAGACAAAAGCAATCACAGCAGCAGTGCTCATCAATGAAAACAGTAAAATAACATAACAAAATGGATTGATTGAATACTAGAATTTCACAAACAACGACAGAAGCATTCGAAGCAAAGGACTACATGAGGAAAACGTCGTGAACATGGAATTGCTGAGATTTTATCGTGCTGATATTTATTTCGTGAACGAAAATATTCAAAAAACATATAAATACAAAAATCTTCCAATCACAGGAACAGACGAAGATGGTGTAAGGAATTTATTAAACATGGAGTTGCATGTTTTGAGTATTTTCATAAATTTTGCATGGTTTTGGTGGTTGCTTGTAATAATACAATATAGTTTTTTTTCATAAACTTACTAATAAGAATGAACTAAAATTAAAATTTTCATCTCAACATAAATGTTCGATAAAAATAAATATAATTAGCAGTAATTTTTTATTGAAGTAAAATAGTACATATTGAATTATTTGGTGTGTTGGAAATAATCCAACGTGGCTCAGTGGTCCAGAGCGTCCGACCGGACATCAGAAGGCGCGGATTCAATTCTCGTCGGCGGCATTTATTTTTACTCGAAAGATATTTTCAATTTTTATTGATATTACAGGCGACTAATTATTGCTTATAATAATTAACTATCCTTTGTGCTATGCATAAAAAACTTGTCTTATAAACATTAGTTAATCATTAAAAAATAACAAATGTTTACATTAAATTATTCGATGAATACATCAACAAGTTATACGAAAATGCTACGATAATGTTATTAAAACGATAAAAAGGTCTAAGTCAAATAATAGACTTTGCCATTGTAGAAAAATAGATCAATCAAAGAATTATTAATGTTTTTGTTCAAGAAAACAAATATATAATATTGAATTATTATCATCTGTATGCAGCGGTTGAAGAAATATCGAATAAAGAAACATATAATCAATGTCATTGTCTTTTAATTCATCTAAGAATAAAATGACAAAATTACCACCAATATTCAAACTTAAAATTAAAACATTTAAAAACCAAAACCAAACCAATGTTGAACAAAGCAGTTTCACAAAACACGGAATGGAGCAATTTATACCCAGTTTCATAATTGAATTATAAAATACTACGTCATAATAGTTCAATTATACGAATGTGAGAGAAGTGAAAACGGGGGTTGTTGGTAGGTATCTAATGCAACTAAAATTCACCCTCCCCCAACGTTTACATTCAACAAATTGATTCTAACTGCGAAAATCATCGAAAAAACATCAAAATAATTTCATTACGATTCCAATATCTGATATTATAAACAATTAGCATTTAAAAACCAGTGCATTTCTGTTAAAATCTAACAATAAAACACAGCAACCTAAGAATGGGGAATAGGTTCAGGTACAAAAACATGCATCCCTTGCTCAATGTTTACATTCAACAAATTGATTTTATTTAAGCGTACAACGGTAAACACGGCAATAACTCGAATATAATTTAAAACATTCTAATATAAATCACACAAACCTCATTTAAAAAACTAATTGTACATCACTATTTAAAAGAACTTTGTTTAGATGAAAACAAAACACAACAACCCGCACGAGAATAGAATGAAACTGAAATTGAAAAAACGTTAGCCCGGCGCGCACGCGCACATTCAACAACAAAGCTACGGTTTGAAGCACGCGGTTAAACTAACGGAAACTGGCCGGCAAGGAAGGCCTCTGCTCGCGCTCGCTGCTGCGTGCTCCCCTCTCCCATCAAAGAGTGGAAAACTTGTGGATGAAGCACGGTCATGAGATATAGTTAAAATCGTAAATCATGGCAGAGTATCCTTCCCCTTCCGTATAGATGTGAATATAAACCAATTTCGCTACCGCCTTTTGATCCTAGCCCATTTAGATAATAAATAATGGTCAGACTTTTGAATATGGTATTTTTTGTGTTTTTTTATTCTATAATAATAATAATACTTGGATGACTTGTATAGCGCCGTTTTTGTGCAAAAACACCTCAAGGGCGCTGTACAAACTTATAATACATTTCTACAGTGATCTATGTTATTACTTAACTATTTATGGAGAAAATATACAGTACAATACTTACCTGGTAGGTCACTTGAGATTAACACTTAATTAACATTATCTAATTGTTTATTGGCGAAATTTAGATACAGGATTTAGGACATAATTGAAAAATTGAATATAACTGGACTTTCTCTTAGGATTGGTATATTTAATTTAAGGGTACGACAGCTTAAAAAGGTAAGTTTTTAGTTTAGACCTGAATTCTGTTGGACTTGTTATGGATCTTAGTTCCGGAGGGAGTTTATTCCAAGCCTTCGGCCCAGATACTCCGAAAGCGCGATCACCAAACTTAGTATTTGGCTTGCGCATAGGTTCTATCAGTCTGCCTACAGCTGCTGATGTTATGCTTAAATCGTTGAAGGAATAATGTGTATTTTTCCTTCAAGCTAAAATCAGTTCCATGACAAAACAGAAATAAGTAATTGTAAGAAAAGTGATGAAACCTAACCTAACCTTAAACCTACTGTTTTCGTCATGTTCTATTTTGTAACTGTTCCGTTTTAACCAGTTACCTCTTAAATCATACTTAAGAAACTTAAATCATGGACGAGAATCGCAAAGCACAGTTGAGAATCTAAAATAAAAGTTTATAAACTTAAATCATATTTGACAATCTTAAATCACAGTTCAGAAACATAAATAATGAACGATAACCTTAAATCATGGTTGAGAAACTTAAATCATGAACGATAATCTTAAATCATAGTTGAGAAACATAAATCATGAACGATAATCTTAAATCATAGTTGAGAAACATAAATCATGAACGATAATCTTAAATCATAGTTGAGAAACGTAAATCATGAACGATAATCTTAAATCATAGTTGAGAAACATAAATAATGAACGATAATCTTAAATCATAGTTGAAAATCTTAAATCACAGTTCATAACTTAAATAATGAACGATAATCTTAAATCACAGTTCAGAAACTTCAGGGTTGGGGATGAGAGGTTCCCTCAAATTACCAAAAAAAATTAGATTGAGCCTGGGAAATCAATGTTGTACAGCGCCCTTGAGGTGGTTTTTTAATAAAAACGGCGCTATACAAGTGATCAAATTATTTTTATTATTCAGGAAAACAAATATCCCCCTATGGAGATATCGCCGTCCTCAGGGCCGCCTTAAACCGAGAGGGGGCTCCTGGGCACTCTGAGTTTGGGGCCCCCTTATTTTTGTACGTTTGGTGGTCCTTTTTGAAAGCCAAAACATATAGGAAAATAACATAAACATGAAAGAATCTTTCTATACTATAAGTTCCAGTGGCCTATATGACCTATATGACCTATATGGCCTATATGACTGGTCCTACTGGCTACACTATTGTGCTATATAATCTTTTTTTAAGTTGTCAAGTTAAGAGAATCTCTCTCTTTACAAATCTCTTCACCATGATAATATCGAATTATCTTTCTGACACATCCTCTACATTTCTTATTTGGTATATTCTCCCACCCTGAGCGAGGGAGAGGCGGCTAGGAGATCATAGGACTTTAGCACGCGTCAGAGGGAGCATACATATCTCTGTGAGAACGGGAATAGAATGGGGCGGAACGGTCCGTCACAGAATAGTAAGCACGTCAAGAAGCGCGTCGTAAACAAACTGTATGGGAGCTGTTTTCATTGCGACTTTTATGGAAATTAACTCAAAACAAACAAATTATTGCTATTACCTGCAACAAACAATGTCCACTTTATTCACATGGTTGTAAAATGTTAAATTTTGTACCCAATTTAAGTTACATCGGGGATTTGGAAACTTTGGTTTAAATCTCAAATAACATTGAATAATAATTCTTTATTGTTTACCGGCATTTACGTTTGCCATTCGAATTTCATTAATTTTGAAATGCCGCTTGCGGTTCATTCTTTCCTCTTCCGTAATTCGTGGTTCGGTTCGCGCAAATGTTGTCCTGTTTATACGCACCCTTAGGTACAATCTGTGTAAGAATTGTAAATAACTGTATAAAGACGTGGTTCACACGAGGCTGTTGAAATAATTATTGTTTTCAAATGGTTAACTTTTTTGATAAAATAATGTTATAAAAGTAATTCGTTCTAAGCTTTTAGATTTATTACGTAATCAATTCATAACAAAACCAAAAACTATTTGATTGTAAATCATTCTATTCAAATAGGGAACAGAATTTTTTTACTCGTTATAAAAATATTAATTTAACCAAGATTCACTAGAGTGATTACTTTTATGTCTTTTAAAAAATATATTATCTAACCCTCGAATTCTCTGGTAGGTGCACCTACGGTGCAAATTCGGACAGCCACCGTAAAATTTCTTTAAGTTCGATGGACCAAAGCAGCTATGTTGTAAAGAACATTGGCAAATACCTACATGAACTTTGTAGGAGTTATTTTACCATAAAGTATTTCATTCACGGGACTAAGACCCATGAACCTAGAAAAAGCCCTGGACAGAGATTAGTGCGATTTTGTATGAATGGTATTGAAGCAAAATCTAGGGTGAGGGGAAATTTCCTGGCAGCTATCTTGTATGACTTACTTTTGAAGTGATTTGTATGCAAAGTATAATGAACTATTATTATTTTATTTTTGTTGGTAACCCAGTTACAACGGCTTATGATTTTTTTAAGACAAGGAATGGAGGTCTAAACTAAAAACTTACATTTTTAAGCTGTAGTACCCTTAAATTAAATATAACATTCCTAAGAGAAAGTCCAGCTATATTCAATTTTCCAATTATGTCCTAAATCCTGTATCTAAATTTCGCTAATAAACAATTAGATAATGTTAATTAAGTGTTAATCTCAAGTGACCTACCAGGTAAGTATTGTACTGTAGGTATATTATCTCCATAAATAGTTAAGTAATAGCATAGATCACTATAGAAATGTATTATAAGTTTGTGCAGCGCCCTTGAGGTGATTTTGCACAAAAACGGCGCTATACAAGTCATCCAATTATTATTATTGACCCCGCGACTTCAAATTACTCCCTCCAGGGCTTTTGAGGTCCTTGCTAAACCCCGGATTTGCGACCGATTTCAACTTCAATTTTTATTCGAAAACATGTTTTGTTTATTCGACAGTCAATGTTTTCGACACCTGCTTTCTCGTAATGATCGTCTCCCGAAATAAAATTTATTCTCACCAACCCCTGTATGGAAGTTCCTGTACTGTGCCGCCAGGGGCCCGATTCTGTAACTTAATAATAAATCCGCTATTTAGGAACCGCTCCGACGACATTTGGAAACTTTACCGGAAGCTGGGGAAATCTCCCGCTTTCATTTCAATGGTGCACATCTCCGACTGCATTCTTACAGAACGCTGAAGAGATAATTCTTTAATCCACGTTAGTAGAATTTTCACTCAGCTCTATATCTAGTGGCTGTGAGTTTGTTTCCCGTTTGAAAATGGTACGGTACCTACCTACAGATCTTTTTTCTGGTTCTCCGTTCCTATCGGAGCTGGAGGTTTGGTATTATTTATTTATTTATCTATTTATTGACGCCCTTTTTGGGGGCTTTTACGTATGAATAGTACAAATTATACGGTATTTATGCCACACCCGGTCACCTTATGCCGCATAACTAAACTGACTAACAATATTTTGTATTTGTTAAATGATAAATTATAAGATGTCCACTGACCCGGTATAATTATTTCCCTTCTTAAGTATTCTGAGCAGTGAGGAATACATATGGTAATCAGTCCCAGAACTTCTGCACTGAAATAAATCCAGACATTGTGGAATCCGAAAGCTTATTGTCTGACAGAAGGATTTTCACTATAAGGTATTTCCGTATAAAACTCTAAATGATGCATTTGATAGCCCAGAATAGCTTGCATTGATAAGCTTTCGGATTCCACAATGTCTGGATTTATTTCAGTGCAGAAGTTCTGGGATTGATTACCATATGTATTCCTCACTGCTCAGAATACTTAAGAAGGGAAATAATTATACCGGGTCAGTGGACATCTTTAAAATGTATTATATATTTGTACAGCGCCCTTGAGGTGATTTTGCACAAAACGGCGCTATACAAATTATAAAAATAGCATTATTATTATTATTATTGTTCTAGTCACTTGGTAGAAGAAGTCAGGGACGCCCGAAGTAGTTATGACACGATTAAGTCCAAGTAAATCAAATACTTGAGTCGGGCCATGTTAAGAGTCGATGTGTGAATGTGAATAAAGCAAGGAGTGTTTGTTGGGCCGTCCTCTAAGCCTTGTGGGAAAGGGCGTGATGATTATGGGATGAATTAATGAGGTGTAACAATTACTGTGTATTTAATTAGTTACATTTACATAACATTTGTTCGTCACACAGGTAACTAATAATTAACAAACAGTAATCATTTAAGTAGGTATATAAATCGCTGAATACTGGAAAATTAGTTTTTCACCAAGAGAGGAAATTTTGATAATAAAAATAATAAGTGTTTTATTATCTTTTTTTTGTAACAAATATATATAATGATATCCTCACTGGGATCTCCCGTGCTGAGGATTTCATTTACATATTATGTATAATGAATAAATTAATTAATTTTGATAAATATGTAGAAGGTATGAACATCGATTACTATTATAGTGATTATGTTTATAAATCGATTAATTAAATCGTGACACAATTCGTTCAACATTAAATACTTATACAACATTGAATACTGAATACTGGAAACCCTTTTCCGTGTTTGACAGAAACAAATTTTCAACTCCTTTCGCTCTCCTCATTTTCCTACTCTATGGGAATGCCGTAGTTCCACAGGCTTCTAGATTATTGAGGAATTGGGACTAATGTGCGGTTTTTTTTTTTTTTATGCTTCCGATTTTGTTGTCCGGGTTAAATCTTCCCCATAGGAAAAACTAAACCCTTCCACTCACTTTTCCACAAATGATCAGCTAGTCAATCAACACTATGCAAGTGCATTATATAAGTAAAATAAATACAAAACAATACAAGAACAACAACACGTCAACTCACCAGAGATCAAATGGGAAAAAAAAATTCACCGACTCCAGATATTTTCATATCAGAGGGTTCGGCTCCGTAGAACTTCTAACAGGGCCTATAAATCCTACTGATCCCTCAACATAAATATTTAAAAAATCTTTCGTTATCCTACATGTATTCAAAATGACCGACTTTTGCATCTTTATATATAAATTTATTGATAGATCTAATACGACTAAATTTTTAATGAGAGAGCTAGGTATAATGCCAGTAGCCGAAATAACGAATGGTAATATTTTTATAGTCTGAGAATGCCAAATTCTTTTTATTTCGTTTCCTAAATCTGTGTATTTTCTTATTTTTTCATTAACAGATTTTTGAATGTTACAGGAATTTGGAATAGCGACATCAATGATATAATTTTTTTTAATTTTGTCATGTAAAACTATATCGGGTCTATTATGACTAATCGTTCGATCTGTTAGTATAGTTTTATCATAATATATTTTATAAAATTCGTTTTCTAAAAATGAATTTGGTTCGTATTCATAATATGGTACTATATTACGGCAGTCAATCAAGTTATGTTTAATTACCAAATTTTGGTGAATTATTTTTAAAACTTGATTGTGTTAATTATTCATTATTAATTATTAATTATTCCTAATTTTATATTTATAAGTCTTTTTTATCTATGTGGGTAAATTTTAATTATACACACGAACGAACAAAAATTGAATGCAAAATATATTTTAATATCAAAATATATTTTAATACCAAAATATTTTAATACCAAAATATAATTTAATACCAAAATATATTTTAATACCAAAATATATTTTAATACCAAAATATATTTTAATACCAAAATATATTTTAATACCAAAATATATTTTAATACCAAAATATATTTTAATACCAAAATATATATGTTAATGCCAAAATATATTTTAATTCAAAATAATAATAGTATTTTGAATTTATAACTTTTAAACCAATTTAATAAAATTAAAGAAATTTTTATGTGTTTTCTTGGCAGTTTATGGCTTTCAAAATGTGCACTAGATTGAGTCTTAGATCCGCCCCTGACATTTGTAAAAAATTGCAAACTCGATTAATTTTAATCGATGAGTGCGATTCATTCGTATATAATATTCATTACCTGCCACCCATACAATCACCCAAACATAATTTTGTCAATCATTTCTAAGTTCTAAATTCTAATTTATAGTCACTAAATGACAAAATATCTTACAATAAACATTTTAGACGACTAGATTAATAAGTATTATATAATATATAAGATATCATTATGGAAGTAGCTATTCGTTAGGTACCTACTTAGTAATAGCATGGGCCGGTATGTCAGTAACTGCCGGTATATTAGTACCTAATTGATAGTAATGCTTTGAGTCGGCTTATCTTGTCAGGTCACCTACCAGAAAGAAACTTGACGGACGCAAATTTCTCTCTTAGCGAGCTAAGAGCAACTGAAATTTCGGGCCCATATCTACTATAGAATAGACTACAAGTATCAGTAGTCTATTCCTCCCATTGGTATTTTTCTCACGCATTTCATGTCACTATAGCACTAAAGTTATGATTAATGATGTCACGCAATGAAAATACAAAACATACACATTAATTACAGTGACAACATACATGCTTGCTCGTCATTCTATATTTCTGGGCGATCGTTAGCACGCCTACAGTCTAGTCTGGGGTGTCATAGGTTATGGGTTCATTATCAGACATCACAACAAAATTACTGTATGAAACATAACTGAAACTATTCCTGTTCGTTTAAAATATTAATTTGAAGGGACCCTTGGTAATTCATATTAGGGGTCTCAAAAATATTTCCGATAGAAATCCACAAGCACTCACACTAGCGACCATAGATATACCACTCATTTCGTGTTGCGAAATCTATTATTATTCAGTCGAAGAATCCAGCTGCAAAATGTAGTTCTGTAATATTATATCATTCAATCCGTTAATTAACATAATTTACTTACAATAATTTAATTCCATACAAGTTCAAATCTGTCCTCGTTTGGTTGAAAGTAGCTAATTATTCAGAATTCCGCTTACTTTTTTGAAAACGATGTTCTAAAAATATAAATCGTCATTTTATAGGCAACTTTATCTAGTATGTGGAAGGCCTGGTAATATGTTAGTTTAACGATGCATAATATTAATTTAGGTCAATTTAGTCGATATTAGACTTGTCAAACTTGTGGTAGCAAAAGTCGACTTATCACCGATAACGTTTGTATTTCAAAACCGTTTCGGTTTCTCAAAAAACGGTTCTCGAAATTGTTTAAAAATAACGTAATAATAAGAAAAAAGGTCGGTGACTGAGTTTCAGGAGAGAGCGTTTCTCACAAAAGCGTTTTGTAGCAACGGTCAGCAACAAGGTTTTTTAAACGCTTATCCCAAAATCGGCGAAGGCAATACTTCCCCTTAGACTTGCACTTACTGTGTGACGTGCATGAACCTAAAACAGGCACCTAAAAAGCTTTGAATACAGCATTAGTGCCATTTTGTATTAATGGCATTGAAGCCAAATCTCGGATGAAATAAAATTGCCTGGCCTTACAAAATTGGCCTGGGCATCTTGTATGACTAACTTTTGAACTGATTTGTATCCAATTATTATTTTATTTTTGTGTTGTTAATGCGGTTATATCGGCTTATGATTTTTTGGGGGATTTGATGAATTAAGTAAGTTTTAGCATTTTTCATACATTTTCACCCCGCAGCTTCAATTTTGTTGTCGAATTGCTACCCTGGGATTTTTAGGTACATGACCTAAAAAGCCCTTGAGCATAGATATACCATTCATCGCTGGAGCTGACAGATTACACTATACACATCGTGGTTTGGCCTTTTTCAGCATATCGCTCGCCATACAATCCCAGCGGGAATGTATGGTGATCGATATGCTGAAATAGGCCAAGTCGCGAAAATATAGCGCGCTTTTAGCGTGGTCTGTCACAGGCTTTATTCGAAAACAATTTGAAGTCGCGGAGTGCGTGAGTGCCAAAATCTATTTAATTTTTGAATGGTATTTTTTAATTCCTTGTCTCTTTAATTACCCAAAAGAAATCATAAGCCGTTATAACTGCATTTTTAGGTCCATATGTTTTTGTAGAAAAAGATCGAGGAACCTACTCGGAAACCTAGCTAGGTACTATTTTATGGCGAAGGAGAATGGTATATTTATGTGGCGAAGGTTATCCGGGACATTTCGACTGGCAACACTCAGTTTTGTGTTTTGACATTAATGTCAAGTGAAACGCATTTACCATTTACCTAACCCTAAAAATTAACCTGCACACGTTTTAGACTCAAAGTTTTGTAAATATTCAACAATGCCTCGAGTTAAGAAAGCAGACCCCTCTGCCCATGTCAGTGACATATTAAAATCACTTAGAAAATCAAAACCCGCAAAGGAAGCAGAGGTGGTAGTTGAACCTGAAGAAGATATAGTTGAAGCAGTAATCCACCAAGAAATTCCAAGAGGTAGACCGAAATCTGGAAATGTATGGAAAGACAAGAAAGAAAGGTACGAACACCAATGTTATTTATTTTATAAATAAAGATGCTTTTGTTTGTCAGAGCTTTATAATAAAAGTTTGCCACTTTTTAACATACAATATCAAATCGTTTATTGCAATGACATTGCTATAGACAGTTGTAGAGATCTTAAAAGAGGTAAGCGAAAGTTACGGTAATTGTCGTACTTTCGATTCAGTGCTTTTAGCACTAATCTCTGACGTGTGCTATCTCTAACCTAATTGCGTAAATATCTGCCAAAATGCCAACGTGTGTGACGAGAAAGTATTTTCATTATATGGCAAACACTAGTAGAAGCCAAGGAATAGCATTTATATTAAAATCATTCGTAAATACAGACAAATTACTTCTTATTAAGTTTTCCTGGAAATTTAAATCGCCATTAGAGAAAGCTAGATAGCGTATGTACAACATATAAGAACGACAACCTACTGGCAATAGGTCGTCTCATACAGCATTCCGTATTAATCTTAGTGTAAGCGAGTAAGCATATCTTGTAATCTCAATCACACTCGTCATGTAGAATGTAGTATTTGCCGCAACTTTTAAATATGAAAACGCCGCCTGCTCCTGTATCTGTTTCATTAGTACATAAATATTTTTTGAATTTTAATTTATGTCATGCATGAACAACGTTTAAATTAAGAATTTACTTGAGTATTTGTTATTTGCCACATTTGAGACAATAACGGGTCTAGATGTATTGTAATGTCATTAGTTTATTGTATTTATGAGTTGACTTAGTCTTTTTATAATACTAATACGAAGTCTCATTGAAGAGTAAACTATTTTGTTGTCTTGGATCTAATCTCAAATATTTTTTGTTTGCAGTATTCTTCAATATCAATATTTTCCATAAAATCATCACATTTTCTCAAATAACCTGTGGTATTTCTTTATTGAAAATTGATTCTTTTATGATACAAATTATCCGCATCGTATAAATGTATATATTTTTAAGTTGTGATATATTTCTTTGTGTGTATTTTAGTAATAGTAGTAGTAAAATAATTGTTTTATTATAAAAAAAATAAGGACTTCTTTACTTTCTTTTTCACTCCCTTCCATAAAAAATATATATTTTATTGGCTTTCAATGTTCATAATCGATTTGCTAATCAATAATTCATTTTAGGTTCAACACAATCAAGAAGACAAAAGGTGTCCACAAATCCTTTGCTGAGAAGCAAGCCCTCAGAGAAACACTGAAGAACATCAAAGAGGTTTCCAAGACGATACAGGCAGAAAAACAAGCAGAGGTCCTGGCCAACAAGGAAAGGCGCCGGTTGAACCTGAAGAAGACAGAAGAGAACAGGCTGAAGGCGGAAATAGTTCAGGTCATCAGCAACTCTTCAAAAATCAAAAGGATGAAGAAGAAGCAGTTGAAATTCATCCAGAAACGTGATACCACAGTTGTATCAAAGTGATTTAATGATAAAATTTGTTCCAATATATTATTCTCTAATGTAAGTTAAGTCCAAATAAAGTTTATTATTTTTATTGGTGCCGTGTTCATATTTATTTGTTGGTTAATGTTAGGCCGTCGTCCCGTAGGTCGGTAAGGAATCAACATAAACCGAGTGCAGTAAGACCCTGCGCAGATAAGTAAAGTTCGCTAAATTAACATAACGGTCCGCAGCGCAGTCCATTGCGGGACTACACCGCGCAGGGTCTTAAAGCTTACAGATTCCTTACCTACCCATGGGATGAAGAAGGCCTTTGTATAAGCAGTATAATTTTTCTTACTTAACTATGTAGCGGTAAGCTACTAGAATGTCGGGGAATGTTCATACGTGCAACCTGCATCGCCATAGAACCTACTAGCGAAACATCGTAGGTACTGCCCATCAACCTACTTGCGATTGCATGGATTATTCTCGAAGCATTTGCGCCTTTATAAAGCGAAAGCGGCAACGTCGAGTACTTCGCAGCCAGTCAATAATTAGCAGTTATAAGTGACTACGCAGCATGAGCACTCGCCGCTAACTGAGACTGATATATAGATGTATCCAATTTGATCGTTGTCTTCGGCGATGTCGGATTAAATATGCCAAAGCATTGATGGACGACATTAACACAAATGAGATATATGCCTGTAATAAGCTTTGCAGATAAGCCTCCATAGGCCTTTATGCAAGCAGCACGACACATTTTGAAGCGACTACATCTCCGTTGACGGTGGGTCTTATTGTTTATAAATGAAACAGATATTTTATTTTGTACAATAATTGTATTTCTTTTAATTGTAACATAGGAAAGAAATAAAAAGAAATCATAACCTACATTCTAAACACACCTATGTCTTACTGAGTGTTTTCATCCATAAACTGTCACTTAAAATAATCTAATTACTGAACATATATAAAACTCTATTTATAAATAACACTGTTGAAAAGAAACAAAATTACAATCACTACAAACCGGATGCTATATTATTTGCTCTATTTTATACAATAATTACTCACCGTATCATTATGTTTGTTAGTATTTAACACTACAGTAACGTATGGTTAGGTTGTTAAAATATCTTCACATAATTACACAATATGTAATATTGTTTTTAATCTAGACCATATTTACTTGTATGAACAGTACAATTTTGAACCATCATTCTTAGATAGAATATTTAACACTAGCTATACCCTGCCACGCATTGCTGTGGCTCAGTCTGTATGTGTAGATAGAGAAACAATGTGTGTTACTTTTACGTCCAACAGATGGCGCTGTTTAAAATAAAAAACATTTTTTTACCGGTCACAGGCGACATCTATATAATATAGGTATATAAAAACATACGCATATTAGAATGCAACATCGTGTCAAAATTTTAAAAGCAATCGGTTAAGAATTTTCGGAGATTTCAGATTTTCAACAAACGAATATTACATTTTTTTTTGTATACAGTTTAAATATTTAAACCCATTTCAACAGCTCCAACACCGGTGACCAAATTTTGGTAAAAGTATTATGAAATCTAGATTCGATAAATTAAAGATCTGAGGTAAAAATCTAACATAAACACACTTTTCTATTGATTTCGACATTTTAATTCCCAATTCACAATTGTTATAGTAAACATCTTAACATTTTGCGGCTACTTCGGAGAGCCGACTGAACAAATACATTCATTATAAGGTATTTATCCAATACAAACAAGTATTTATCCAATACAAACAAGTATTTATCCAATACAAACAAGTATTTATCCCATACAAACAAGCATTTATCCGATACAAACAAGTATTTATCCAATACAAACAAGTATTTATGCTAGAGTTATTGGTTTTTAATGCTATTTAAAATACAGATCTTAGATTGAATCTTGGCTTTCGTAAACTATTATGTATAGGAATTTCATCGCTAGTGTGGAGGACTGTTTATCTCCGTTCACATGTCTTATAACATAATCAACTTTAAAAATGCTAAAGATCCCCCAAAGTAATTCTATAATTTAGAGAAAAAAAAACCCATGATAGACTCCCTTTTCAGCGATCTTTAACCATCTAATAAAATTCAATACATACAATATAATTTAGTTATACCAATCAATATCATATACTGGCAGCACTCATATATACAAAATAAAACAATTCATGCCAACACAATTTGCAATCAAACCAGCAACTTAAAAACTCACTTGCTCAGACTACTACTTACCGAGGATGATTATTCATTATAATAACACTGAACAATGAAAACTATATCCTTGGTAAGAATACATTTCTCTATTCTTGAAAATGCATGATAGTTCAAAGTTTTACTGTTCGATACCACAAAAGACATAATCCAAAAATCAGCTTTTATATTTTATTCCTCGTATTGTATAAATACAGTTGAATCTCGCTAATCTGGCACTTGAACTGTGCTTTCTAGCATCATGAAATTTGCTCAGTGACACCTCAAATAATCCAGTTATATCTGATTCAGGGTGAGAGATAAACGATAACAGATTTAATAAATAATACAAAGTAGAGAGAATCGAACCAATTGGACCCCATGATCTTTCAAAATAGTAAATTTTAGAATTGGCTGTAGAGAGCTGATCCTTGCAAAGGATTTGTTTAGGCTTTTATATTCTGTTTGGACACATTCATCATACTGGAAAAGGCTATTTATGGACACGATTTCATGGGCGGGATTATAAAAATTCATGAATTTTTGTTTTCCATATATTTCAGTTGGTCCTTAGTGCCAGATTAGCGAGATTATACTGCAGATTGGTAAAAATAAATTTACTGCATGAAGATTCAACCTCATCAAAAAATAACTGATCCAATGCATCAATAAACTTGTCAATTGATTTCGAGGAATGGTAAATAAGCTCCAAAATATCCAATCAACTTTAAACAACATGACAATGACGTAAAAACAAATGTTAGAGTATAAACATCACGCGGCGTAATTGACGAAACATCAGTAGTTGTGTTTTTATTTTAGCGGAACGGGAATGACATTTTAAAAATATAACGTCATGTACCGTGCTCACAACAAAATATTTATTTTTCAAATGCAAATTCCCAAAAGCATTCTACTATTGTAGTTTATAAGATTATCCTATGTTTATTTTAGTTGATGATTTATACAAAATTATAATTTTGATCATTACTTGAGGCTCTTAATTACTATATTTACAATAACCTAAATAAACACATCATCAGAAAAAAAAAACATACCGAAATAAGGGTTTACATTTCATTACTAAGGAATTGACTACAATGGCATTTTTAGAAAATTTCCACGAAAACAGGACTCAAAATAAATTCATTTTAGTGGCAATCTTGTTTTGAATTTGTGATGACGTTTTATAGCTTGGGCTTAAATTATAATAATTAAGAAAAAGCTGACAATATTTGAGAAACTTCTACTACTATCGTAATAAGCGGAAAATGTTGCTTGTGCTTGGGTGGGAAGTTAACTTATTTGTTCACTCAGCTACTAAATACTAACCGGTCGATGAATGTGATGAATAATGTGAATGGAAGAAGTTGCGACGCTCCATGAAGACATGGCACAATCGAGTGAAACAAATATTTGACCCACACTGCGGATGTCACAGTATTTGGGTTGCGAGTGGCTGTGCCTCGTAAGCGGATGTCACAACAGTTATCTTGCGAACACATATAAATGAAAAAGTGCCACGTACAGGGGTAAGTCTAACAAAAGAATATAATGTGAATGAACCAAGACAGAGTTATATGACTTCTCTATGCTGTTAACTAAATCCATTTATTTCTAATTATAAAAGAGTGAATGGCAGAAAAAGTCGGGAACACCAGAGAAAGACAAGGCCCAATTAAGTGAATCAATCAATTGTGTCGGGTCCTGTAAGGAGTCAGAAAAATAGAAGAGTATGTATAAATATGGATGAAGCAACGAGTGTGTGCAAAGACAGAGTTGTATGGTGGTCCATACTCTCTGCCTACCCCTTGGGAGAATCGTGTGACCATTTTTAAAATCAGTAGCCCAAGTACATAATAATGCAGGAAAAAGTCAAACTTTTTAGGTACACTCTAAAATGTGTATTAATTGATCAGTGCTTTCGCACTTAAGCCTCATTTTTTTATAATTGGTTTTACCAAAACATACCATTGCAGTCTATCCTTTTGTCAAACCCCTAATGTGTTTTTTAATGCATTCAGAATTAAAGACTATTATTTCATATAAATACGAGGGTCGTTCGATTATAAATATATTTTAGTCGGTTTAATATCAGTGCACTATAAAATTGAGTATGCAATATTATTTTGCTAGTACAGTACTTAAAACAACATTTTGCAAGGAAAACAATATAATGTGAGCGGGCCACACTGAGATTATTAATCAAATGCTTATTTAAAAGGAGCGTAGCTTCCAACAACCCTCCAACGACGCATATCACATAATGTTGGATGCGCAAAGTGACTGAAATGCAATTTGGTAAATTATGCAGGAGATTTGACTAATGTTTTTTTAACACACTTCCGGCGGGAAGGGTAGTTCTACCTTTTACACCGGTCTTACTTAAATGAGGCACTAGAGTCTGATAATTTTATATCAAAAATATGAACCAATTCTTCCCCCATCCTTACCTTCTTGTCTGTTGTGTGGAAGAATATTTTATCAAAAGGAAACTATATTTAAACCGGTAATACGGACATCTCTACATTATCGCACCGGAAATGGGAAAGTTTTATTTTTATTTTTAATGATTTGTGTGAAAAAAAATAAATATGTACAATTTTTACACATAAAACATCACTAAATTTCAGACAATAGTTTTACAGTTGCGGTGTGTATGTGTGACTATGTAAAAAATTTCATTCAAGTCATGAATTATTTCAAATATGAACAAAATCCATTTTCTTGAATGCGACCCTTGTTTTCGCCTGCATGAAGCGTGTTAAGATCTGCGACGTGCGAGGTGTGGTGATGGAATTATTAGTAGCCAAGGACTTCTAATAACTGTTTCCGTCAAACCTTTTACATAATTAGTTCATTTATGTTTTTATATTTCCATGAATACAAAACAATTTCACTGCAATTGATTTGAGTTCAAAACACGACTCGCACAAATAAAATTAATTTAACATACTTGTGTTATTTCACAAATGCATATTTCATACAAGTCATCGACTTGCAAAACCTCCATTGCAAATTTCTGCTGGCATATATTCACAAAAAGTGTTTGAAGTAAATTGAAAATAAATAAATTATTAATATTTTGCGCTAAACATCAAAAGAGTAATGCATAATTATTTTGATATTTAGCATTAAAGATATATTGTTATAGTCAAAGTGTTGAAAAAATTCCAGAGCAAATTTTGCAAGTCGACGACTCATATAATGAATGTGGTAAATTTGCGGCATGATCCAGAATGGTAGATGGATACTCTCAGTATCGCCCTGGTGAAAGGCCAGCATTCATAATTGAAACTCTACTTGAAATTATCAGATCTGATTTGTATCCATGAAAACATAAAAGCAGTTTGCATCTATTGATAATCTAGAATGGAAGCAGTTATTAGATGTACACGGATACAAATAATTCTGTCAGCACACTGCATTTTTGACTTTAAACTTTATCGATTCTCCTATATGATTTATAAAATTACTATTCAGTCAATCTTACCCTTCCAACACAGATGATTTTAAAAAAAATGGAATATAGTAATTTTCCATTTATAAACTATATAATTATTCTGAAAACAGAAATGGACAGAATCTCAAATGGAGCCATCGCAGCTCAAAACCAACAACTTAATTAATTATGTACAATTTTGTGTGATTATATATTTTTCCTTCAAAATTTACAAGTTAGTTTTAACATAAAAATATTTTAAAAACGTTTTACATAGATTCTTTTATACATTTTTTTTTTCTTCCTCAGTTGAAATATTTCTCATTTAAATAATGACAGGCATACGCAATTTTACGATTTTGGCCGTTGGAGACATAATATAAACTTTAATATGATGACATAATAAATTATTTATTTTGTATCATTAACCCTTTCAAACTTATTGTTTGAAGCTCTCGTCGCATTCGATAATCCTCAAATATTCATAAGCGACTGTTATATTTTTGACATTCATATGTCCCCCCGTCAAACGCTTATTCTCGGACCGTTTAAGCTTTTGATCAAATTGTGATCAGCAGTCAAACATAACGGTTATGCTGTATGCACCGAGAATCGGCCTTTAATAGGGAACATCAAAAAATTCAAAATAGCAATAGACAACCCGTCAGGAAAAGTGGAACCAAGGGTGCGTGACGGTCTCCCTTTCTATAATTTGTCAATAAATGAATCTGATAGTAAACAGGTAATAAATATCACCAAGAAAATTGTTCAAGTCCGAGTGTTGGAAACTATTTAAATAATGGAACACATTATTGCAAGAAAATTGTTCAAGTCCGAGTGTTGGAAACTATTTAAATAATGGAACACATTATTGCAAGAAAATTATGCAAGTCCTAGTGTTTTGTTTTTGACCAAAAAGAAGCTATCAGACTATCATGGAATCAAGTTGTTTGTATTGTCGGTGTATATAATCTCAGATTTTAGAACCCATTAGTTCGTTTTGGCCATAGACATTCAAACTGATAGACCGGCCAATCAGGGAAAGGGGAATAAACCAAGTTGTACGGAGTGTGAGAGGCTTTCTATGATTTGTCAATAAATGAATCTGACAGTATGAAGGTAACTCGTATTGTCATATAACTAGTCGTCGAAAATAAAATCTGATTACGAATTACTAGTCCTTTTTAGAATGGCGCGCAAATTGCAGCTGCGTAAGAAACCTAACTACAAATCACAAATCGGGTGAATAAAAGTTCGGGCTTGTTTCTAAAACTGAATATTTCTTACACTATTATTTAGACACTTTTACAAATGTGTTATAATTTACCCACCTCGCTCAGTTTTAGCGTAGCTACATAACCCGATTTGAAGGAGTTTCGGTTTTTTAACCATTTTTACGAACATTCCGATCCTACACAGAAAAGTCACTTAATGGACTGTGCTACAAACCGTCGCCTTACTTTACTTTTCATTGTCTTCAGCGTTCAACGTACTACTGATATTGCAGATTATTCAAAGCATTCTCGAAACCTAGTGGTGCCAAAAATATAAGTACGTGGTTTGCCTCTAGCTCGTCAAAACGATATCCGGATTTCACATTAGGGCAAGTCTATCAATTTGGATATCTATGAAAATAGTGCTGATAGACAATTTGACGGCATGAAATGTGACAAGAGTTTCAAACAACCCTACCTTAGAATTTTGACGTATTAAATAAAATGGAATACGACACATTGTGAAGCAAAAAAAAATATCTATGAGAGTACAGTAGAATCATTTTAAAGAGATTCTTGCTTGTGTAGTACTGCAGGCAGGTGTTTCAAACTGTTGAACCACAATCGGTGTGCATAAATACATTCAAATGCGCACTCTTTAAAATGATTTGCCTGTACCATTTCTAACTGGAAAATGGATGTGGCCCAAAGGGTTAACAATTTTTTTATGCATATTATAATAAATTGGTATTAGAAAATGATATTCAATTATATACACATACCTTAATACGATATTCAGTTTGAAATGAATGACGATAATAATTATATGGTAGAAAAAATGTTGTATTATTTTTCTAAATATATTGTAGTGCAAAACATAAATGATTATAACATTACATTACAGATAAGAGATTCATTATATATATATAGATATTTTAAAAATAAATATTTGTGATACATACAAAGAAATATTTTTTTATATAAATAAAAATAGATAACATACAAAAAGCAGTTTGTACAAAAAGGAGTATGTATTAACCTTTGCAATGCAATCTATCCCATCATGCAACAGGTGTTTTATTGAAACATCATGGGTCACATATATGCGACACCCAGGTGGATGGCCGCTGATGAATCACATAAAAAAATAAAAAATATGCAACAGTCGCAATGATCAGGTTAATAAGTGCCAAATAATTTGGTATTATGCTATCTAAATTTGAATATAAAGCGTGGTGTTTTCTCTTTCTAATACTGTTTAGATCATATTTCTCACAATGCTTACCAACATGAAAACACATGCATACGTTGTGTGAAATCGTGTAGCCATGATGGGACAGATTGTCGAAAAGTCCAGCATTGCAAAGGTTAAGTTGCAAAGTGTAAATGTTTTTTTTTTCATTTTAAGAAAACAAATACAAGTTTAATTATTTTACTACGTACTTCAACAATTAGGGCAATGAGTTTAGCATTACCTAAAATGGCAAGAAACCAAAATACAAAACAGTCATCTATTGGTTTGTTGGAAAAGGTGTTATTGATAAAGATTACATTTTATGGTCACAGATCAAAGCTACAGACAAATTTGTTTTAAAAACACTTTCAAACCTTAATGCCGCAGCTGTGGAGGCATTTGTACAAAGTTCAAGTTGGTTATAGGGTATTTTCACTAACTAAGGATATCGTTAATAATGTATGGAAGATTTAAAGTTGATTTTGATGATTGTACTAAAAATGGGTCATTTTAAATTATCACTCATTTAAAAACAATCTAAAACCGCACATTCCTAAACGGTTCGAGCTGGTTACAACGTCATCATGATGTAAAAAATGGTACTGACAAGTAAGACGGTTGTCACTATGCCTTATTCACATACAAAAATGAACATGACATTTTGGCAGCAAATCAAAAACGGCACATTTTAAATCGTCATTAAAAAAATTTAATCAGCAATGAAAAAATAAAAACTCCATTTTCATTGTAATTTTTTTTCGATAATAACAGTGAAAATACCCTGTGGAAGGATGGTATAGTTTGCTCAATTAAAGTTGACCCAAACAACATAAACACAAGATTTTGTGTAATAGTGCATATTTATACACTTCCGACAGTGATGTCGTTGCCAAACATCACTGAGAAACAGCATTTTGTGTTCCTCACGCCTACTTACACATGTGTATACAATCATCAAACTAAATTCAAAAAGTTTTTACAGTGTGTTCTTTTTACTACATACTAGCTGTACCCCGCCACGCGTTGCTGTGGCTCAGTCTGTCTGCGCAGATAGAGAAACAATAGAGCGTGTTGCTTTTATGTCCAACAGATGGCGCTGTTTTAAAAAAAGCATGTTTTTCCATTGGGATGGGAAACTAAGAACGCATTTTAGTTTACAATAAAACACCCATGGAAGTAATGCCTCTAGATATTGAATCACATTGGGTTTTCAAACTAAACATAAATAAAAGTGGAGAGTTAATAAAACTATTATTAATACTTTTACACAATTGATCGTTTAAACTCAGTTATCCTGTTTATCAGTTAATCTAGAATTGCTGTCAATACATTACATTAAAAAGTGTGCAAATTAATATATTATGTAATTTAATAGTTAACCTTTTGCAAGCAATTGTATCAACAGTTGATAAGGCCGTATGAAAGCTTGATGCGCCAGCATTGGTTGCCGATAATGTTCCAAAAGGTTAATATGCTAAATTTTGTTCACTTGCGTTATTTAAATTAAGGAAAAATCTTTACTAATTGCAACTTACGATATAAAAAATGAGGCGTTATTCTAATAGCCGTGTATCAGATTGCTAAAGATTCAATTAATCATTGAAGACAATATTAGCGACTCTCAAACGAAAAAGATTCGGTCGTATTTAGGAATTGAACCCAGGTCCTCTGCCTTGCTCTCGCACTGAGCTAATTCGACCCTTCAGTTACATATAACTAGAGACACCCATTCATAGCATTAACAATATTTTCGCAAATTAAAGCGATAATAAAAAAGATCTTGTATTGACAGATCGTAGAACAAACATGACACACTCTACTGCAGAAACATGTGCCATGTTGAGTTTCAATCAATAATACAATAAACATGTTTCAAGTGATTAGGTCCTGAGTTTAATTCCTAGATGCGACCGAATCTTTTTATGAGTTTTCTGTTTCAAATTTTCATTTGAGTGTTGCCAATACTGTCTTCAATGATTAAATTCTTTACTAAAGACACTGAAGAGATAAATCAATAGAAGTGGGTTTTTATGGACATGTCCGTCTGTCCAAAGTAAGGTCAATTTTATCTTACTTTGGGTGAAATTGATTAAATATTTATCTAAGTCTCAAAATATCAGGTTTTTTTTCATGTCGGTATAGATCACACTTTCTATGATTTTTTTGTTCAATGGCTACGGATGATTCATCTAGGGAATTCTATCTCGTTGCTAATAAGTCTTTATGATTGTAAATACTGACCAAGTAATTATAATTGGTACAAACAAAATGATTGCTTTTAAAAAGTTCATTGCAAACGTTTTGTGAAAATTAACAAAATTGTTTGTGGATTATTTCATGAGGAAATGGCCCCAATGGATGAATAATGGTCTTAAATTATGAAAATTACATATTATTTATAATGATTCAAAGCAAACATTTGTATAATCTCTTTCCCGTTAGCCAGGGTTTGGCACTGAAGTGTATTTAAAAAAAATTACAGAAAAAAACATTTAAAACTAAATGCATATCTTAAAATATTAACAAAATGACATATACATTTAACGATACAGTAAAAAAATTGTCACAACTTTTTAGATTGAAAGTTTAATAAAATGACATAATTTTTTTTTCATATGAGTAAGTAAATTAAATTAGCAAAAGCTATTTGTTCCGTTACTTAGATATGGATCTTTTGATCGAGAAAACATAAAGCAAAACACGATTTGATGTAACCCATTTCTAAATACAATATATGATTCAGAAATTAAATAAGTCTTGCAAATGAAATCATATTATTGTAAGTTTAAAAGAAATAACTATATTTATAAAAACATTTGAAATGAAAATCACAGAAACATCTTGTTAAGGTCTTATGAACTAAGAAATAAAAATTTGCTGTTCTCACAAAGTAGATTCAATCTTAAAGTACATTCATAGAATTACATATATAATTTTAAACGTAACGTTTAATTTAAACTAAGCGAAATCATTAATTTAACTTAAGATTTGTCACCTTATAACTAGCACTGTGTAGTGTTTTTACTCACGCACTCATCGTTCTGTTATAATCTCAAAAATATTTATTATTATTCGACATTGCGTACTCTTCTGCGTATCACATAGATAAGATATTATTACAATAAGTTAATGCCATTACAGAGAAAACAATGCAGTCCGAGGATTGTTAGAGAGTAAACTCGGGGAAATAAATAGGTATCGCGAGCGAGGTTGAGCGCCGCGACACTGGCGAGATTATCGTTCTTACAGGTTAGTCTGTGCACGGTTTAATTTGATCACACATCGAAATTGGAGTTGCTTTTGGCCGGGGGCAAGAAGGGCTCACTCCACATCCTCCGGAGGTCGCCCTGCAAAATTAAATAAATCATTATTACACAAAATAACTCTATTTGTAGTCCGTTCCTCTTGGAATCACATCACCACGACTTGTTCAAGATACCACACGAATAGCATGACAAGAGGAATGGTTCTTTTGAACCAAATTTCTAAAACAGTAGACAATAATTATTACTACCTTAAAACTTTGTCATATATGTACAGGGCCGGCCCTGGCACCTGGCATGAGTAAAATCTTGGCGCCCTTTGTCAAACCAGTAGACGCCTATATTGGTGATATGGGAACACTAAAAGATGGCTAACAAAGGAATAATAATATAGAATAGTAAGATAACAGTGTGAGGGCAGTTGGTTACCTTGACATAAGCCATTGTGAGGAGCGGCAGAAGCGTGAATGGCACCAGGTACAGAAGCGCCGGCTGGGCCGCCTTGAACACCTCCGAGCTGACGGTGGCCGTTAGCAGGCCCAGGAAGTAGCCCAGCAGGGAGCAGTGGAAGTAGGTTAAACGGGAGCCCTACACAGGAATATGCATATAATATACTGACAATATCCTGCGACCAGCCAGGCGAGGTTGTCGCCAGTCGCGTTGTTGAGACTTTAAACGTGGTGTCACTTGTGTCAGACATTGTGTAAGAATGCACATGCTTTAGATCAAAGCTAGGAACAAAACAGTCAACAAAGAATGTCAGGATATATGACAGCCACAGCAACAAAGAATTTAATAATGATTGAAGAAGGAAGGGCCTGTAGAAGGAGGACTTTCTTCTTCTGGTACCCGCTACTTTGCCTATCTATCACCAGGATAGTCCTGGCTCGTATCTGCCACTAAGTTTCAAAGTCATGAGGTGATGCATCTATCTTCCTTTGGAATATCACTTCCTGCGAATTCCCTGTATTTATTTGGACATTATATTACAGTACATTATACTACAAGTTATTAACTACTAAATATTAAATTATACATAATAAATGTATGTATTACGTAGGTTCTTAAAATGATGTAGGTGTGAGTAATAATAACAAAAAATACTAAACAGGAAGAATGTGTGTGGAGAGATGAAGAGAAAAATTTAAAATCTGAAAGAATTTGTGTGGGGAGAAGTTAAAATCAAAAATTAAGTGCAAAATATTGTTAAAATGATCTCTATCACACCAAAAAATTTTATCCATTAGTTTTATATGTTAGCAAAAAAATCATGAAAAATGTCCAAGTGTATGGAGTTTTGTTCTTTTAATAATATATGAATTTTGTATGATTTGGCACTTTTTTGTAATTTATTGAAGAACTTCTGCATTGATCAGACACAACAGACAGCGCACAGACAGCGCACAGACAGACGCGGTTAGCGACTGTATTTTATACTATTTAGAGATTTCAAAGCACCCATCTTCCATGTCAAATCTTGCTTTAGTGTTCAGGTTTCTATCCCATATAGTATAGGGAGTAATTAGATACATTAAAGACTCCCAGAACAAAGACAGAAAGTAACTTACCATAGATCTTGGACCAGGAACACTGCCGACTTCACAAACCAGAGAAGCCTTCTTGTAAGCATCGTAGCGCAGCACAAAACACAGCAATAATCCAGGCATCACAATATCTCCCAAACCTAAAAAGTTTGCCAAAATTAGTATTATTTACTAGCGCAGTGCTAGCTAACTGTGTCACGAGATTAAAAAAATTGCCACGGCCGAGAACTAAACCGCAATCAAATATTTAGAAGGCAACGATGCTGACCATTGCACCACCAAATAATAAGAACGGCGGCATAAATTCATTATTCGACTGTTGTTTGGTAAGCCACAAAACGAAAATTTTAGAGGTAAAAATGAATATTTACAGATTCATAAAACTCACTAAAAACTCTTTAAGTTTATTTGAAAATGGTTATTATATTTCAAAAATTTATGTGAAGTAACAATTGTATTTATAAATATGAAATATTTGAGGGTTGAGTAATTTGTATGCATAAATTAAATTTTTAGTATTAAAAATGTCTTATCAGCAAAAATTACTTTACCATGTTGTACTTTGAAGACTATTCTATCCGAAACCACCAAAAAATAGCATTTCCAAAAAATGTGGCTTGAAATACAGTCGATTATGTACTGAAACTAATAGCGGATTGTTTGAATTCTCGACAAATCAATTGCAATTTTCAAAAGTTAGTTAGTAATTTTAATTATACGTAGTTGTATGTCACCCCAGGCAAAGTTTGGAGAAGCAACTCCAGAGACTATGCGAGGAGAGATTGGGCCTACCATCGGAGTAGTGCAGGACAGGCACTCTTGGAGGTGACTTGTAGAGAGATTAGTCAAATGACCCCTGTAAGTAAAACGTTCCCGCAGGGTTGTGTGGAAATCATTACATAAGGGAAGATTAATCACCCAGCATGCTGAAGTGTCCTTGATGGTGCATGGAGGGGAATACCAGCTTGGCAGGCAGCGACAGTTTGGGCACCACCTCGCCTGCCCGCCCCGCCATGCCGCCCAGCTGCAGGCGGCGTGCCACCACGTTCACTGGGTTCTCTGCCGGCCTGGAAACAAAAGGTTTATGTTGATGAAACAGTCCACTGATCGTTTTAGGTTGAATTGTGGAGACGATGGGTGGTATAAAAAAAGAGTACTGAAAAATGACAAAGTAAATGGGGACTGGGAAATTATTACAATAACAGAGCACATTGTAGAAGAGTGCGCACTTTGATCTCACCATGTCTGTTTATAGTCACAATTACTCTTCAGCCACTAGAAGAAGATTGAGGACAGCTTGTCCTCTTTAAACTTTGAAGAGTATCACTAACAAAACTCACTTTTTAAACCCGAGCATGATTCAACGAAACCCTTTATTAACAGCCTTATCAAAAATGAGGACGGGTTGTTTCACAGAATTTAAACAATTCATAAAATTTTAAGTTAATTTTAAAGTTCTGTGAAAATTCTATTAAAGTTTTGTTGTTATTTCAGATCTGTGAAACCACCGGAATATATGAAATAATAACAGAACTTGAAATTAACTTTGAAATTTGATGAATTGTTTAAATTCTGTAAAACAAATGGCCCTCGGTTTGTTGGTAATCAATCATCTACAAACCTTGTAGCCACCTTGACCATCACGTTGGTGGTGAAGATGTAGGAGGAGAAGAAGACCCAGAAGACATCGTATAGCAGCAGGCCGGTCAGCAGCAGGGTGGACACCTTCAGCGAGGGGAGGCGGACAAAGGCGATGAAGGTCACACAGAGGCCCATGCCCATAGCTACAAGTAAAGAAAAAACGTTAATACGTTACAGTATCCCACATCATCGACAGAGGTTAGGTTTCTGCAATAAAGCACTGATAGCGAAACCACGGACAATGAGACTAAAAGTCAATATAATATGATGGTGAGTTTGGTGCAACAACATTTATCCACATGAAAATAGAAAATTACCAGTTACAATAATAATAATAATAATTTGGCTAATTTATATAGCGTCGTTTTTTGTGAAAAATCACCTCATGGGTGCTGAAACACTGTAAACTATGAGTAAAACTTTTTTGAAGAATTATACATCGTTAGGTAAAATGCAAAAATCACGTGTTTTTGGTTTGAAAATTTGATCGCTTAGAAATATTGTAGATACTTTAATTAAATAATGCGAGTACACATCTCTTGGCCCGTGATTTTTCACGGGTCTCGACAGTATATTATCATAAGCTTAACAACATACTCCAGATGCGGTTGCAATAGTCCAACAAGACCGAGAGCATCCATCCAAGTCTAGAAGCTCTGCAGCACAAATCACCATTTTTATTTAATTTTATATCAACCATGCTAAATACTCTCGGGGGTTTAAAAACGCATAATATCATCAAATCTCAAAACCTGCGCAATCTTATATTTCTCCGCATGAAATATAAAACTCCGCCACAAGTAAGACGTCAAATACATTGAAAGAGATTCTACTAGGTGAAGTCTCCCTTTCGATAACAAATTTTTGACCTTCCCAGAAAATTTTAACATTTTTTTTTACAGCATCTCCACTGAGGCTCTGAGAAAAATTATTATTATTTAATGAGCAGGCAGATTTCTGCTAATGCGCTCATTTCTATTTTCACAATATGTTTAAAAGTAATTGAGTTGTTTCAAATTTAAAACAAGTTAATCATTTCTTCTCTCCGAATAAGAATCCGATCGAGTTTTAAATTGGTTTATATTTGTAGCATCGATGACACGTTGTGGAGGTTTGTTCCATGCTTTCTCTACTCTATTTGCAAGGAAGTGTTTCCTAGGATTGGATGCAAGAGGATGTTTTATTAATTTTTTTCAAGATATTTATATTTTTCAATTTTATTAGAATAACTTCTTTAATAACTTTTGAGGGTTACCTATCAATGTAATTTATCATTGAAGAAGATGACAGTACTAATAAATCTAAACGAAACATGAAACAGAACAAGAAATAGAAAAATAAAAAGGTAACGGTCTTAACTGGGAATCGAACCCAGGATCTCTGTCTTACCGGGAGAACACCTCTAACCACTCGGGTCATAATTATTTTACGTCATTATTGTCGATCGATCGGTCTTTGAAACAATCGAACATTTTCAGAAATAATTAAATTAAATAAAGTATCACATCTACAAAAACTGCTTTAAAATGCAAAATCTACTACTTACAAATCCTTTTTTGGTAATGGGTTTATTGTATAATGTGGCAAATTAAGTTCTTCAGAAAATGATCAGAAAACAATATAATATTTGAGACTGAACTTCACAAAATAAAATAAACCACTTTTAGGTGAAACAACGTCGGTGTAGTTAAGCCGTACCTAAAGCCGGGTTTAAGAGCGTTTTAACCAAACAAACGCCATGGTAATAAGTCAAATATTTCACTGTTCTGACCATACGCATCGTGTAATATTTAAATCACGTTTTTGAGTAAGGCTATGTGTGTTTTAGTGAAACTTCATGAATAATAAATATATATATAAAAAAGTTTTTAAGGAGAATTCTGGCATCACAGTTTCCAATTCGGTTTTTACGGCATCGATAGATTAATTTATGAATTGTCATGAAAGATGCGTTCACTTTTGACATTATTTGATAGCCTGAGAACAAAACGTATGGAAGACAAGTGACATTCTCAGAATAATCTATTTTACTGAAGGTTATCAAAAGCAATCTTTATTGCGAGAGGAGAAAGTGTCAGGTGAATTAGAGTGCACATATCAAGATCTGTCGCAGATTAAACATAATCACATTTGGTTCTCAAACATGAGAATCTGCTCTGTAACTGTTACTTTTTAGATAATAATACATCATGTGTACACATCTGTCAGTTTTAGATTCTATTAGTAATTTGAGAGTGGTTTCATTTTAAATAAAGTTTTTCATTCTGTTTAATTAGGGTCATATTGTATTGTACATGGTTGTATTTAAGCAACTCTGATTTGATAACATTATTTTAAGAAAAACAATGCTGTTTATAGTAATTTATTTTTGGGGTATAATGCCGTTTTGCGCTACCTCCTACTTTAGCCAACGTTTCGGTCAGCATTACAATGTCCATCATTAGGACAGATGTGGCAAGATGCACACTGTAAGGAGGTAGCGCAACACGGCATAATACCCCATAAAATAAATCTCTATAATACTTTTGGTCGTGAAAATCTCAAAACAATGTACACTAAAGAGAGTGAAAGATACTTGCACTTCTCCCTGATGGAAGGCCACCTTAGGTTTAATGGTCCTGCAACCGACTCCGTTGTACCCACTTTTTCAGTTACATGGAGTTGCTTATGAGCGGGAGGGAGAGATTACATTGGATCTACAAGCGGTGTGCATATAGTTACTATAAGAACGGGTTGTTTCTGAGAATTTGAACAATTCATCAAATTTCAACGTTCATTTTCGGGTTCCGTGTTATTATTGTTATCGTCTTATTCAAGTTCTGTTATTATATCTAATTGAATATAACTCAGTAGTTTGGTCTCCATCGTACAAAATTCACATTAACAACATTGAGCGAATACAAAAAAAAATTTCTACGTTTTATAAATTTTAAATTAAATATCCCTGTCGAAGACTTAAAATACAATTTCTTATTAAATACTCTAAAAATACATACATTAGAAGATAGACGTAAAATAAACGATTTAACGTTCTTATTCAAAATACTTAACTCTAAATTCGACTGTTGTGAACTCCTGCAACTTATAATCATATATACACCCACAGTAACAACACGACAAAATACAATATTCTACAGCAGCACACATAAGCGTAACTACATTGCCCACTCTCCGATACAACGACTTCACACCATGGGAAATCATTACTTGGGTGATGTTGACATATTCAATACCAACTTGGCAAGTTTTGTGGATCATTTAAAACATTTATTTCAACAATACTCCTAAACACATCATGTAAACCTACAAATAGCTGTAATTTTCTGTTTTTGTTTCTTGTGTTTGTATGACTTGTTGCATAGCTTTTATCAAATGTAATTTTATTCTTATTTTTTATGTTTCAAAGTATCTGTTAAATTAAAATTATACTACCAACCATGTAAAAGCCCCCTGGGCGTTAAATAAATAAAATACATATCATTACAGGCTAGTTGCTTGCCAGAACTGAATTAATAACAGAACTTGAATAAATCTTTTAAAGAACTTGAAAATTAACTTTGAAATTTGAAGAATTGTTTAAATTCTCCGAAACAACCCGACCTAAGTGTCCAAATCTGTATAGTCAGATACTTCCCAACCTTCCTGTTGCCCTTCCCCACTTCATTTCGCCTTACAACATTCTCCAAAACGAGGATGTCATAGTTCTACAGGCTCTGGGCAATTAGAACTCTTACAAGAGTATCACATCAGTTTTTTTCTGATCTGAAGCTTCTAAATCATTTGAGGGTGGCGTTACCGTCCATAAGAAGCCAGTGTCCAGTTAGTATCCATACAGTCACAATGGCCAACGACAGTCCGAACGCCGCCAGTTCCGCGGCGCTGTAGCGACCGCAGCAGCCGCAGGAGACCCGGGATGCTCCCGCACCGCCGCCGCAGATGTACTGACACAGCGGCGTCAGCAGGAATGCCAACGCCACACACGCTATCACTGGAATGCAAACAGACATTTGATCATTTGCAATAACTAGGATGGAAAAGTAACATGTATGTCTGGTAATGCGGAGTCAGCAGTAATGCTAGGAGGACAACACACACTGTAAATAGATTTAGCATATTGTAGCAACTCATTGAATGAAAAAGCTTTGTGAGATGCACAATATACTGAAGTCAGATAGAAAGGAGTCAGCAAGAATGTCAGAATAACACTGCTAGCTGCTACTGGAATACAAATAATGATTTTTGTGCCTTTTAGTACCCATTATGGATGGCCGGCATAGTCCAGTGGTAACGCATTGGACTGCCATTCCGAAGGTCGCGGGTTCGAACCCGGCGTGCGCAAATAAATTTTATTTGATTAATTTGTGTTATTTCACAATTAATTAATTAAAATAATATATAGTATATTTGCGGCACGTTCCAGAGTGGAAGATACTACCAGTATCGCCCTGGTGTAAGACCACCATTCAGAATTGAAACGTTGCTCCAAATGGCTTTAGCCGTGTTTAGTGACTAGATCTGAATAGCCAGGTACTTCCCAACCTTCCTCTTTCCCTTCCCACTTACCTTCAGCCTCACAACATCCCCCAATTGGGGATGCCA
Source organism: Hesperophylax magnus (assembly GCA_026573805.1). Taxonomy (NCBI): domain Eukaryota; kingdom Metazoa; phylum Arthropoda; class Insecta; order Trichoptera; family Limnephilidae; genus Hesperophylax; species Hesperophylax magnus. The sequence continues at coordinate 21,729,761 of JAIUSX010000018.1, read as the reverse complement.
TAGTCTCACTGGCTCCAGACGGGAGCAGTTGGGACTCTTGTGAGGTATTCACTATAAAAAAAAAAAAAAAAAATTATATGAATAGCAGTATTCTTGTGTACTTTACGGCACAAGCCGATACAGACTTGTAAAGTTGTTGTAACTTCTTTTGTATTACTGTGAGATATATAATTTAAACAGTGTTCAAAAGTGACAACACCACGCTTTGTATTTGCATTTAAAAGTTTAAAAAAACACTGTAGAAGGACTGCTTCTACAACACTTCCAAATAATTCTCCAAAAAGTCATTGACCGCCATTGCTTTCCATGTTGCGAAAGATTTGTTAAAGTTTGAAATTTTTTTATGAATTATTTTTATATGAAACTAACAAAAAGTGAAGTGGCAATAACCTTTATAATATATATTAGTGTAATAAAAATATCTTTTTTTGAGTTTCGTATAAGGTTAGTTTACAACAACAAAAAAACAATCCGTAAGCGACAAAGCAATTGTAGAAAACATTCCTCTATTTTTTTAAATCTAAATTTATATATTTAGTAATACTATAATCTGGAAGAGACTTTCATCTGATTTCAAAAACATTATATTATTTTGGGATTCATTCAAAACCAGCAAATCTATTTGATTAATGTCTACCGGCAATATTTGTAAATAAAGTAACTTGATGACAAAGTGTCAAAAGACACCAGGGGTTAATAAGTAATGTAAAAGTAAGAGTTTCGTGAAATATATTGGTAAAGCGGACATTATTTGATATGTTATAACGAATTATTAAGATGTGCGTGTAGAGCAGAGTCTGTAAGAATGCCGAACAACATACATGGCAGGAATGCATAGGAAGATTTATTGATAAGTTGTGGTGACTTGGCAGTCAGTATAGAAGAAGTCGTGGGCGCCCGAGGAAGAACAATCAAGTGAACCAGATACTTGAGTCGGACCATGTCAAGAGTCGGAATAACAGAAGAGTATGTACGAGACGATGTATGAATGTGAATGAGGGAAGGAGTGTGTGCCAAGACCAAGTTGTTTGGCGGTCCGTTCTCTCTGCCTACTCGTGCGGAAATGGTTAGATAATTAGTTAATTAAGATTAGTTTGCATTCGCAGGTTAAAAATGACAAGTAAAGTTCATTCGAGGATTAAGTCGAAAGCTAATGTCAGTTTCATTGATAGTGTTAGTGTCGGTAACCTGCTTCTCGTACTCAGATAGAGGTGTATATATTGACATGTGTGGGGAAGAAGATACATGTATGTATGTATGTGCGTGTGTATATACATATGTGTACTACTTTATATATTTGTTTTTATTTTATAGAAAACTTTGGCAATTTTGTGAGTTATTGAAAACATTTTTTTAGTTGATAAATAATCAAAAATCATCACTTCACTATCATGTATCAAGTTTGTAAACACTGAATAACTTTTATGAGGTTAATGACAAGCGTACCAAAGTTTGTCACCAATATTAAAGATATGTTTTAATATTTAAATATGGTAACTGTGCGATTAATTCCATAAAAAATGTGACTACTTCAAATACAAAAAAAACTCAGACAAACAATTTATTATTAACCGGCATGATTGAAATTGAACCCAGCGGAACAAAGAAGGCAGTAATTAGTTTTGCTTCCTTTTCTGTTTTGGTTCGGTCAGTGCACACTTTTTCTTTGGGCATTGTTTAATTTTAATTGATTGTTTAATCGCTTCCTTGAGTCTGACAATTAAGAGACTCAATCTAGATTCTAGACTAAATTATAAGTTTCGATAATATGTATTACTCACCAGCTGTGCAGATGGCAAGCATAGTCTGCATGGAATCGAAAAAAAACACATGACGAGGAGGGAGACCGAGGCGCACAGAGGCACACAGGGGGCCAGCATCGTATCAAGGGTTTGGTTGATAATATGTAATACTCACCAGCAGTGGAGATGGCAGACAGATTCTGCATGGAGTCGAAGAAGAAGAACATGACGAGGAGGGAGACCGAGGCGCCCAGAGGCAGACAAAAGGCCTACATCGTGTTCAGGGTTTGGTTGATAATATTATGTAATACTCACCAGCAGTGGAGATGGCAAACAGATTCTGCATGGAGTCGAAGAAGAAGAACATGATGAGGAGGGAGACCGAGGCGCCCGGAGGCAGACAAAAGGCCTACATCGTTTTCAGGGTTTGGTTGATAATATGTAATACTCACCAGCAGTGCAGATGGCAAACAGATTCTGCATGGAGTCGAAGAAGAAGAACATGACGAGGAGGGAGACCGAGGCGCCCAGAGGCAGACAAAAGGCCTACATCGTGTTCAGGGTTTGGTTGATAATATGTAATACTCACCAGCAGTGGAGATGGCAAACAGATTCTGCATGGAGTCGAAGAAGAAGAACATGACGAGGAGGGAGACCGAGGCGCCCAGAGGCAAACAAAAGGCTTACATCGTGTTCAGGGTTTGGTTGATAATATGTAATACTCACCAGCAGTGCAGATGGCAAACAGAGTCTGCATGGAATCGAAGAAGAAGAACATGACGAGGAGGGAGACCGAGGCACCCAGAGGCAGACAGAGGGCCTGCATCGTGTCCAAGGTTTGGACGTCTGAAACAAAACAATCACGTTAAAACTGTGTTGGATAATAGAATTAGGTAAGCAACTCTGGGCAAAAATACTTGCATAACCCGCTCAACTCTGCAGAGAAGGGTGGTTTCCATGATTAATCATGCAACAGATCAATTTCCACCTGAGTCTGTTTCATAGGTATTACAATAGAGCTTGCTCTGAGGAACTAGCAGAATTGATCTCTCTGGGCACTAATAAGAAGCTCGGCAGACTAGAGTAAAACACTTGTTATAGTTGATGTCGGCAGCATGAGAGTGACATGTTTTACAGACTATTTTTTTTTTAAAGGCGGTCCGATGTTGGTATTTAGAATGCATAATAGTGAATGTGCCTAGAGAGCTAACTTTTTATCTAATTATTGAAGACAATATTAGCGATTTCTAAACGAAAATCTGTAACAGAAAAATCAGAAAAGGATACGGTCACATCTAGGACGCGAACCCAGGACCCTTGCCTTTAGAGCGGTGCCCCGGCAAGGCAAGGGTCCTGGCCAAAACTTTGCAGTCGGGCGAAAATTACCTTGAAAAAGTTTTGCTCAAATATCGAAATAAAACGAAATTTTATTTTTTTATTTTTTGTGATTGTTTTCTGTTACCAGATAATGTATCTTATTATTGATATGTGTTTCATGTTTATTTTGTAAGATATTTTCCCAGAAAAGCTAACATTTTCTAAAAGAAAATAAAAAATCTCCCATTTGGGAAACAGTTGAAAAAAAAAAATTTTTTTTGAACATATACACTGGTTTTATTAAAACTAACTAACTAACTAACCATCACGCCGTTTCCCGCAGGGGTAGGCAGAGAGAACGGACCGCCAAACAACTCGGTCTTGGCACACACTCCTTGCCTCATTCACATCCATACATCGTCTCATACATACTCTTCTATTGTTCTGACTCTTGACATGGCCCGATTTATTATTTATCTGGTTTTATTATTTCTATCTAAACCTGAATAAATACCCTATACGAAAAAATAATTAAAAGGTGATTTCAAAGAAATAAAGTCAGAGACTTTATATTCTTTTGAAATCTTATAATATTTTAGAAGACGATTTTCTAGAATTTATTACTAAATTCCAGCAAACAGCTCAATTATAAAACCTACAAATATGAGATGAAATGTAGGGGAATTCAATGGATTGGATTCATTCAATTACCACTGTAAGCAGTACATGTTTCCATATTACGATTTTTTTAAAGAGCGCGGCCGTATCGAAAACTGAATGCCCGGAAATCTCCATCGCTCAAGGCATTTATTTTGAATCGCTCGAGTGGCTATTGGACCTTACATATGATAGCTGAAAGTGACCAACTGATATCAGTTGGTCACTTTTAGGTATTATGCAGGTATTTTGTATCGCTTGAGTGGCTAATGGACCTTACTTATGATAGCTGAAAGTGACCAACTGACATCAGTTGGCTAAAGTTAGGTATTATACAGGCATTTTGTATCGCTCGAGTGGCTAATGGACCTTACTTATGATAGCTGAAAGTGACCAACTGACATCAGTTGGCTAAAGTTAGGTATTATGCAGGCATTTTGTATCACTCGAGTGGCTAATGGACCTTACTTATGATAGCTGAAAGTGACCAACTGACATCAGTTGGCTAAAGATAGGTATTTTACTTTTGTGTAAAACTGAAAGAACTGTAAAAATATCAATTAAAATTGAAGAAGTGGCATTAATAGTGGCTGTTGGACTGTGAAGAGTGGTAAACGTTCTCAGTATGGCCCTGGTGAAAGACCAGCAATCAGATCCGAAACTTAGCTTGAAATGGCTTTAGCCATCTGTGGTGACCAGATCTGAAAACGTTTCTCTAATCCATCTCCTTCCCTTCCCCACTTTCTTCTGCCTCATAATATACTTCAACAGGGGATACCATAGACTCCCTAGCTCCCTGGAGAGTTGGGAGTAGTTGGGACTCTTGTATGGTATTCACATTTTAATAAAACATAAAAATGCTTTTACGTCCAACTGGGCTGTTCCATAGATTATAAAAACAGAATATACAATAATGAGCTATAGAAAATAATACTAAAAGTTTTATTGTAAGACAAATCATTAAAACTACATTACCTACGCTACTATAATTTGTAGGATCTGCAAATTGCTGGTATAGATTACGCTTAATTCTATAAATGGATAGTACCCCCAAACTTGTTGCCTAAATTATGCATCCTATTGGTAATTAAGTGTGTCTGGAAAAATGTTACATTTTGTCTAAATAATAGCAATTTTTTATCACTCTTCTGTATAATTGGCCATTTTTTAATTTAGTTTTAGCTGTTTGGCGACAATACATTTTAAAAATAAAAACATACGACAAAAGAAAGCATTGTACTCTGAAAATAGGCTTTTTAGATCAACCTGGTGGTATTTTTAGGTCAGTTAAGTAGAATCACAAAAAAAAAAACACAAAACACTCCAAAAACACCAAAGTGTATTTTTATCAAAAAAACAAGCCATAAAAATTAATCTTGAGAAAAGTGATTCACGCAGATAGATTTAAAACACCAAAAGAATTTACTGTTTATGGTATAAATATTTTTATTTTGCAGTGGGCCTGTGAGACGGATCGCTGTCAAGGTCCATTGGACGGGGAAATGGCATTTAAAATGCATGAACGGGCTCTAACCAGAATGCTTTTGAACTGTACATTTTTTACTGTTCTGTACAAGTGGCAATTTTACATCTTGGGTTATTATCATAGTGGTATTTCAGTTTTAAAGAAAAGGAGTATTTCTTGATGGTTTGATTGTGTTTATCTACGTCTCTTATGACAGCTACGAAGTAAGATTTATGAATATGCAAATTTCTCAACTATAAAACAGAAAAACTGTATATACCTTTTTATTTATTGAACGCTTGTAGCTTTTACATGTCTATATCAAGAATCAAGAAGTAAGGCTCTCGACTAGCAATCCGAAGGTCGCGGGTTCAAATCCCGGCGTGCGCAAGTAAATTTTTTTTTTTTTTGGAATAACTATATTGAGTAAAACCTCAAATTGTAATATTTAATTATTGAAGACAATAATTAAATCACTAACTAAAAATCACTAACTAAAAATCGCTAACATTGTCTTCAAATTGTAATAAGCAGTATCCCCACTGGTACTCACCAGACTTAGTTAAACTTATTAAGGAAAAAAATAAATTTCGAATTCTCTATAAAAAATATAAAAATCCTCGTGATAGAAATTCTTACGAACTCTTACGCACCCGTTGTTCCAAACTCATTAGTAATTGCTACTTTAAATATATTCAACAAATCGAATCGTGTCTGGTTAATCATAATAGCGTTAAAACTTTTTGGAGATTTATCAAACAAAAGAAAAAAAATAACAGTACTATCCCCCAAAATATGACGTATGGAGAAAAAAAGTCATCCAATGGCGAGGAAAGCAGTGAACTATTTGCCCAACACTTTTCATCAGTATATGAGAAAGATAACATAAGAGGCAACGAAGAGACTCAACCTCATCCCGTTTCAATTGATCAATCAAATGGCGTTCTGCACACAGTAAATATTAGTGTGCACGATGTAAAAATAGCAATGCTTAACCTCGACCAGAGCAAAGGTCCGGGTCCCGACAAAATTCCACCTATCCTAATTAAAAAGTGTGCACACAGTCTCGCACTCCCTCTGACTATCATTTACAGGAAATCGTTGTCTTCATCCGTTTTCCCAACAAGATGGAAACAAGCAAATATTGTACCTATACCTAAAAGTGGCGACCTTCACGACGTCACAAACTATAGACCCATCTCCATTCTCTGTTCATTTGCTAAAATTTTCGAAAAAATAATTTGTCCAAGTCTGAATTATCATCTCAAAAATCTTATTACTCCAAAACAGCATGGATTTCTCTCCCAGAAATCAACATCCTCCAATTTACTTTGCTATGTCACTACCTTAACCGAAGCTGTCGATAAAGGTCAACAGATAGACAGCATCTACACTGACTTTAGCAAGGCCTTTGATAAGGTAAATCACAGATTATTAATACATAAACTAAAACGCATGGGTGTTCATGGTACCTTGCTAAACTGGTTTCACTCCTATCTAACTGACCGTGAACAAAGAGTAGTATTTGATGGTTATGAATCAAGAGGATTAGATGTACCGTCTGGAGTACCTCAAGGGTCCCATTTGGGCCCGATCTTGTTCCTTGTTTTTATAAATGACTTGTGCGATGTTATTTTGGATTCTAAAATTTTATTGTTCGCCGATGATTGTAAGATTTTTAAAATTATCCACACATTACTTGATTCAATACTCCTTCAAAATGATATCAACAGAGTTTCTAAGTGGTGCACTGACAATAGAATGTTTCTGAATTCTTTAAAATGTGTCCACATAACTTTTACACGTAAACGCAACTCAATCTCAACTCAATATTTTATCGACGGTACTAAACTCCAGGAAGTCACAACCATTCGGGACCTAGGCGTAATATTCGATAAAAAACTAACTTTCACACCTCATATCGACAGCATTATTTCTAGATCCCTAAAAATGCTAGGATTTATCAAACGAAATAGTAAAAATTTTCAGAATCCCAAATCAAAAATAACGCTATACAATTCCTTGACCCGCAACGTGTTGGAGTACGCAAGTTCTATATGGAGTCCAACCTACAAAGTTCATATTCAGCGAATAGAGCGGGTTCAAAAACATTTTATGTACCACCTAGCGTATTGTGATAAGCGAGCTCGATCACTTCCTCATTACACCGATAGACTAAATTTCTACAATGTACGCACCCTTGAACAGAGAAGACTAAATATCGATTTAAATTTTCTTTTCAAAATTGTTAATGCTCTAATAAACTGCCCTTTTTTACTCTATAAAATTATGTTCAACGTTCCTAGAATTGGTTCCCGACTCATACATTATATTCCGTTACATATTAAAAAATATAAAACAAAGCTGGGGTATGACTCACCTTTACCAAGAATGTGCCGTTATTTTAACGAGACATATAAAAGTCATCCCATTGATTTGTCAATGTCATCACTGGCCACTTTCAAATCAAACGTAAACAAGACTTAAAGCTACCTATCGTGTTTATCTATAAAGTAATTACTATTGCTGTTATGAAATGTATATGTAAGTGTATGTATTTGTGTATACATGTATGCATGTAGGTGCATACATGTACATTATTCTTTACTTATAGTTTTGTGCTCATCAATGTTGTGTTTGTCTGTAATTAGTGATAGTATCAACCAAGTTTAAATTGTGTAATTGAATTTCGAGAGCTTTGATATGAATCACTGTTGACAAACCTAAAAATAAAAAAAAAATAAAAATAAAATAAAAAAAATAAATAAAAATAATTAAATTTTATTTGATTGATTTGTGTTATTTCACAATTTATTCATTTAAAATAATATAAGGTATATTTGTGGCACGTTCCAGAGTGGAAGATACTCTCAGTATCGCCCTAGTGTATTACCACCATTCAGAATTGAAACGTTGCTTGAAATGGCTTTAGCTGTGTTTGGTGACCAGATCTGAATAGCTAGGTACTTCCCCGCCTTCCTCTCCTCACTACCTTCAGCCTCAGAACATACCCCAATATGGGATACCACAGACTCACTGGCTCTAGGCAGTATTCACACAAATAACAATTCACGTTCACAAAAATATAGATATGTCTCACTTTAAATTCAGTTCCTAAGTTGAGGTCTATTGTGACTATTTTCAGCTTGCAATATCATTTCTTACATGAGCTAAGAAATATAATGCTATATTATACAGTGTTTTCCAATAAGAGGTGTTATTTTGAATAGCCCGCTATTTCGGTAGATGTTACTTTTGAAGTTGTCATTTTTTGACATTTGACAAGTAGAAACTACGCCATTAATAAAAATGGAACGATACACGCTTCAATTGGGTCCTTGAAACGCTTGAAAATGATCCAGAATTCCATGGAAAAATCATCTTGAGTGATGAGGCCCATTTCCACCTCGGTGGCTTCGTCAACAAGCAAAATTGTCGCATCTGGGGCTCGGAAAACCCAAGAGTTATTGTTGAAAAGCCTCTCTATCCTCAACGTGTGACTATTTGGTGCGGTTTATGGTCCGGCGGAGTCATTGGACCTTACTTTTTCGAAAATGAGGCTGGAGCAACAGATACGGTGAATGGATTGCGCTATCGAGAGATGATCAATGATTTTTTATGGCCGGAATTGGATGGTATTGATCTGGACAACGTTTACTTTCAACAAGACGGCGCTACGTGCCACACAAGCAACGAAACCATTGATCTTTCACGATTGAATATCAAAATAACACCTCTTATTGGAAAACCCAGTACTTTATATTAGTAGTTTCCAGAGTGAGAGACACTCAAAATAATATTTTGAAAAACAATAGTGTATTTTCACAAACTATAAATACCGTTCAAAAAGTTTGGGAGATTACAAGTTAATTTTTCTGATTCTGATCATGGTACTAAAAAATTTAATATTTTCATTAAAACCGTACGTTCCGAAATGGTTCCAAGTCGCTACAAAGTTATTATGACATAGAAAACGTTACTGGCTGATAAGACGGACTACCGTCAAAACGGCGTATTCACAAACAAAAATGTACATGTCATTTTGGCGGTAAACTAATAATGCTACATTTTAAATCGTTATAGACAATTTATTCGTAAATTAAAATGCCTACATTATGTATTATAATTTTTTTTTCAAGAATAAATAAAACATAGTGAAAATAACCTAGTGCGGAATGAGCATTACGAGTTTGTTAACACTAGAAAGACCGTAGACATCATGTTGACAGCTGCCCGATGTAATGTGACCATATTTGGCTTAAAGTTTATTGTATTCATTTGATTTTTTTAAACTTTTCATGATTCTTGATGATGACTCTTAAGAGGAACGGCTGCGGTGCCTGTTTCATACAAAATTTAAATTTGGATTTACGGCTAAAATACTAGAGTAAACTGTTTTTTTTTTTTTTTTAGTTAAAAGACATGGTATATATAAAGTACGCATATGGATCAGATTTTCGATTTTTGCCTTAAATTATAGAATATAGGCCCCAGAAGATGACGATTTTACATGATTTTAAGAGGCATCTTTGGCAATTTTTTGTGACCAAATGAAAGATATTTTTTGAAAAAATCTCACATATCCCGTCTCAGGCATATAATGAACTATACAATAAAATTTGAATCTTCACTGAAAAAAGTTTTATTTGCTTCAAAAGCCGAATTTGGTGGCCACAAATTTAACGTATATTTAACTAGCTTTTTTGTTATTGTCTCATTCGCACTTTCTTGAGTCGGGCTGGCTAGGGTAGGTGGAGCACGGGCCGGGGGGCAGGGGCTCGGGAGAGATCGCCCGCCTAACAAATACATGCATACGTCAATCGTCCTTCATTTTTTTATTATTATTGCTAGTGTATGTATATGTGTTAGTCGGACATTCGCTCGCAGTCAGCCCGCGCGGACATATAATTGACGAATTTGTTACTTTGTTTACGAATAATATTATTTTTAAACTCCACAGTTTTTAACCGAAGCATCCCCAAATAATTTATTTCATTCAACATGGATAAGTAATCATTATTTGAGCATTTTTAACAATGATAATTAGGTTATGAATTAGGGTACTTACGTTATTGATTTTTATAAAATGTTATTTGTGTTTTAGGTCGAAAGTGGATACGTGGTAAGCCACCCAGTATGCACCGGAAAAAGAGTTTTTATTTATTTATGTAATTATTTATTTGCTTATTTATATTGGAGTCTGTTCTTACTATACAGCTACTACCTGTCCGACTTTATTTTATTTTTACCTTGTGCACATGTATTGTGTAGATTATAAAATAGGATTTTTTTCAGTATAAAAAATCTGGGACTAACTACCATAAATGTATTTCTCACTGCCTAGAATGGACGGAAATAATTATACCGATTCATTGAACATTTTTAATAAAATATGCTTGATGCTATTATTCTTGCTGTTATTGTTTTATTACTGTGCTGCTATTTTTATGGTTATTTTTATTTATAGTTGTATTACTTAATTTTTTTGTTCACATAATATTCTTCTTACACAACACTTAAAAATAATCTCGACCAAAATCCCAGTGATAAAGTCAGTGCGTGTTCGGAATTATATACACAGCGACACGACTTTATAACTTTCTTCCAGATAAAATAAAGAAAAAATGTGATTCACAAAAAAATTTCAAAGGTAATGTAAAAATTAAAAAATAAAAGATTATGTCAACAGTAACGGTAAGGCCTTTACCGGTGCACTTACACAAATTTTAAGTAAGTGTAAATTTCTATTCTCTACAATTATATTACTTACTGTTCATATATTATTTACTGCTGTTAATTCTATGTACTTATCTAATTTATAAACTTATATACCTATTATTACTATTATTATAATTTCGTCTGTGGCCACATGTACAATGCACGTGTACAATTTCCGTATCTCCTACAATAATACACGTATCGGCTAATTTAAATGAACTAAACAAAAGGGTGATTCCCCGTTTTGATGCAAATATATTCACGCACAAAAGAAAAAAAGCATTTTCTCTTTTACTGGCCTTCAATGCGTGATATTGTCAGTGCCTAACGTGTACATGCGCATATACCAATACTATTAAAGAATAGGTCGGAAGCCCTTGTATGCTGTGTCTGCTAATGGAATGAACTAAACGAAAGGGACATTTCACCGACTTCGTGCAAATATTCAAGCATTGAACTTAATTTCTTTTTTATTTAATCTCATATTATCTAACTTTTTTTGATCGCTTGCAACGTCAGCCGTACTAAAAGCCAGGTACTCCCTCTCCGTTCCCCGCTGCACGCTCCGTTAGAGAGGGACACAGGACAATAATTATTTTTGCGGGAGTCGAAATTTCGTCCGCGAAAACAACGCTCTTAACGACTATGGTTAAAAAAAAGGTATGTATCTTATTTCCTTTTTGAAATATAATGATTTATACCTACAAAGACCGCCGCCGTCAGTGTGACAGTTAGGGTCATTAAGCTGAGTTTGTTTACGTGAACCTTTTTTCTCCAAGTTTACAAAATACCCATTCCAAAATGATAGTACTAATCTGTCTGCCTCTTTCTTTCAGAATCGCATATCCTTCGAACTCGATCAACTGTACGTTGATTGGTCACTGTCCTTTGGTGTCAGTTATTCGTATACTATCTCATGTTGATCTCTGCGCACATATTTCAAGTCGCCGAATATTCATTTCGTTTGTGTTTTTGTAAATTATATTCTACCAAATGTGTATCTAATTAAATAAAGTAAGCAATTTCATTCAATATTTTATATTATTTCAAAAATTACATTCACATGTCGATATGACAGTCGCAGTCTTTATGGGTATGGAGCAGTACCCGGTCGTTCTAGTGTTAAAATATTATCACTATGAAATGTGGTAATTGAGCCAATAAAGCAATTTTATATAATATGCTACTTAAATAACAATGAAAAAGGGGGCAATCAATTAATGAGCTCAATTTTTAATTAACAGTGTGGAAGAAGTACCCACTTTTAAAAGAGAGCCATGTCAGGAAGAGAATAAACACCATGATAAAATTAATGCTATATGTCAAATTGAAATACGGGATAATTGGGTGAGGAACTCAAACACTTGCTCATTAAAAGTCAAGGAATAATGGAGATAATCAAAAGAACCCTCACCTCTCTTGGCCTCAGAGACACACTTAAACCGTACTAAAAGCCCACGGTTCCCAGCTGTCGGTGCAAACTTCGATGTATCATATTATAAAAGACAATGATATTTTTTTATAAACTTGTTTTTTTTACATATTACAATTTATTTTTATTTTCTCGACTACCATACTGTGTTCATGTCCATATCATGGTAGTTATATATACTTACAAATTTATAATTGAAAAATTACTTTGCAATTATTATTATTATATGCACATTTTACAAATATAAGGCAAAAAATTCCCGATAAACTGCTTTTTAGCAGTTTGTCTAACGGGTTCTTTACATTATAAATCTTATTATAGTTAGAGTTTACAGTTACATTTTTACAATTATTTAAAAATAAATTCAGAAATTTAGCAAAAGAAAATTATGAAAAACCTAAATAACAATTTTATAAGTTTTTATAATAATATATCATTGTAAGCTAATACAAATTAATTTTGATTCTTAATTATTGATATTTTTTAATTAAATAGTAGTGTGTACAAATAATTTTATTTTCAAAAAACACTGAAACAAAAAACATTTAAAGAAACACTGTGAATTTTTTCATACCTATAACACGTTAAATAACAGAACCAAATGTGTTTTTTTATAATTTTCAGAACATACTTTACGATTTTTTCTAACAATGGAATTTCATACAATTACTTTTTCAACTCTGCATGTGAATAGAGATTATCGAATGGTACGAATACATTTACGAACCAAAATGCGAACAGAGTCACGAATTACAGAAAAGAAACAAAGCAACTGCAATCACCATTTCGCGCCGTTTGCGATTGCCTCGTTCCTTTCCCATAAGTTGAGTTTCAGCTCACGTATGTATATGTAGCATTAGGTAAACGGTTGTGTAAAATTTTAAATAAAGTTTATTACTAAGACCCTAAGTATGGGAAGGAAAGTATGTTATATGTCAGTAGAAATTCAGAATTCGGGGACTTAATTCAGGCGAAGCTTAATAATAACATTCCCCCCGTCTTTTTGAATGGTGAGATTCTGAAAACAGTTGAAACCACAAAATATCTAGGACATGTCATCAACAACAAGTTAACGGATGATGAAGATATTGACAGGCAGAGGCGTGTACTGAGTATAAAATGTAATATGCTCAGTAGAAGATTCGGGCTCTGTAGTCCACGAGTGAAAAGGACGCTCTTCATAGCCTTTTGCACCACCCTGTACACATGCGAGCTCTGGGCTAATTTCAAGAAAAGAACAATGGAAAGGCTTCGGGTGCAATACAACAACGCCTACCGATTGATGTTCGGACTTCCCAGGCACTGCAGTGCCTCATCGATGTTTACAGAAGGGCGAGTTCCAGGATTTGCAGCTCTGTTAAGAACCAAGATTGCAGGAGGGCGATTCTCGTTCTTTTAGCCTTAAGCTAAATGATAGCATTCGTCAACGACTGCTATCGTTTGCGAAAGATAGCTGTCCGTCGCTTGCAACATCTTTTCTTAACTATTAAGCGATTCTCTTTCTTTTGATATCCTTACAAGTTCGATTTTGGAGAGACCTAGTAAAAAATCCTAAAGAAGCGTGGTTAAGAGCAACTACGAAATTGTTAAGCGATTATTGAAAACACAAATTGGTGAAATATAATTAACCAGTCAACTGTGGCTCGACCGCCGGCGGGCTTTTTTGAAATCCGGCTGTTCTTTTTTTTTAAAATGCGATTTTAACCCTTATGTATAAAGAATTTGTATAAAGTAAAAGGTCAGAATCGCTTGCGCCAAGTTCGGACTAGAATTAGCTTTTTGTTTGATGAGGCTACGAGCCCTGTACGTGTAAATATAAATTATCTATGGTAAAGTGGCGTCGCTTGTTTTCTGAGTTTTTTTCCAACGGTCGGTTTCTGAGTGAGCGTTAGCTAAAAACGAGATTAATCAGTTAATTCAACAAATAAACGTAAGTAATTGTGTTTTTATACATAGTTCATTGACCAAGTAATGTGTTTTGATAAATATAAATCATTTTTGATATTGTAAATTTATAAAAGATGACGTAAAAGTTCGCAAAAATTTTGCAGGAACAATTTTTACTTTTTGGATGGAGTTACGTACATGATATATTACATTATTTGGAGTTATTCGTGTATCATTGTATGGAAAAAACAATTGTTATTATATATCGAAGCCCTCTTTTTGTCAATACTTCGTGATTATTTTTAAAAAAAATGATATGTCATGTCATGTGTCAAAAATAGCTGCGCGTAAATATTTGATTTTTAGATGGGAATATTTACGTGATCATTATGTTATTTTGAGTTATTCGAATGTCATTATGCAGGGAAAACAATTGAGATTATGTAACAAAGCCATTATATAGTCGATATTTAGTGAAAATATTTTAAAAAAATAAGTTGTGCATCTCTACCGTTTCACACAAATACATCGAGATTACTTTACATGTGTTAGTGTTTCAACCGACAGCGCCACTTTTTTTACTGCTAGCGGCAGATTTTAAAAGTTGTGTTATCAAGCAATTCGCGTAAATTGTACAAGCAGGTCCAAGAAAATGTAAACTATTGTTTACGGAAATATTTTTATTGGTATTTATTATTTATTATGAAAAATAGTAATAAATATCACAAAAGTCACAGTATTAGTAAATATCACAGTTGTATAGGGTGTCCCAAAAAATAATAAGAAAAAATATTTTTTGTTTATTATTATATATACAAAATTTATAAATACTAGTATATGTCTGATTGTTCCTATTATTATAGAATGGAGACTAATACTGGAGAGGTACGCGGTAGAAGGACTGGTGAGGCAGCGCCGGACGGAGAGGCAGCGCCGGACGGAACGATGGTATGTTTTTTATTGTTATTATTTGTGTATTAGTAGTAGTTATATTAGGTTGGTTGTTTGCTTTTTTTTTTTATAGTGAATACCTCACAAGAGTCCCAACTGCTCCCGTCTGGAGCCAGTGAGACTATGGCATCCCCAATTGGGGGATGTTGTGAGGCTGAAGGTAAGTGGGGAAGGGAAAGAGGAAGGTGGGGAAGTACCTGGCTATTCAGATCTAGTCACTAAACACGGCTAAAGCCATTTGGAGCAAAGTTTCAATTCTGAATGGTGGTCTTACACCAGGGCAATACTGGTAGTATCTTCCACTCTGGAAACTGCTTAATTTTTTCCAGAATTGAAAGACATTAGTGTAACAATAAATGTTTATTTTTTCAGGTTCCTGGAGCCGACAGAAGAGGCGGCAGAAGCACCGAAGAGGCAGCGCCTCTAGCAATCACGGTATGTTGTGTATTAGTAGTAGTTATATTAGGTTGATTTTTATTGAACCACACAGTACTTGAAATTGAAAAAATGCATTTTATGTTATATAAAATTGAAATAAATATTATGAAAAAAAATATCACTAAAATTTATTTTTATTCTCCTTGAATCATGATTCTTTGAACCACTCTGTATTTCGATTGTAATGTGTATACAATAATGGCGGCCATATTGGAATTCCAGATATTGAAATAGACTTCAAATTGGTGAACTGTCTGAGGTAAATATTCTACATATTAGCATTGTTTTGGATATAAATTCAATATCGAAATAATAGGTGTTAGGTACCATTAGAAAGGTAATTCTATCTAGTTTATTTTGATGTAATTTTTACAATATTTCGCTAAATTATTGTGTCAAAAATCAGGCTGGTAAAGTGACGGCAAAAATGTTAGAAAATTTACATCATAGTGCATAAATATATTTTTAGCATTATTTATTTACAGGTTTCTAGTATAAAAAAATATTATTAGTAACAACAATAGTATGAACTACCAAAAACTGAAAGAATTGCTTTCATAACTTTATACAATACGACACAAAAAAATTCTAAAGTGCACGCTTGGCGTGAGATTTTTTTTTGAAAAGCCTAAAATATTTTACATTTTCAAAACAACGTAAATGCCATTATTTCTTTGAAAACACCTTTGGTTTGTTTTTTTTCATATAGGCTATTTATTCAGGTTTGTGTGGAAATAATAAAATCCGTTTATATTCATAAACATAATTTTTTTGACAATTGTTTCCCGAACGGGGGAATTTTTTATTAATTTTTCAGATAAAGTTAGCTATTCTGGGAAAACGTCTTACGATATAATCATGAACTATATATGAATAATTAGCTACATTATCTGGTAAACAGAAAACAATAAAAAAAAAAGCAAATACTTAGTTTTTTTTCCGAAATTTGAGAAAAAACTCATCAAGGTAATTTTCGCGCTGTTTCCGAAATCTGCCTCACTTTCAAGAGGTTAAGTGACGCAAGGTTTCTAACTAAAACTTAAAAAAACAAATACTTTGTATTATAATGCATTTTAATAACTGCTTATTTTATTTATGAATGACATAAATAAGCCATTTATCGAAGATTTACGTTTTGTGAAAAGGTACTTACCTCGCTGGATAGTAATGACTTTTTTACAGATTCACCACTTCTAAAGTGACGTTTGCTGTCAAACTAACGCTGCCGAATGGCGCTAACTGTCACCCAAGTTGATTTAAGAATGAAAGGGATTCTTATTTCGTTGTGGTTAACTTCAAAACCCACAATTTCGAGCGCCAGCCAGAAACTTATTATTATTTATGTAGAAATCCTCAATGGTATGTGTAGTTTATTGTAAATTAAATCACTTATCTGGCTTTCGACATGTTACGTACTTTACAAACATCGCAATTACCTGATTCAATTCATTTAATAGCATTATTGTGCCACAAACAAGTCACTAATCATGTTTACAGTCAATACTTACGATAATATTAAGTTTTCTCTTATTAAAACTACGCAAATATTGCTAATTGTCAAACCGTCACAATTAAATGAAGCAAATTCTCCGCGAACGCTAGCGTTCGGCCGCCGAATGACAGGTCTAGGGGTACCCTTCGCGTAAGGCTAAAAATTTTGGCGCGCAATCGAAAATCTAAGGATTCCATCTGTCAACGAGAGAACCGGAATCGCTTCATACGAATAAACCGAGAAAAATCGTTAATTTGAATATAAGGACGATTTTAGTGTCGTTAAGTAGAACGAGAATCGCCCTCCAGGACTGAGGGAAAGGATAAACAATTCCAGAAACATTCTTATCATAGAATCCCGTCTGACTTCAGGATCGAGCATTGAAGACCATTGGAGAAAGATACTTGCTCCCACAATCTTAGATCCGATGGATTCCCGTGCTTCTCTGGTTTAATTTCATCTTTAATTTAATTTTAATTTTTAATCTCATTTTATTTATTTTACTATATGTAAATACTATCTGTACTTTTATATCCTCTATGGGATGTGTGGGATTGCACTAACCTCCCCACATCCTGGAATAAAGAATTTATTTATTATATTTATTAATGCCAAATCACTATTTTGATTCATCTTTATAACGAATTGGTGTACATTATGAATACAAAAAAATATGCTTTAGATAAATTGAAGGTTTTCCTATCGCTTCGCTTGAGTAGAATACAAATAAATATATAAATTACTTAATAAAAAATATAAATGCAAACTACCAAAAAAAATATTTTTTCAATAGAAATGTATGAACGCATAAAGGAAACAACTTTATAAAAATACAGTATTATAGCTAAGATTATCTGTGACAGTTGCACTTGATTAACTTTTTTGCTTTCTTGTAAAATTATTTACAAAATAAATAAAAACCAGTTATTTGCTTGAAATCGAACGTTTCTAGACTCCGTTTGTCAAGCGATTTTAATGCCTATTACCTACGATATAAGGTATACCAAGAATATACACATTTTTGGCTTGTAGCTTCCTCTTAAGCTGTTGATAGTCGGATTTCAGCAAGCAAATCGCTAGAAACCGGACGCCGTGGGAGAGTGTTTTGTAATTACTCATTTGTATAATAGCTTCATGTATTTAGAGAAATGATTTATTTCTCTCTCATAATAATGATTGGATTATTTGTATATATAGTTTTTGTGAGGAAATCACCTCAAGGGCGCTTAACAACATAATTTATGCATTCAATTTATTCCTATCACTTAGACTTATAACTTATTACTTTTAACTTATGACTATGTTTCATAGCTAGAGACTTTACATAAAAAGTTAAAAAAAGAAATACGAAAATATTTTTGAAGTTTAACTATATTTTCCAATAACTTAAATAAGAGCCTTTCACAATAAAAATAAAATAATATGAGATTTTCAGTAAATAAGTACAGTAATACGACAGCAATGGCGGTGAACTCAGATATCGGAGACAGGATATTACTTATTTTTTCAAATTGGCAGACATGTGACAAACGAGAAGCAAAAATATTTTAAACATAGTACAGGGTTTTCCAATAAGAGGTGTTATTTTGAATAGCCCGCTATTTCGGTAGATGTTACTTTCGAAGCTGTCATTTTTTGACATTTGACAAGTAGAAACTACGTTATTAATAAAAATGGAACGATACACGCTTCAACAACGCATTGAAATTACTAAAAATCACTTAAGTGAATCAAATGCAAATCATCTTGAGTGATGAGGCCCATTTCCACCTTGGTGGCTTCGTCAACCCAAGAGTTATTGTTGAAAAGCCTCTCTATCCTCAACGTGTGACTGTTTGGTGCGGTTTATGGTCCGGCGGAGTCATTGGACCTTACTTTTTCGAAAATGAGGCTGGAGCAACAGTTACGGTGAATGGGTTGCACTATCGAGAGATGATTAATGATTTTTTATGGCCGGAATTGGATGGTATTGATCTGGACAACGTTTACATTCAACAAGACGGCGCTACGTGCCACACAAGCAACGAAACCATTGATCTTTTACGATTGAATATCAAAATAACACCTATTATTGGAAAACCCTGTATTATTCATTTGCCAATCGAATAAAATTTATTTGAATACTGTACAAACATACTTTAAGGCTCAAAATCCCTTGATAACGTGACCATTCCGAATCGGAGCTACATTATGCGTTGGCATTCAAGAGGTTAATAAATAAAGGACTTAAATGTGTTTTTTCAAAATCGTGTAAAAACAGAATCGACTTTTGTTAAAATTTCTAAATTATTATCTTATTTAGAGTAGAATCAATCTTTTGTTTCCTTCATTCAATTCCGGTACGGCACAGTTTGTTACGGCACAGGGCATCTGATTTAATCCATTATGCCACAAACATAATGTTCTCCCCATTACCATATGAGCTAAATGCTCACAAGAGTGGAATCAGAATATAATGCATTTAAAATAATTCAATTACCCACAAAATTTACAAACAAAACCGGCAAATGCACAGTTATATTTGATAATGCATGCAAATGTGCCATATGGCTCACATTAAATTAACATTGTATTGTTTACAATAATGAGTTGTGGTTTTAAGCCCCCGCATACCCAATTTCTACAGATTTATAACAAATTTCTCGTTAACTCTAAGTTTTTAAGTTAATATCTATACATTTGTTATGCCGAAACGATAATTATATGAAATTCCCTCGATAGAAAAAAATCGCAAATTAAGCTCCGAAAATTATTAAAAATACTTTTTGTTATGTTATTAAATATGTTATAGGCTTGAAAAAAATTCACAGTGTACCACTTAATGCATCTAAAGCATTTGTCGAGAGATTTTCACTCTATTAACGAGTCGTGTTTTAATATATATTTTCACCATTTTCGCTTAATTATATCATTTTCTAATATTAGCGAGCTCCCTCTAACATTCGTATTTACATACCTCCCTTTAAAACCAAATTTGAATGCTAACTAGGAGGCCTTAACCAATTATCATCGAAAATATGATGTGAATTTGAATGGTATGACCAAGTTGGTTAATCAAACACTTGAGTCGGGCCACGTCAAAGAGTCAGAATTACAGAAGAATATGTATGAATGTGAATGAAGCAAGGAATGTGTACCAAGACTGAGTTGTTTGACAGTCCATCCTCTTTGCTCACTACTGCAGGGAAATGTCAGTTAGTTAACAATGAAATTTGTAATGTTAAAAACTAAGTAATTTTAAAAGTTTATGGAAAAAGTTTATTGCAGCATTATTTATAAATAAATCTCAACCATAAAGCTGATTTGTATAATTTACTAAATCATGAAACTTGCACATCTTTTTTTCATCTGGAATATTTAACTCAACTACTTTTCAGCCCACAATGTAATTTTCATCATGAGATGTGGAGCTTTGAAACATTTATATTTTTATTTTATTTATTTATATTTTAAATGCATATTTACATAATAAAAAAATTCCAATAACAAAGATACTTACAATATACAAATACACAATCATAATTGCCTAATTAGCGATTTAAATTTATTAATGCTCAGGTGGAAAATGTCGATGTCAAAGGCTAGTGAGTTTAGAAGGACTATCATTCTTCCGAGAGGCATTGCTAATGGTAAGTTAGTCCTACATCTCGGAAGAATGAATGGTTTGTGCCTACGCGCTCTTGCGAAGATATCAGGGACGTAAAATAAAATTTTATTCAAAATTTCTAGATTGTTGATGTGACCGTTCAACAAGTTATAGGCCATCCATCAGCAACGCAGCTTTCCGCCTGTTGACAAGACTATCGATACCCTTGCATTCCGGAAAGGAAGGCTGATGGGAATAAATAGGGATAGTACCCGAAGTCTCTAAGATAAAGATAATGTAGAAACTTCTTTTGTACTTTCTCCACCATTGAAGTGTACGTAGCATCAAAAATACTTTCCAAAATACTACGTACTAGGCTAAAATATAGCAAGCGAACCACGGCAGAGCTGCAGAAATGCCTGGAGTTACATAGCACAAATCCAAGCATTCTCAAAGCCCTGCTGCATATCGTTTCAATATGAACGTGAAATGTTAAGTGTGGGTCAAAAGTTATTCCCAGATCTTTCGATTCAGAAATATGTTTAAGAGAACATTGGGACATCCTATATATAAATGTCTGCCTAGCTAAGTACTAATCATTGCACAAGCGATGTTTTTAGCTTATAATAACGGTAGTAGAAGGAATTCAAAATCAGATTATTCGTAACATGAGAACGTTTGTATTTCTTTAAAAAAAAAAAAAAACACTGACCCCTCGCGTCATTTGTTCGCTTTTGGGAACAGCTTACGTAGGTCTCATAGAAATAGTTATATCTCCCTTACCGTAATGGTGAGAACTATGACATAAACGGTGTTAGAAAGAGAAAACCTCATGCTTTATATTCAAATCAAGAAAATAACCACAAAAGAAATAAAATGTAGACCTCTATGAAAACAAAGGTTCCGACAGCAATTTGAAAAAAAAATTATCAAACTTTTTTTTTATATGAAACAACAGAGAAGTGTGGTGACGATAACGTTAGTAATACATTTGTCAGTAATGTTACTTACAAAAAATGTAAGCTGAGCCATTAAAATTTTTAATATTTCATAAATTATGCGTTTAATTATAATAATACAATATTATTTCATTATAATAATGCATATTTCATCACCTTTCAAAAACAGTTTTTAGTTTTGGATTTGTTCAGAAATATTCGAGTTATTTGGATTTTGTTGGAAAACCTAAATATTGTGACCTAACAGAATTCTGACAGAATATGCCAGAGGACTAAGGAGATAATAAATAAAAAAAGTATGACATAAAGACAAGACATTTATGAACTTATTCTTGACACAAGTCTGTAAATAACGCCTATACTTTACATAATTCTTTCCCTGTTCATTATTATCCAATTTATCATACTTTTTTATTACGTACCCATCGTATGATATTTTCTTGGAACTTAGATACTGTCAATATCGCCGTAGTAAACAACCACCACTCAGAATTGACATATTGCTAGAAATGGCTTTAGCCGTGTTTGGCGATCAGATCTGAGTAGCCATGTACTTCCTCACCATCCTCTGTCCCTATTCACCTACCTTTCCCCTCCTCGCTACCATCGGCCTCACATCATACCCCAATCGGGGATGCAATATTTCCACTGGCTCCAGACGAAAAAATATACGGCAGTACGATATTAGAATAGAGTAGGTAAGTCATGGTTTTCAGCTCATCAAGATTGAACTGTATTTAAAAAAAAGAAAGTATAAAAAATACGTAATAATAATTGTCACAATTCAGTTATGTTCTGGTTTGCAGTGAACAGTTAGGAATCCAGGCCATTATTGACACACAGTACAATGAAACAACAACAGTACCTTTGTTAATTACAAACGCCACCTATAATAATTCCCATCCACACCAAACAATGGCCTGGGGTCAGCTATCCATCTCCATAATTATGGGCAGAAGGCAGAAAAATATAATATATTTAACCCTTTGTTTACTTAAGTACAGAAAGCAAAAAATACTGTTGATTATTAAATAAATATTAGCGAAAATCTGAAACATAAAAAGATACATCTAGGATATTTCGAATTTTCATTTAAGAATTGCTAATATTGTCTTCAATAATTAAATATAACAATTTGAGGTTTTACTCGTTATTCCAAAAATTAAAAAAAATACTGTTCAATTTTTTTAATAAATTGTTTGTACCTTCCAAATCATTGTATAAAATCCAAAGATGGCATTAAAAAAAATAATATACCCATCTTCTCGGCCCTTCAGCGTTTGGTCAAATTCTTGACGACTGATCAAACAACCCGCGAAAGAAGAAACTAAGTGACAAATGTAAAAAAAACATAATATTATGAATCTCGGTAAATTAATTCATCTTGGCTTTTGAGGTGAACGTTTTCGTGAAAATGGCGCCATAAGAGAAGTTAATTTTTATTTCATCAACACAAAGAAAAACTAGAAGATTCGAGCATATTGAATGTGGTTTAGACTCAATTTTCAATACTTAATTATTGTGTATGAAATTTTAGTGGCCGACCGAAACTAGAAGTCGATATTTATTTAAGTAAGTTAAAAACACTACACATTAAAAACCGAAAATAAGAGTATTTTTTTTAACTTACTTAAATTTATTTATTTAAGTAAGTTAAAAACACTACACATTAAAAACCGAAATTAAAAGTAGTTTTTTAACTTACTTAACCTTCCAGCGGGCGCGCTGTCGTAAAATTTACGAAAAACGCGCCTTATCGCTTCCCCCACTCTTGCGACTTAGTTGTAAGCATCGAGCTTCGAGCTATGTTAGAGTCAAATCAAATGTCAAACATTTACCGCAAGATATAAATGCTTTTCTCAAAGTGAATTACGGTAGGGCAGTTGAACCGATAACAGAAGAATAAAACAGAAGCTTTCCAAAATGCGGTGTTTGTCAGTTATGTGCACTGGATAAGAAAAGATCCTCAGCATCAATGAAGTGTTGCCGTTGCCAGTCCTTTACATGCAAGGACCATTCTTCAGTTGAGGTGGTTTGTAACAATTGTAAGGATGAGAATATTGATTCTGACTAAATAGGTCGATAAAATATTTAGTTTTGAAATATTAACATGTTTAGAGTGTTGCTTCGTTTTTTTTAAGAAAGTCAATTTTTTTTTTTAAAGTACTGCTTATTATGATTTTTCATATCCTTAAAGAAATTCCCTAACATTTGTATAAAGAAAACACCACTTACATGGAGAAAACTTGATGACGTAAAATTTACGACAAGCGCCCGCTCAAGGGAAATTTCTCAACGCGCCCGCTGGAAGGTTAAATTTATTTAGGTAAGTTAAAAACACTACACATTAAAAACCTAAATAAAAAGTAGTTTTTTAACTTACTTAAATTTATTTATTTAAGTAAGTTAAAAAACATTACACATTAAAAACCGAAATTAAAAGTAGTTTTTTAACTTACTTAAATTTATTTAAGTAAGTTAAAAACACTACAGATTAAAAACCGAAGTAAAAAGTAGTTTTTTAACTTACTTAAATTTATTTATTTAAGTAAGTTAAAAAACACTACACATTAAAAACCGAAATTAAAAGTAGTTTTTAACTTACTTAAATTTATTTATTTAAGTAAGTTAAAAACACTACATATTAAAAACCGAAATTAAAAGTAGTTTTTTAACATACTTAAATTTATTTATTTAACCCCTCCGACTTTTCGCGAACTTGAAGCTAAAATGTCTTTATCGAAATGTCAATTTCACGAAAACGTTGTGTTATTACCGCCTCACAATCAAAGCTCTATAAATGAAACATTACTGAACAGAGCCGAATAGTAAAAACTGTTTTAGAAAGGTTACAAAATAGGCTTTCAAATTGTTGTATCATAAATAAATATTAACATTTGTAAATATTTAAATTTAGAATGGAAACATGAAAAAATTGTAAAAATGACTCACCTGTAATGTTTTATGTAAAAACGATACTAAAATCACGGATAATGTAAAAAAAAATACTTATTTCATCGTACAAATGTACAATAAACAATTCTGTCCCTTCACTTTTTGACCATTTCATACAAAATATATTTTTAAAAAAATAATTAAAACTGGGATATGTGGGAGGCGGGTTTTACGATTTGGCGGGTAAAATTTGCTTCCACTGAGTAGGTCTTTTTACGGGTTTCTATGGATAACTTTGAATAGAGATGTGAAGCTTCATTCAATACAAATATTCTACTTTTTGTTTTAGGGATGTCACTAGAAGAATAACGGAGTTATGACGATTTTTGTGGAAACACACGCGTTGACGTGTAAACACGCTTATTGTACTTGACTGCTATCGTTATTTTATCGTGTATATCTGCTTACGTTGCTGAAGGGTTAAGTAAGTTAAAAACACTACACATTATTCCCCGAAATTAAGCATTTTTATTGTTAAACTTGTAAGAGTTTGTTAAAGTTAGTGTTGCTGAAATGCACAATTAAATAAAAGATATCAATTTAATGAGTGAATTTGTTAACTTTTAGCGCTTTTTGGTTTGTTGTTGCGAAACAGTTTTTCAATGTACGATGTAGGTATTATCTTTAACTTAAAATGAATTACAAACATACAACAGATCTTAGAACTAATAACTATGATGAACAAATCTAT
This sequence comes from Hesperophylax magnus, assembly GCA_026573805.1. Classification (NCBI taxonomy): domain Eukaryota; kingdom Metazoa; phylum Arthropoda; class Insecta; order Trichoptera; family Limnephilidae; genus Hesperophylax; species Hesperophylax magnus. Next base: position 21,704,471 of record JAIUSX010000018.1, on the reverse strand, counting down.
ATAGTCTTATAATAAACTTTGACAAAAATAAATAATATTTTAAAATTACAAACTCTTTGAACTTTAAGAAACTTTTATGTAATAGCTTATTTACTATAAAACATCTATTTTTATTAACAGATGTATTTAATTTTTTAGATGTTTTTGTTTGACTGAGGATTGAACCTTCCTCCCCAGGGATTGACTAAAATGAGTGAACTACGCTATCACTTCAGCCAAATCCTAATAGGATGGTACCGAGATTTATTTTATAATGTCATCCAATTTTAGAGAAATGCGTGTGTGTGCCATCAAAACTTGTTAGAATGCATTGTCATCGACAACGAGTCTATCTGCCGAGTTTCAGCTCAATCGGATGTCGGGCTAATTTCCACTTGATTCATTAATTTATTCATTCATTCAAGAAAACCAAATCAAAACTCAAACATATATATTTAAGTTATTCTAGATGCATACACACTCGCCCGGTAAAGCCGGACGTGTTAGGATACAACTATACAACACAATCGCAGGTTTCGGCTGAGGCGAAGTTTCGGAAAATTTTTAGAATAAACTGAAACTCACTTATCGGTCGAACCTGGCCGAAAGTGAAACTTCAGTCAGTCTCTATTAAATTTATCATAATTATGACAATGTCATTGTTTTATAATCTTCCGTTTTTATATTTAACCCTACAGCTAGCCGAGGCTAGCCACATTAGCAGTACAGGGAAATAATGACTACCTTGAGATGCACTGCAATGTGCAGTGTGAAGAACTAAGTTCATAGAATAAAGAAGAAAAAGCGCCTTCCAAACAAATTTAAATGGAAACGAATGTCGCCATTGACATTTCTAGATTATTATCTGTAAGACATATCTAGATTATTTAGCATGCGCTCTGTCTCTCTCACACTTACATGACATTGTATATCGCATGTATAGAAACACAATTTTGTATTGGAAGTTGCCTCGATTAAGCAAATATTTGGATCACGAAACACGCCCACAAGGCACTTCTTGTGTTATTCTTTATTCTATGGCTAAGTTTTAAATGTTTTTAACGTATTTCGTTACTGTCAATGAAAATTCCAAAGTACAAAAATTATTTCGTTGAAGCGTGTATGCCAATGTCATATTAATATTATGTCATATTAGTATGTGAAGCATCATTACTATGCAAGAGTCCTTGGGGGGTGTATAGCAATAATAAAAGTAAGAACAATATGTACTATATGCCAGCGCTTCCTCCCAACGTGAATAAACAAAGAGCAATAATTTTACACGGGTTAAAACATAAGTAAGTCTTAAGTAAATGTAGGGTTAACACTGTTTTCAGTTGAGCTCCACATAGTAAAGGCATATAGCAAACTATGAGACAAGTAACGTAATGGTGTGACATTTAACTGCATCTATTAAAACATTCTTAACCTGCTTTAGCTACTTTCACTTTGTGACTAAACTTTTAAATCGGTTAAAAATGGAGCAATGTAAAACAAATAAGTAATATGTTGTAATTATTGTTATGTATCAGGTATAAAACTTTTTTATCAATAAAAAAAACATTGGTGAAATTCACATTCAAAGGACCAGAAAAAAAACTTTTACGTGAAAAATCTAATATGCAGGAGGAATTAGGTTGTTTTTAATTTTAACCCCGCAGGCTAATTTGTTGGGTTTTGCGATCAAACCGCTATTACCCGCCTTTTAGTAGGATTTTTTTTTTTTAGTAGTCAATAATAATATTTAAACACCCATATGAGGTAAAAATTGTGAGGCGCATATGATGCCGTTCTATTTGAACAAAGAACATTAACTTTCAATTCAGTAAATTTAAATGATTCACCACTTCATGGAAAATAAAATCTTGAAAATGAAAAAAAAAAAAGCTATTACCCATAGAGGGAATTTGTTCGCTTTTGGACAGCTCATATGGTCTCATAGAAATCTTTGTGTCTCCCTTACTGTCATAGTGAGTAATATGATCTACTAGTGTTAGAAAGAGAAAACACTACTCTTTATATTCAAATCTAGAAGTTAACCACAAAATAATTTTAAAAAATGCACCTCTATGAAACCAAAGGTTCCGACCACAATTTGAGAAAAAATTATGAAACAACAAAAAAGTGAGGTGGCAGAAATGTTTTTTAAAACATTTTTGTTTGTTTCTACTAAATGTTTATTTTATTCAATATGAGTTAAAATTACTCGGTGTTTAAAAAAGCGAGGGGAGCCATTGTATAAACTTTTTATGTTTGCATTAAAATAAAATTATATGTTTATTTCTAACAATAAAATTTGAAATCATCTTTCAAATCCAGTTTATAGTTTTCAGATACGTTCAGAAATATCCTATTTTTTTCAGATTTTATTTCAAGCGGAAATACATACAAATTCGCCGACCTTCTGGCAGCGTCTTTAATAAATATAATGGACAATATGCCAGAGGCCAGAGGGGTTAATTTTCAAAGAACCGAAAAACAAACTTCTAATGTGGAAACCTCATACTTTGTGGGTTTCTCCGTAGTTCAAATTTGGTATAATATAATATGTAGGAAGTGGTCATTAGTTGATGGTTACTACTAATTAGTAAGTTCATATTTTATATCAGATAAAGTTTGGAATAAATTTCTTATTTTTAAGCACCTATTGGTGTCTTGCCGCTGAGATATCTGTTGTAACCTCTCTTTCTGTTACATGCTTGGTTCAAATTGGCTTATAGAAATAATATTTGCATCCAAAAACGTAATAAAACTTTTAACAAAAATGTGTTTAACTTCACCCTCTGTTGATACGAATTATCAGATTTTAAATTACTCTGTGATTAAAATAATAATGGAGTTGATTTAGAGAGTGATTTTAAAAGGTAATGGTAATTTAAAATTCAAATAATCATTATTGAAACTACATAAATCATCAAATTCTTCAATATACCAGAAAACACCCACGAGGCAAAAGGTCTTAAACCAATCATTTCATTTTCTGTAAGACGAAATCTTCAACACACTTGACATTATGTTACCTAAACAACTCTATTCTAAAAAAATACTCCTTTACATTCATAAATACAAAACTCAAAAAGTAACAACTAACACATATATAAGAAACACTAGATCTCAGGGTCAAAAACATATCCAACAAGCAACTACAAATACAACATTTGGGCAAAAAAGCTTCCTATACTATGGTACTAAACTCTACAACAAAATCCCACTCTCATTCGAAACTCACAACAATATTTTAACATTTAAATCTAAAAAAAAAAGCTGGATACAAACATAGGGAGATCAGAATTAGATAATATACTGACACTAGATACAGACTGAAACTGAAACCACTCAGATGAACAAAAAACTGTGTAATATATTTGTAACTAGCTGAACCCCGCCACGCATTGCTATGATTTTGAATAACTTTCGGAGATTAAACATTTTGAACCAACGAAAATTTACATTTTTATTTATATAGATAATTATTTCAGAAAAAAACACTATTAATAATTACTTTATGTTATCCATACTACTACATTTGAATAATATGTAAATGAAAACCTCAGCACGGGAGATCCCAGTGGTAATATCATTATTAATTTTTTTTTAAAAAAGAAAGACAAACATTCCCGGGTTACGAATAACCAGACAATATTTGAAAATCTCCTACTACCACCACAGTAAGCGGAAAATAATTGCTTGTGTTGTGATGGAGGACTTAGCCAGCCGAACACACTACGCCTGGTTGGGACCCAAACGCGATGTCAACTTGGCCACCGACCAGTCAATATTTATATCTTTATGTGCCGTATCAGGTCCCCCCGACGTTGGCGATCATTCTGGAAAATGTCTCTTTGTCTTGCGCTGCCCGGAATAGCTCCTCCACACTTCTAATGCCGGTCCACTCTCGTATATTTCGCAGCCAAGACATTTGTCTCCTACCAGGCCCTCTGCGACCCTCTATCTTGCCTTTCAATATTAACTGGAGCAAGTGATACTTCTCCCCTCGAAGTACATGACCCAGATATGAAATTTTCCTGATTTTTATTAATCTAAGCAGTTCTCTCTCTGCTCTAGCCCGCCTGAGAATATATATAATATATTTATATCTATTTATAACAAAAAAAGAAGATAATTAAACACTCATTATAATTATGATTTGGAAGATTTTAGTGGTCAGTTAGTGAAACAGTATTTCTGGAACAGAAACCCGATTTGTAATATCTAACCCGTATAAAACATGGATTAAATTTACAAGCGCATAATATTGTCAAAGAACCGATTAAATTGTAAAAACAGGTTCTGTTGTATATTACATAATAATTATCACAACATTCTACTATGAATAAAATTACACATAATGTCTTATAATTATTATGATTGCCCTTTTAATCAAATTCTATAGATAATATTATGAAAAGTAGTGAGTCAAGAAATCACTGTCAGATGTGGATACAATTTTATGTTTAAGATTCACATAACTATGTTTTATCAGAATACTATTGCATTGTTGTGTAGTAGTTGACAACTGAAGATGATAAATTAGGTGCGGGAAGATTCCAATAACCTTTCAAACATATTTGTCGGCATAATTGTAGGGCATAAGGAAATCAAATTAATGTGGAACCATAGCCATAGATAAGAGAAACAAAGGAGATGGGTCATTATTAAAATAATAGTGTCGCCAACTTCACCCAAACTACCCGAAATCGCATCTATGCTAGAATTGGGTAAAATAACATGAAAGCGTTTAATTTCTGAAACGGTTGTAACACTTTCGCAGAATTTGGGATAACCATTAAGGGAAACTACGCAATAAGCCCGTGCGAAATGATTCCAATAGAGCACAACAGAATATCGCACAAAACTTTTAAAACATCTCCCGCAACACTTTGCTAAATTGATATACCCTTCTTAAACTGTTGCTACAAAACGATTTCGCGCAAAGCACTTTCTCCCGAAACTCCGTCGGCGATCGTTGCTATAAAACGCTTTCACTGCAGACGTTTTATTTTTTTTCTAATTTATTACATTATGTATCAACACCCTTTTGTAGTGGCATTTACCTGTGAAAATGAGGAATACATATGGTAGATAGTAACAGAATTTCTGCACTGAAACTAATCCTGACTTCTAGGATCACGTGGTGGAATCCGAAAGCTTATCAATGCAAGCAATTAGAATTTTATCAAATGCATCATTTAGAATTTTATATAGAAAGCGCCCCTGAGGTGATATCTCAAGAAAGCGGCGCTATACAAATTGTCCAATAAATAAATAAATAAAACTAGCTGACGTGTACCCAGCGTTGCTCGACTTTTCTCTACTTATATATATATTTATATAAACCTTCCGGAAGACTCTCTAAATGATAGTAAAAACCCTATCAAAATCCGTTGCGTAGTTTAGAAGAAATAAGCGCACAAACAGACAGACGCGGATAGCGACTATATTTTATACTATTTAGAGATACCAAGTCAGTAAAAATCCTTCAGTCTGACAATATAAGCACATTCAGATCATTTAAACAGTTTCGAGTAATCATTTATTTTGAGAAACCGAAACGGTTTCAGTAATTTTGAAAAATATGCTGAAACGCTCACATCTATTTTTTTTTTTTTTTAAATTAACTCCACACAGGAGAAAATAATTTCCCTCAGGGCCTATGTCATCTTTGGGGATGCTGTGTGGAGGGTCTTTTTGTAGAGAGGAAGGAGTGAACATGGGTCTTGAAGAGTCCCATGTTGTAGGAGGGAGGAAACACAGAGGCCGGCAGCTCGTTCCACAGCCGAGCTGTTGAACTTAAGAACGAATCGTAGAAGCGACCCATTCTCATGTGACAAATGTCAACCGTGTACATATGTTGGGCACGCGTTTGGCGTGTATCCCAACTACGCACCGGTGCCGAAGGGATCATTGACGCTAGTTCCTCAGAGCATCTTCCATTGTAATACCGATAGAACAAGGACAGCATACCTACCTGACGCCTGTGCTCTAAAGATTGCAGTCCGTTTGTTAAGATTAGGGAATCTATCAAACGGACCGCCCGTTTTTGCACAGAGTCAAGGGTTTTTTTGAGGTATTTTGGGGATCCGGACCAGAGATGGCTGCCAAATTTGACAATAGGGCGCACTTGCGATTTGTACAGGGTCAGCAGTTGTGTATCATTAAAGTATCTGCGGGCCCTGTACAGTACGCCCAGCTTCTGAGAGGCCAACTTTACTCTGGCTTCGATGGAGCCCCCGTACCTGAGCTGGTCACTTATAGTTACACCAAGCATATCAATGGAAGGCCTGTTCGGAAGATTGCTTCCGTTGAAGGAGACTAGATTATCATTTGGATCCCTTTTAGACGTAATCAGACAGGATTGGGTCTTTGAAACATTAAATTCGACGAGATTATTTTTACCCAGGAGGAAATACTCTCGAGATAACCGTCCATTCTCTGCCTCAAAGCCCACCGAGCCGTTGGAGTTTGTGTGCCCTTTGGGGGCTTGTCAAACAAAAAGCTATCATGAACTGTACTGTCATCCGCGTAACAATGAATCGGTGCACATGTCAAAAGGTCATAATTAACGCACAGGCGCCTTTGTTTCTACCTACACACCACGAACGTAACTTTTATTGGCTCTGCCGGTTTGATAGGTCATGCAGTTTGATTGTAGCTCTGTGACAGTCAGCACGATTCCAGGCCATATATCCCTTTGATTGTGTTATCTATGGCAGACCATGAAAATTAATGCTATACTATTAACTGTAATAGCCATTCATTGTTGCATCTCTTCAAAGTCGATCACAGTGTCATAAGAATAGGTTGAGATAATATGTCATGTTTCTATGGATTGTTTGCAGTCTATTATTATTTACACATGTATTTTAGAGATAAAAAGCTAATTAAGAAATTCACAATTTTACAAGGAAAATTATGCTAACCATAAATTATTATTACTCTACTTATAAATAGTAATCTGAATATGTAATCTTTCGAAGTTGTGTCTAATAATATACTGAGACGAAATATGTTATCCGTTACCTACGTGCTGTTAATATAAAATGTTATAATATTATGTTATAACTAATCAAACTCTATTTTAGCAACTTAACAAATTTTGCTTGATTTTCCCAGTAGCATAACTGCATGCTCTTAAGACCTTTTTTTTTACAAATTACATATTTAGCACTGTTTTTCAAATTTAATAGATTGCCCACCGTCATGCCAGCAGGACCTTGAGTACTTCCGGAAGGACACAACTTTTTTGTTTATAGCTCCATTATCCTACTGGGTTGAACTTTAAACTAAAATAAAAAACATTTCGTTCTCTTTCATACTGCATGGAAAACAGTCGTCCGATGGACCTTTAGTCGGTACGAGGGCAGGGCGTGCACACTTCCCCAACACGTTTGATGCGCCGGGAACACACAAGGTCTCAATACTGCTGGAAGAACCAGGAAATATTTCCATACAAATAACGTACTGTGAGGAGGACTCGCGGTAGTCTTCCGGCAGGACATTTTGCAATAAAAATCTCCCAGCAGGACGTACCATCCTATCATTAAGGAACGTCATTAAATCAAATAATAATTCTCCGATATCCTAAAATTGTGCCAATTATCTAACATTATTTAAAATTACAGTAAGGAAAAAAAACATAATTTTGAGGAAATATAATGTCAAAATAGCAGGCTCTATCGAATTTCTGATTATTCCTAGTCTATTTTCATACATTTTACTTATTTCGATAGTCAGTTAACCGTGGATTCCAAGCAAGTTTTTTCCATTCTGATCTAATCTCAAGGGTTTGTTTACATGAAAAAGAATAAGATAGGGTGACTCACTGTTGGGCGGATGGGGCGGAGCGGGATTCCCCAGCAGGCCGGCCGCCTCCCGCTCCTTGTCCTGCCGCTCCTTGGCCTCGCGCTCCATGTTCAGAGAACGGAAGCTGCCGTATACTATCAGTAGCATGGATATGAGGAAGGTGGACACCCTAGAACAAACAAGTGATTTCACACGTTGTTAACATTTAAAACACTGGCTGTTTCACGTTCATATATGTGTTTTAGTAAAACGGTGTATCGAGGCAATTAACCCTTCAAGCCTCGGAAGGACACTAATAGCTACAAACATCATATTCTCTGAAGGACAGATCTGGCCGGGGCGTCCATTCGTTGACAGTTGAAAATTTAAAAAAAATTAATATTTTTTTAATGTATAAACGGCATAAAAAGTGAAGTGGCAGTTTTCTTACTAATTCCCTGCACAAAAGAAAATGTTACAGTATGATTTTTTGTTAACATTTTCATGTTTGATATTAAAATTTTATTATTTGGAAATAACTATATTTATTTCTAACATAAAAATCTTCTTTTTTTTAAATGTGAAACCGCACAAGAGTCCCAACTGCTCCCAACCGTCTGGAGCCAGTGAAATTGGGGTATGTTGTGAGGCTGAAAGTAGCAGGGACGGAAGGAGATGGGGAAGATCTGGTCACCAAACATGGCCAAAGCCATTTCAAGCAATGTTTCGATTCTGAATGGTGGTCTCACACCAGGGCGATACTGAGAGTATCTTCCACTCTATAATATATAATTTTATCTAGTTTCTTAAATGGTATTTGTTTTGACAACAATTTCAAAAATCAGAAATATATTGCACAAATAAACATTTAAAAGCCTGAAGGGTTAATCAACCTAGTAGTTCTTCCCAGGGGTATCAGCATTGTTAAGATAGTACTGCACCTGTGAAGAATCAGAAGCCTGTGTTGACGGCCTCACATGAAATTATCTGCGAAAATCCTATTTCAGCCAGAATGTCTGATATTAAAAAAAACCGTCAGTCATCAAGCTATAATTGAAATATCTATTTATTCACGTTCTCCATAAAGCGATTATGCACCAATATATTAACTAAGCTAAAGTAACGCAGCCTCATGATTGCAAGGTTGGTCAACTCCTTTGAATTGTGTATGACAAAAGTCAACATCATGGTGGTTGATAGAATGGAAGGAGCATGGGGGAGACTCACCTTGAAGAGTCCATGATTGAATACGCCCACTGGTATTCCCTGTACTCAATGTTACCCGGAGGCTGAGACATGGCGACCGGGGCTGGATTCACTGGCTGCCCTCACGAGGAGAGCACTTCCCTATGTGGACGCCAATTCCTGTAACAAACATTAATATTTCATGATAAAAAAGAACAGTAACAAGATAACACAAAATTTATGGCGTGGAAAAAACTGATGCCAATGTTACACAGTTTTGTAGTTGTGACTGAATAAATATGATGATGGTGAGGAATGACGCCCGACACAATAGATTAAAAGATATAGGAATCGTGAATTCCGATTGGCCCCATTCGATAACTAAATTAAAGATACAGGAATCATGAAATTAAAGATACAGGAGTCATGAAATTATAGATAGAGAAATTGAGAAATTAAAGATCCAGGAATCATGAAATTATAGATGGAGGAATCCAGAAATTAAAGATACAGGAATCATGAAATTAAAGATGGAGGAATCATGAAATTAAAGGTACAGGAATCATGAAATTAAAGATATAGGAATCATGAATTTTGATTGACCCCCATTCGACAAATAAATTAAAGATACAGGAATCATGAAATCAAAGATGGAGGAATCGTGAAATTAAAGGTACAGGAATCATGAAATTAAAGATATGGGAATCATGAATTTTGATTGACCTCCATTTGACAACTAAATTAAAGATACAGGAATCATGAAATTAAAGATACAGGAGTCATGAAATTATTGGTAGAGGAATTGAAAAAATTAAAGATACAGGAATCATGAAATTATAGATGGAGGAATCCAGAAATTAAAGATACAGGAATCATGAAATTAAAGATGGAGGAATCATGAAATTAAAGGTACAGGAATCATGAATTTTGATTGACCCCCATTCGACAACTAAATTAAAGATACAGGAGTCATGAAATTATAGATAGAGGAATTGAAAAATTAAAGATACAGGAATCATGAAATTATAGATGGAGGAATCAAGAAATTAAAGGTACAGGAATCATGAAATTAAAGATATAGGAATCATGAATTTTGATTGACCCCCATTTGACAACTAAATTAAAGATACAGGAATCATTTAATTAAAGATACAGGAGTCATGAAATTATAAATAGAGGAATTGAGAAATTAAAGATACAGGAATAATGAAATTATAGATGGAGGAATCAAGAAATTAAAGATACAGGAATCATGAAATAAAATATGGAGGAATCGTGAAATTAAAGGTACAGGAATAATGAAATTAAAGATATAGGAATCATGAGTTTTGATTGACCCCCATTCGACAACTAAATTAAAGATACAGGAATCATGAAATTAAAGATGGAGGAATCATGAAATTAAAGGTACAGGAATCATGAAATTAAAGATTTAGGAATCATGAATTTTGATTGACCCCCATTTGACAACTAAATTAAAGATACAGGAGTCATGAAATTATAGATAGAGGAATTGAGAAATTAAAGATACAGGAATCATGAAATTATAGATGGAGGAATCAAGAAATTAAAGATACAGGAATCATCAATTTTGATTGACCCCCATTCGACAGCTAAATTAAAGATACAGGAATCATGAATTCTGATTATTGTTGGGCGTACTTGAGATTTGTACAGGGTATGCAGCTGGTCACTAATGAAGAATCTGCTAGCCATGTACAAGAAGACCAGTTCTTGGAAGCTAGATTTACTAGGGCTTCTATGGAGCCCTAATGCTTGAGTCGGTCTGTTATAATTACTATAAGCATTTCAATAGAGTCTTTATTGGGGAGGGTGCTTCCATCAAATGTCGTTTAATAAAAATGCATGTAATATCGTATTGGCATTCTGCGGTGAATATGGATATAATAAAACTATGTTTTCAAAATGACATAATATTTGCATAAATAATATAACCTAATCAGTGAAAGCAGAACTTTCCAGTACATAGCTGTTAAAGTAGGGTATTGCCTCATAAACGCATAATAATTAATACACAAGATTACATATATTATAATTGTATTATGTAACATTAAATACGCAATAAACAAATTATGCCAAACAACCAATGCATAACTTTGCATTCAAATTAGTCTAAAAATTCTACAAGAGTAGACTTATATTCTTTAAATTTAAAGTAAATCAAATTTGCTAAAACAATGTTAAGTATTATGTATTAAGTTCAGCAAGTATTTTAATTTTTATTATCGACATTTGTTTCCGCATTCGAGGCCATTATACATGGTGTCCGGAAACTCGTAGTACAAGCCGGAAACTGGAGAATGTATACCACACGGGGAACCCAAATAAACATAAAGTTTTTTGATTTGAGCATTTTTATAAAAAAAAAAAAAAAAAAACCAAAAAAAAATATTTTTGAAGTGAAACTTCTTTAGGCGCGTAATGGATTTTCGGGGACGGAGTAAAACCGAGTCAGGATCGACACGAAAATGCGGGTACCCCCACCACCGCTCACCGTTCACCGTTCACTGTTTTCAGTAAAAGCAACAAATCATTAGCATGCGCATAAAAGTTTTTATGTGTTTTATTTAAGTACTTTTTTACTCGGTAGTATAATTTTGTTTGGCGCATGCCTTAGCTGTGGTACAGACGTGGACAGGGCTTTCCTGTACCGTCCGTCCGCCGTTCAGTCTGGTTTAGTCGTCCGTCGAGAGCGCTCGCGTCGCGCGCTTTGCCGTTCCATTCGTATTCCAGTATATAAATATTGTTGAAGTGAAACTTCTTTAGGCGCGTAATGGATTTTCGGGGACGGAGTAAAAAACTTTAATTAAAAAAATGATATGATAAAATAGAGATGATGAAATGAAAATAGAGAGAGAGGAATACTAGAAGTTTCACTTCTGTCTTGCGTAGGCTTGACACACCCACTTTTATTTATTCTTTATATTGGCTTTCACCCATTAAGAGTGATCTTGGCCATACAATACAACATTTTTCTTATTAAAAAATACAAGAAATTACAGGATAAAATTGATTACACAACATGACATAACATAACGTAACATAAATAAACCAAACATAACATAACATAACATAACATAACATAACATAACATAACATAACATAACACAACATAACATAACATAACATAACATAACATAACATAACATAACATAATATAACATAACATAACATAACATAACATTAACATAACATAAACATATCAGAACATAACATATAATAAACATAACATGGGTGTAACATAAACATAACTTAACAAAAACAATACAGAGCTGGTAATAATAGGTAATTACAAAATTATAAAAATAGGAACCTGGGCACAATAGTAGTGGGCATTTTTGTTATTTTAGAGGTATAATGGTTATGGTGCTGATTTTATCAAAATCAAATTTTATAATATTCTTATTATTATTATAATTTACAAGTACAAGTATATTACATTGGATTTATTAATATAGACGTTGTACATTATAATGATTTATGATCAATAAGATGGATCAAGGAAAAAAATATTTATGAGATGTAATATTTTTGGTATGCCTCGTTGTTCTGCTGTGTCATTCGTGTGGAAAACGTTCTTTTTTTGTAAAATGATTTTCGGCTATGTAATCATTGTTTTTTCTCACCTATAAAATTATGTCCCGTCTTTCCGGTTTATAAAAAAAGGTCTGATTTTTCGGATTGAAATTTTCAAAAAATCCCCAGGGTTTCAAAAATACGATTAAAAAAATAATAATAATACAGAATGTCTTAGAATATTTTCCTTAACCGGAAAAAAAAATTAAAAAATATGATGCAAGTGGCCTATTATTGCTCCACACTTCAACTACTGATCAAGTATCCTTTACCTCTGACATGAAAGAGAACAGAAAAAGTTTCAAATTCTCCAAAACAGAGTAACTCCAAAGAAATAGATTTTTTAAAATAATTAAAATGTTAAAGGAACTTAATTGGTTAACCGTGAAACAAATACTGTCCTTGAACACGTTGATATTTATTCACAAAATATTAAACAACGTGTTACCAAAATACTTCTCAAATAAAATCGTATACATTAAGGACATTCACAGACATTACACAAGGACTAGCAAGGAAATAAGATTAAACAAAAAGGACAAAACGAATACGCAAAACAGTTTGCTGTACAAAGGAATTAAGTTATATAACACACTACCAGAAACTCTAAAGTCCTCACCAATTGAAAAGTTCAAGATGTATTGTAGGAGCTACATAAAACAAGAAAAAATATAGTGAATTTGAAATATTATAATTAATTAACTGCAATATGAAATATTATAATTAATTAGAAATTGGTAACCTTAAATGTACAAATTACTAAAATAAAATTCAAATAAAAAAATATATTATAACAACACAGATACGTTAGTAATGGAATACTAAATTGGAATATTTTTAAAATTATAGTAAAAACTCCACAAACTATAAAAAAATAATATAGGCAAATAAAAATTGTCATCTAAAATTTAGCTTTTCTACTTTTCTTGTTTGCAAAGCTAGTTATAACATCATCAAAATCCAAGTTTCTGGCCAGACCATTTTCTAAAGATAACATTCCCAAACTTGTTAAACGTTCTTGACCCATTGTGGAACGCAAAAAGTTTTTCACTCTAGACAACAAACTAAAAGATCTTTCTGCTTCCGCAACTGTTACAGGCAGAGTACAGAAAATTCGAATGGCAATTACTACATTAGGGAAGAGATTTGACAGTTTTTGGTTTGAAAGAGTATTTAGTAGCTGCAGTGGATTTAAATGTTCTGAAAAGTTTCCTGGTTGAATAGTTTTTAAGTGTTCAATTTCCAAAAGCGTTTCTTCTTCAGATACATCAGTTTTATAGAGATCACACCAGTTTTTCACCCTTTCTTTTAGTTCTTCTTGAGTCATACTTGGGTATTGCCAAAGAAACTTAAACAATTCATCAATATTGTTGACAGCTTTGTATCTTCGGGTCAAGTTTCCAATGACACTGTCAAACAACACATAAAAAACATTAATTTTAAAGTTCTCTTCTGGGCAATCAATCTGTTTTTCATGACTTTTATCAGCCAAAACTTTTGTCTTTTTGAAGTGAAACTTCTTTAGGCGCGTAATGGATTTTCGGGGACGGAGTAAAACCGAGTCAGGATCGACACGAAAATGCGGGTACCCCCACCACCGCTCACCGTTCACCGTTCACTGTTTTCAGTAAAAGCAACAAATCATTAGCATGCGCATAAAAGTTTTTATGTGTTTTATTTAAGTACTTTTTTACTCGGTAGTATAATTTTGTTTGGCGCATGCCTTAGCTGTGGTACAGACGTGGACAGGGCTTTCCTGTACCGTCCGTCCGCCGTTCAGTCTGGTTTAGTCGTCCGTCGAGAGCGCTCGCGTCGCGCGCTTTGCCGTTCCATTCGTATTCCAGTATATAAATATTGTTGAAGTGAAACTTCTTTAGGCGCGTAATGGATTTTCGGGGACGGAGTAAAAAACTTTAATTAAAAAAATGATATGATAAAATAGAGATGATGAAATGAAAATAGAGAGAGAGGAATACTAGAAGTTTCACTTCTGTCTTGCGTAGGCTTGACACACCCACTTTTTCGGCTATTTCAGGGTTCAAATTTTTTCGTCATTATTTGTTTTACTTTTAAATTTTTAAATAGTTTTAATTAGTTGGGTACTTTGATCTTCAGTAATAATTTATAATAATTTGATCAAAAAAAAAAATCAACTTCTGACTCGATTTACTCGAAAACGAAAGCTCAAATAAAAAAAAACTATACTACAAAATCGACTCCAAATGTGATGTAGATTCACCAGTTTCCCGCTTGTACTACGAGTTTCCGGACACCATGTATATATTCTATCTGATGTGTATCCGGCGTTGTTGGGGGTTATCCTTAGGAGATAGACATATACCATCGCAAGACTTTTCTGTAGGTCCTTTTCAAGATATAAAATTCCGTAGTACATTATTTTGATGTACATATTTTTTCTCTATTTTTTATACATGTATTATATATATAAACCTTCCGGAAGAAATTGTCTAAATGATAGTGAAAACCCTATCAAAATCCGTTGTGTACTTTAGAAGAACTAAGCGCACAAATAGATAGATACAGATAGCGACTTCATTTTATACTATTTAGAGATAATATTATGTATTAACTAGTTAATTCTATTTAGCAAATTGAAAAATATGTGTCTTGATTTATTTTTGGCAGTTAAATGAATTAAAGTTCCAAAATATCATTAATTTATTTTTCTGAAGTTTCAAAATTTTATAAACGTTATGCATTTATTAACATTAATTTACGTAATTGTAAAAAGCATTCACTTTGTGGCTCATCATAATTTATAATAAAAACACATAAATTTGTTTTTGACCACGATAGTTTTATTTTCACTCTACCGGTTTCGGAAGATCCCTTCCTTCGTCAGGAGAATATTTAAAATATTCTCCTGACTTAAATATTCCGAAACCGGTAGAGTGAAAATAAAACTATCGTGGTCAAAAACAAATTTATGTGTTTTTATTATAACATTAATTTCATTGGAAATTAGGTTTTTGTCTTGTCATATGTTGTCATCTTTCCAACAGCAAATATATTTTACCTATTATATGTATATAATTAAAGCCGACTATGAGTTAATCAACCGACATCTGTCGATGATAGACTGGTCATTTACTCAGGAAAATGCAAACGTTGATGAAGTAGTTGATTCCTTTTATAACATCTTAAATAATACCATCAACCAATTTGTCCCCAAACGCCTCGTCAAAAAGAAAATATTTCCAAACTGGTAATCAGCTCCTCTATTCAAAATCATCAAAGAAAAACAAAAACTTCATAAAAAATGGAAATCCTATAATAATCCAATAGATTACATAGAATTCGCTATCAAACGTACACAACAAAAACACCTACAGAAGCATCGCTATAGTAAATATATATGTTCAGTTGAATCTAATATTCAGAATAATAATAAACAACTCTGGAATTACGCTAAAAACAAAAGTAAAACAACTGGCATCCCACAAATCATGCACCTTAAAGATGAATCAGGCACCGACGCTCATCAAGTATGTCAATTATTCTCTAAACACTTTCAGTCCACCTACGTAACCGATATGGGTACGAACAATATCAGCACAATCGATAGTTCTACTTATGTAAATAATGATTCTTCGATTGGTTACATAAATATTGACAATCTAATGATCAATAAATACCTGAAAAATTTAGATGTTAGTAAGGGTGCTGGTAGTGACGGTATCTCGCCATATTTCATCAAAAAATTTTCTTACCCTTTAACTAACATATTTATAATGTCACTAAAAGAAGGTAAATTTCCCACAAAGTTTAAAGAAGCTATTATAATCCCTATTCATAAAACAGGGTCAAAAATTAACATTGAAAATTACCGCCCAATCTCAATACTCACGGTATTTAGTAAACTTTTTGAGCGCATTGTCTACGATCAAATTTACACAACAATTGTTCGTAATATACAAAACCAACAACACGGATTTCTTCAAAAAAGATCAGTACTAACTTGGTAAATTTTACAGAATATTTAATGTGCAATATGGACAATAGAAACCAAGTAGATGTAATCTACACTGATTACTCTAAGGCCTTCGATAAGGTAAACCATTTCATTGTAATTCAAAAATTAAAACAATTAGGCATCCATGGTGACTTACTCCGGTGGCTCACTTCATACCTTTGGAGTAGACTTCAAAGTGTCTTAGTTGAGGGAACAAAGTCCAGCTTCTTCTCTGTGCCCTCCGGTGTACCTCAAGGTTCTCATTTAGGCCCATTATTATTTAATGTGTACATATACGATATTCACAAATGTTTTTTACATGCTAATTACCTAGCATATGCAGATGATAAAAAAATATACTTAGTTATTAAATCAATCAACGACTGCATTAAACTTCAAGAGTACCTCTATCGTCTTTTTGTCTATTGCGAATTAAACAAACTTGTTATTAACATCGCAAAATGCAATAAATTAACATTTACACGTAATAAAAATAAAATATCCTTTGTATACACATCAATGAAGTAAAATATATCAGGGACCTTGGGGTAACACTGGATGTTAAATTAAACTTTATCCAACACACTGATGACATCATTAACAAAGCCAATAAAATGCTGGGATTTATAATTCGCATAGCAAAACCCTTCCACAACATAAACACTCTATAATCCCTTTACACCTCATATATTCGCCCACACCTGGAACACTGTACACCGATCTGGACTCCTTTATACCAAGCCCATATCGAAAGAATAGAAAGAATTCAAAAAATTTTTTTTAAAAACATAAATTATAAACTAAACTTACACTTCTCAAATTATACCGAATCCATTAAATTTCATAATTTTAACTCCCTCCAAACACGACGTCTAATTTTTGATCAAATCTTATTGTTTAAAATCCTAAATAATGGTCTGGACTCACCAGAACTTACCAATTTAATAAATCTTCATATTCCGTCTAGATCAACCAGACGATTTATTTTATCTACCCTCGTGTAGAACAAACATTCGAAAAAATTCCCCAATTCCTCGTATATGTGCACAATATAATACAAAATGCATTGACATTTTTGGTAATAACCTAAAGAAATATCGATATGAAGTAATGCGTACGATCGATTATTAATATAAGGGGGTATTTCACTATGTCGGGCTAAATATCTGACTAGCTATCCGTCGGCTGGCTTTAAAGATCAGAATAACTTCGTTATTCAACGGCGACCGTTTCACCATTGTTTCGAGCTTCCGGATAGATAACACTCGTAATAGTCTGGCAACATCGCAAAATGTTTGCAGTTACTCCATCTACTGCCACGGCTGTCATGCGTCACAGTCCGCACACCGCGAAGTGTGCATTTTTTTGGTTATGTTATGTTGATTATCAGGTCATTTTAGATAGATTCGTGACGAATTAATACATTGTTTCTTATTTTGAACACAATCAAATAATTCAGGATGGATCATACAAGCATTCAAATTCATTCAACAAAATTCGACTCACTTCTCAGCTGTCAAACTCGGAATGTTTTGACGCCATCTTTGATTCGAGGAATAGCGCCTAACTTGAAGTTCGAGCCTGAGCGTTAGCGTTATTCAGATATAGTGAAAACGAAAAAATGACTAATCCGCGGATTAGTGCTTAGTCAGAACATAATCAGAGATAGTGAAATACCCCCTAAGAGTGTGGAATGTATCGGGAGCATTTCCTATCCTCTTCCTATTTTCCTCTTCCTCTCCCCTTCCTTTAAGACCAAATTAATTTTAAGATATTAAAACTTCATTTCCAATGAACTTTAGCATAAGAAACTTCTGTGGCTTGACTTCAGTTAACTTGTATATTTATATCTATCATTGTATATTATGTAAAAGCTGTTTGTTTCTTACAAAATAAAAAAATAATTAGCGTTAACTCTTAAGGCCTCAGGCCCATTCCTTCAGAAGGTCGGAGTATTTCCACTTTGTAATAAAATCCAAATAAATGTAATATTTCTGAATGTATCTGGAAACTGAAAACTGTTTTTGAAATATGATAAAATACACTTTCAAATTTTATTGATAGAAATAAACATGTTTTAAAATAATTTAAATAGTTCAATACGTTTTTTGTAACTAAAATTACTGATATCCAAATAATATATCAAAATACATCTATTTTATTAGATAAAACATATTAAAAACCTTACTGTCACCTCACTTTTTTGTTGTTTCATATAAAAATAATTAATAAAAAAGTCACCAAGTCTCTGTTTTATTTTAAATTTTGTTCGAAACCTTTGGTTTCATAAAGGTGCACATATTAATTTTTCTGTGGTAAATTTCTAGATTTTAATACAAAGTGTGGTGTTTTTTTCTAACACCGTTTAGATATATCTTTTCACTGCAATAGTAAGGGAGCTTAAAGTTCAAGGGGGATTTTTTTTGCACACAGATTTTCTGCTTTTAGAATACATATTAACAATAAGCATACAGTTTTTAAAAGTTATGCATTCATTTAAATTAATCCAAGTATAGAAATAATGTCGTGGCTGCCATCTCTAAGGACTCTATTAAAATGTATTGGACGAGGAGTCAAATGTTATCTAAGTTTTTCTAAATTGGGATAACGTTATGGAGTTATTCAGCCGACTTGGTTCAAAGTTACGTCATACAAATGATAACTTCAATACAAATATAGCAATGTATTTTGTAAAACCACAATGGTGTAATCTTATCAGAGATGTTAAAGGACATTAGTTTGGGGTTCCCATGTAAATAACTGATATACAAGACCCCCTCTGTGTCCTGCACTCCGGTTATATGTTTCATCGCAGCAATAAGCAAAAAAGATTTCCGTTGCA
Organism: Hesperophylax magnus; assembly: GCA_026573805.1. NCBI lineage: Eukaryota > Metazoa > Arthropoda > Insecta > Trichoptera > Limnephilidae > Hesperophylax > Hesperophylax magnus. The sequence goes on along the minus strand of JAIUSX010000018.1, from coordinate 21,685,113 downwards.
TTAATCCTCGAACCGCTGCCGCATCCACTGAAGAGATTAACCGATACAAGTGAGTTGTGGAGGTGTCCTTGGACACAAATTAAACACAATTTTTCTTAGAGTCAGTTAGAGTAAACGAGTTTTTTGCTTGTGTTTCTCTCATATATCAATTTTTTTTAATTTGGCGGTGGGATTAGGTACCGCCGCCCCGGGAACCATTTATTGGATAACCTCTGCCATAGGTCACCCCAAGTAGTTCGCTATGTTTGGTGACTTAGCAGGAGTGCCCGATTTTATGAGGTGAGGTTTGTCCGGGACTTGGTGGCGGATGCGTCTGCCCACCAACTGCTTGGCGAGTTTGATCAGGAGAAACTGGTTGAGGAAAAGCTCTCGAAACATCGCCCTGCACAACAGTGGGAGGGATTCACTCTTGGACGCACCAACCCCCAGATTCCTACCCAGCCCTCATACCTATTCCTTCCCAAAACTTCCTCTCCTTATTTTCCTAAAAAGATCCTCCACACAGCATTACCAAAGATGACGTAGGCCCTGAGGGGAATTGTTTTCCTCAGGGCCTCCTGTGTGGACCAAATGTAAAATTTAAAAAATGCTGACACGGATTAATTTCGCTAGTTCCTAACTCTTGCGTTTATTGTTTTGTCAAAGTTTACGAGAAGTGTAAATAAAATTCACAGAAAAATCAAGTACATACTAAATGCAGAATAAAATGATTTTTTGTAAGTTCTTTCAAAGTTTACGAGAAGTGTAAATAAAATTCACAGAAAAATCAAGTACATACTAAATGCAGAATAAAATGATTTTTTGTAAGTTCTTTCGGTGCTATTAAAAATATCTGCTACTTCTGCATATTGGTTACCTAAACTGTGTGCGTGGTTTAAGGGAGTTTGTGAATTGGTAGTGACATTAATGTTGCAGTGAAGAATATTTTTGATTCGTGTGACTTTATTAGAAACATCAAATGAAAGCAATTCCAATAATGCAGGGCCGTCAGTAAGGGATTTAATGATTTTGAAAAGAAAAATGACATCAGATATTAATCTTCTGTCGGACAGCTTTATTAATTTTAGAATTTTCATTGGACAGTTGTTTTAATTAATAATTTCAATAGGAGTATTAAGTTTATAATTTATAGGCTGAAGGTAGTGGGCGGAAAGGAGATGGGAAAGAGGAAAGTGAGGAAGTACTTGGCTATTCAGATCTAATTTGGGATGCGGGTTTGGGTACGGCAGTCTCGGGAACCAACACCTCTACCATAGGTCACCCCGAGTGGTTTGTTACGTTTGTTCAGAATGCGCCCGCCCCCCACCTGCATGGCGTGCCAGATCGGGAGAGGCTGGTTTGGGGAGACTCTTTGACCTCTCCAACTAGACTCTGACCCATCGCCTTGCACCGCAGCTGGACACACTGATCCCTAGATTCCTACCCATCTCTCATACCTTTTTCCTTCCCAGAACTTCCTTTCATTAACCTTTCCCTTACTGTGCTAAAAAAATACACGCGTTCCGGTGCTGTGTAGTCAATACACATCTCAAAATAAGCGATTTAATATCGGAAAAATATGAATATTCATAGCTAATCGATTATGTTTATTATATTTTATATCAAAAGTGATAATAATTGTAATTTAAGTGCTGAAAAGATGAAAAAACCATCGGCAGATGCTAAAGAAACGTGCGAGGAGTCCACATCTAACGACGGTTCGCGGCCAACTGGCAAGCGGCGCGGCTGGCGGCTGGCACAAACACAACTGTGCGGTCGTAGGTATCGATGGTCTAAATCAAAAACTACAACTGCAGAAGTGTGGATGTCTCATGTTCCCGCATAGCGAATTAAAGCGGGACATCAATAGGGTGTCATTTCCTCGCACACTCTTCGCGTATTAGTATCACACGGTTGATTGTATTGGTGTATTTGTTCTCGATTTTTAACAAAAAACTCTGATCTTTAATTGAATTTGAAAACTATGTAATATATTATTTTTTAATTCAGTGCATAAATGTATAGCGGAGGAATACCTAAAATCTGAACCAAGAATTTATTATATTTATAGAGTTATTAAAGTTATTAGAAGCAATGTGTAGTAAATACACACCACAGATAAGGAAAGGTTAAAAAGTCCCTCCACACACATTAAAGATGACGTAGGCCCTGAGGGAAATTATTTTCCTCGGGACCCCACACAGGAGGAAAATGTAAAAAAAAATAAGTCTTAAAAATTTGTGCTTTATAAAACATACCTCCACCGATTTGTGAAAACGCACAAGAGTCCCAACTGCTCCCAAACATCTGGAACCAGTGAGACTATGGCATCCCCAATTGGGGTATGTTGTGACGCTGAAGGTGGTGGGGAGGGGAAGGAGATGGGGTAGAAGAAGGTTGGGAAGTAACTGGCTATTCAGATCTGGTCACCAAACACGGTTCAAGCCATTTAAAGCAACATTTCAATTCTGAATGTTGGTCTTACACCAGGGCGATACTGAGAGTACCTTCCACTCTGGGACATGCCGTAAATATACTACATATTATTTTAAATGAGTAATCCGTGAAATAGTAAAAATTAATCACATAAAATTTACTTGCGTCTGCCAGGAATCGAACCCGCGATATCCAGCTAAATAGTCGAGAGCCTTACCCATCGACCACGGAGGCCGATTATGATTTTTACAAACAATATTATTGCCCAGTATCAAAAAGAAATTCAAAGTAGGTATCGGCTAAGGATATTATCAATGTGGAAATAAAATTACTGAACCGAGGCAATCTCCGTCACTTTTTTTTTGTAATCTCAAACGTGCCACCTTGAATTATTTATAGTATGGTAACATAAATAAATATCATTACTCAATTTAGACGGCCGGTTCATTTTAAATCATTTGGCTGATTAATTTATGTCACAGCCTTGGTAAAAAGTTGGTAAGATAGATTTTCCTTGATAGAAAATAGTATAATAGTAGTCAGTAACATCGAGAATAAATATATAGTTAATTATCTAACTAATCATTGTGTAATTATTATTATAAGTTACTTTTAATCTTCATTCGCCAATCAACAGAGCGACTCAACTGCTTAACGATTCTGTATTGATCATCGAAAATTTCAACGTCACTTACAGACATTTCAGCAACTATGTCACAAAATAGTAAAACTGACCCCATAACCTTTTATACTTACATGTACCTCAAATTTGATACGTATATTGATACATAGCCGTTTTATGGAGAACATGAATAAATAGATAAGAAAACCAATAAAAAATAATTGAATTGTTATTTTTTAATGATAAACTAATTTTTATAAGACAAGGTTTTATGCATAGCACAAAGGATAACAAATAATTATAAGCAATAATTAGTCGCCTGAAATATCAATACAAATTGAAAATATCTCAAAATTTGAATTAGTTGGCGGGTTGGAAATAAGCCGACATAGCTCAGTGGTTTCAGATCACCTGACCGGACATCAGAAGGCACGGGTTCAATTCCCGTTGGCGGCATTTATTTTCAATTTGTATTGATATTTCAGCCGACTAATTATTGCTTATAATTATTTGTTAATTGAATTGTTATTTTCCTTCTTGTATCTCTCTTACTGATTACTGTTGTAGTTGGTAAAGTTACTGAATTCCGTCTCATGTTTAACTCACTTCATGCGAGTGAAAACAAGGGTCCCATTCGAGAAAATGGATTTTGTTTTAAACAGTTATATCTTTAAAAATAAAACATATTTTAATTAAATTTTTTACATAGTTACTCACCACATTCTAACTATAGTGCGGGTAATACATCCCTGCGATTAGTGGAGGGATGTATTACCCGTTTTGCGGGTTTAAACATGATTTTCTTTTGATAAAATATTCTTCCACAAAAAAAACATGAATTTGAAGATGGGGAAGAATTGGTTCACATTTTTAAATACATATACACGTTGGGACCCGCAAAAAAGAGATTGATATAAAATTATCTGACAGCAATGCTTAAATTGCATTCACCCGGGTGAAAGGTAGAACAACCCTTCCAGCCGAAAGTGTAATAATACCCATTTTTTTAAAAAACACATTTTTTTTTTTTTTTTTTTTTTTTTTTTTTTTTTTAAATAAGCTTTATTGACTGAAAATTTTACATTTTTTTTTTTTTTTAGACAATGTATAGATAGTCCCACGAAGCTGCCACATGGCTGCTTGTCTGCAGGTTTAATTACTTCAACTTAATTACTACAAGAAGCAACTATTTATGACGGGAGAGATGGTAAAAGATGCTTCAAAGTTCCAGTTTTTCTCAATCAAAGTTAAAAATTTTACATGAAACTTTTCGGCAACTTTACCCTTTTTTTATTTGATTTGTAAAAATACGAAAAATAATAATTATAAACATATACAGGGTTTTTCCAATAAGAGGTGTTATGTTGATATTCAATCGTAAAAGATCAATGGTTTCGTTGCTTGTGTGGCACGTAGCGCCGTCTTGTTGAAAGTAAACGTTCTCCAGATCAATACCATCCAATTCCGGCCATAAAAAATCATTAATCATCTCTCGATAGCGCAATCCATTCACCGTAACTGTTGCTCCAGCCTCATTTTCGAAAAAGCAAGGTCCAATGACTCCGCCGGACCATAAACCGCACCAAACAGTCACACGTTGAGGATAGAGAGGCTTTTCAACAATAACTCTTGGGTTTTCCGAGCCCCAGATGCGACAATTTTGCTTGTTGACGAAGCCACCGAGGTGGAAATGGGCCTCATCACTCAAGATGATTTGCATTTGATTCACTCAAGTAAATTTTAATAATTTCAATGTGTTGTTGAAGCGTGTATCGTTCCATTTTTATTAATGGCGTAGTTTCTACTTGTAAAATGTCAAAAAATGACAGCTTCAAAAGTAACATCTACCGAAATAGCAGCCTATTCAAAATAACACCTCTTATTGGAAAACCCTGTATTAGCAATACCTCTATTAACGTACTCATTTGGCATAATTAAATGGTCCAATACAGATTTAGATAACTTAGAACGATTAATTAGAACTACGCTAACAAAGTTCAATTGCCATCGTCCAAATTCAGCTATAGAACGAATTAATGTACCTAGAAATTTAGGAGGTAGAGGTATAGTCAAAATAACTTCTTTGAAACATAATCAGGTAGAAATGCTAAGAACTTTTTTTTATGGGAAAGCTCATAGCTCAGAAATGCATAAAATAATTTGCAAAGCAGATAGAAACATTACACCTTTAAATTTATACGACGAGAATGTCAACATTTTTATAAATCCCAACCAGGAATTATTAGATTCCTGGTCAAATAAAATTTTACACGCAAAACACTTCAATTATCTCAACCAAACGTATGTTGACAAATTTTCGTCAAACAAATGGTTGAATATTGGACAATTGAGCGCAGAAATAGAAGGATTTATGCTTGCCATTCAGGATAGTCATTAATACTAAAAATTATAGGAAGCATATAATCAAAGATACAAATCAAATTGATGATTTATGTAGAAAATGTTTGGCTTTTCCAACATATTATATCGGGATGTTCTAAATTAGCACCGTCCGAGTATACATTTAGGCACATTCAAGTTTTAAAAATAATTCACCAAAGTTTGGTAATTAAACATAATTTGATTGACTGCCGTAATATAATACCATATTATTATGGCTTCATTAGAGGTAGATCAACTACAACAAATTTACTACTGTTTCAAAACTTTATATTAGAGTCTTTTTCTAAAAATAAAGAAGTTGACTGTATATATACTGATTTTTCGAAAGCCTTTGATAAAGTGTCTCACAAAGTACTGATCCAAAAACTTCATGCTATAGGAATCAGAGCAAATATGTTAAGCTGGTTAAGTAGCTACATATCTGGTAGAACTTTACTTGTTAAAATAAAATCTTTTTTATCTAAACCATTTTTGGCCACTAGTGGCGTACCGCAAGGTAGTCATCTTGGCCCAATTTTATTTATTGTTTTTATAAATGACATAGTAAACTGCTTTAAAAATGTCAATGTACTGCTATTCGCCGACGATATTAAATTATATAAAGAAATAACCTCCTTAAACGACTGGCAAGTTCTTCAATCTAATATAGACATGCTAAATAACTGGTGTTCACAAAACAATTTATATTTAAATGTAGAAAAATGCAAAATTTTGACCTTTTCCAGAAAAAAAACATCACAATTTTTTGGCTATTCAATAAATAAAACAAATTTAGAAAGAGTAAAGGAAATGCGAGATCTTGGCATAATAATGGATGAGAAAGTAGATTTTACGGCCCACATTCAACAAATTGTGAATAAGGGTATGAAAACATTATAAGAACAATTAAAAACTTTGAATCTTTACAAATCATAAAACTATTGTACATATCCCTTGTTAGAAGCCTGACAGAACATAACTCCATAGTTTGGTCGCCCTTCTACAATGTACATATTCATAATGTTGAATGAATTCAAAGAAAATTTCTACGCTTCATCAATTTTAAACTTAACATCCCTTTAGAACACATAAATTACCAGTCATTATCGAATCTTTTAAATATTCCGACATTAGAAAACAGAAGAAAAATAAACGACCTAACCTTTTTATTAAAATTATTGAACTCTAAATTCGATTGTTGTGAACTCCTGCATTTAATAAATCTACACATACTACACGAACAACTAGGCAAATATCAATATTTTACATACATACATCTCATTCCAACTATAGTTTTCACTCTCCAATACAACGTTTACACAGTCTTGGTAACAAATACTTAAACAATATAAATGTATTTGACAACAATTTGAACTTGGCAAACTTTAAACGGAGTATGTGCGAACTATTTTTACCTAATTTGTAAACTATTGTTATACTTGCTTATTATCATTATGGTTGATTTGGAGGATTTTGGCAGATTTTCTATTTTTCGTCTCACTTATTTGTACTCTATCCATACCTATATTTTTTAAACTCATATATTTTATGTAACATATTTTGTCAACTCTGATATTTTTTTATGTAACGTGTATTTTGTTAACACTGATTTTTTTTAAAATGTAATCTGTATAACTAAAAAAATAAAGATGTACATTATTATAGGTAAAAGCCCTATGGGCGTTTAAATAAAATAAAATAAATAAAAATTATGAATACGAACCAAATTAATTTTTAGAAAACGAATTTTATAAAATATATTATGATAAAACTATACTAACAGACCGAACGATTAGTCATAATAGACCCGATATAGTTTTACATGACAAAATTTAAAAAATAACTTTTATCATTGATGTCGCTATTTCAAATTCCTGTAATATTCAAAAATCTGTAAATGAAAAAATAAGAAAATACACCGATTTAGGAATAAAAAGAATTTGGCATTCTCAGACTATAAAAATATTACCATTCGTTATTTCGGCTACTGGCATTATACCTAGAGCTCTCATTAAAAATTTAGGCGTATTAGATTTGTCAAAGAATTTATATGTAAAAATGCAAAAATCAGTCATTTTAAATACAAGTAGGATAACGAAAGATTTTTTTAAAATGTATGTTGAGGGATCAGTAGGATTTATAGGCCCTGTTAGAAGTTCTACCGAGCCGAACCCTCTGATGTGAAAATATCTGGAGTCGGTGAATTATTTTCCCATTTGATCTCTGGTGATTTGACGTGTTGTTCTTCTATTGTTTTGTATTTATTTTACTTATATAATGCACTTGCATAATGTTGATTGACTAGATGATCATTTATGGAAAAGTGTGTGGAAGGGTTTAGTTTTTCCTATGGAAAAGATTTAACCCGGACATAAAATCGGATGATAAAGTGCATAATCAAGTTCAATAAACTGTGAAATAGATTAATGTCAAAGTTATAAAACTGGATAATAAATTATAAATGGGTGAATGTGAAGAAGCGTACATCAAATAAATAAACACTGATAAACTTGTTGAATTCTGCTGTACGCTTAATACGCAAAAAATACAAATAGCACTTGGTTTCAACATAATTACTACAAGAAATAACTATTTGTGTGGTGGGAGATGATAAAAGATGCAATAAAGTTACATTTTTCTCTATCAAAGTTAAGTTTGAAGGTTAGGAAATATGCCCAAATTATTTAAATAACCCAAACTAATTAAACCTAAAAACCTATATTGTGCATGTTTACTTAAACCCCTGACTTAGATAGTTGTCTCCATTCGATATTTAAGTTGAAATCAAGTGTTGTTTTTTTAAAGAGCATGCAGCGGAATTCGACAAGTTTACCAAAACATTATTTTTGAGAAACTGATTTTGTCTAGCTACGAAAGTTAATTATAAGTGTTAGACATATAGATGAGTTTGAGGCAATGTTACGAATTACAACTGTATCCAAATTTGACTATAATATATGTAACACAAATAATAATTGAATCAAAATATGTCTAGTTGCTGGAATTCAACCGGGAAAACGAAAAGAATTTCATAGAAAGCATTTAACTGATAATTTTCACAGCTAAATAAAAAGCTTGCTTGACGGCGAGAGAAATCAGATTCAAACACCGTAAAATTACTTCAGCTGTCATTTCAATTTCTCTTATCTTAAACAAAATTCAAATGAAGGCTAATTTTATTATTGATAAATAAATGTTTATTTATCAATTAACTATAAGATAAGGAAAACGTAAACACAAAAAAATACACAAACATTAAAAGATAATTTGGACGGCAATTAGGCCGCAATCGTATATTTCGGAACTACTTTTTGTGTTACATAAAAAGTCAGCGGTCTAGTTAAGAAATACTAGTGCGATAAAATCTAAATAAGAAGAATCATTTTATAAGAAACTTCGTTCACTTGAGATGATAAACTAACATTTGGTGTAGGAACAATGAGGTGAAAGGTACGCGTCATACTATGCAATTGACAATTCTGTAACGGCTCTATTTGGAGCATTATAACTGGCCATTACAACTATGCATACACATAACTATCAATTGAATGAATATATTGAAGATGTGCAGTCCAACTCAAGACAAGTTGTACAAAATATAACATAATATTAAGCCTTTCATGCACCTGCACAATGTTTACAAAGAAGCTTACCTGGAAAATCGAGCTTTGCCCACTGGTGTAGGGATCGTCAGCCATGTGTTTTCATGATTATTAACTGAGACTTAATGGTTGCTTTTAGCAATAACTTAAGTAAAAAAGGAACACTTATAATCGAAAAACACTACATTCGGTGCTCCACTGACGGATATACGGCGGCCATATTTAATTGAATGTGAAGATGTTGCAAGCTTTCGGATAGCTGCTTTAATAGTGTTGTGTTTAGAAAAAAATCATTCGTTAAGTACCTACCAACATGAAAACATTGTTAACGCATCTAACGAAAGGGGAAACAACATTTAATTTTTAGAAGTTGTGAACAGGGGCCTTCTGCGTGGAGTGTAAATAAAAGTTTTTTTTTTTGTGCATTACAGATTGATGCAATCCTATTACAATACACGTGAAAATAACAAAATATACAAAGCAATAACCGATATTTTAGAGTTCTTCCCTAAAATGACTTTTGAAATCTTCATGTTGAAAATGTCAAGAGACCTAGAGGTATCATTTAGCAGCACCATACCTCCTGTCATGCTATGCTGGCACAGACATAGGAATTAATAGACGAGAAGATAATGGCGAGGGGTAAAATCAACTGTTGAAGAACGAAGGGCGTAAGGCTGACTGTGATTCGTCAATAAATCAATCTGACAGTAAATAGGCATCTCGCATTATAATATCACCATTTACTTCTTAAAAGTAAAATCTGCTTTTGAATGAATAGACATTTTTGCATGGGAGCGCAAATTACTCGCCACGTTATGAACAAATTTGCGAAGTCCAAATTCGGCAAAAAAAATCGGTTCCATTTTCAGAGTCGAATATTTCGTTTAAGTATTTAGTTAAGACACTTTTATAAATGTTCATAATTTACTTCCCAGCAACCAACCAGCTTTGTGTTTCGCGTCCAGACGTTTCTCGATGTGATAGTATTCTACAACGATGTGACAGTTTCTACAACTGATTAAAATAAAGTAAAATAATGCTTATATATGGAATGTAATACGACAATTGGGTTTATTCTCTTTTTCACATCTATTTTTTACAAGTTTTCATAGTACAAGTCAACATTTTGCCGTGTTATTTCGTAAAATGAACCGATCATGCCTCGACCATAGTTCGCACAAGAATGATGACGTCACGTTTTCAAATTTCACTTGAGGCCATACGCGAGCACAGCCGGCTCCAATGGATCCGGTATGGGGAGTGGGGATAATACGCTTTTAATCACTTAGGGCAGGTCTACTAATATTCATATGTCTATGTATGCTGGGCTATTACGTCCGTTCTTCCGTGTGGAATACAAAGCAAGTAGTGGCGTCGACCCTGACGGTAGTTGTTCGGTGCAAACATTTATAGCATTCCAAGAGGTATGAGATGTCAATGTAATAGTTCATGATTTTAAAAGCTGTTACTTGAAGGGTACCATTTCTCCTAGATTGGAGACTTTCGTAGTGCGTTTCGGAGAGCAAATCTATGTGATGCAAAAATCGTGGGTATTCACCATGCGTTCTCATATAAAGATATCTCAGAATTTCTTTTTGAATTTGTTCAAATAATTCTATTATTTTTGCTGGTATGGGGCCCAAACAGCAGAAGCGTATTCTAATTTAGATCGTATAAGGGAGTTGAACATCGATGTCATTGCTTCGAGCTTGGAGAATTGTTTGCTTATTCTTATCACAAATCCAAGAAGTTTATAACAAGATCATACCAATCCCACTATATGATCTGAAAAAGTAAGTTTGGGATCAAATGTAACCCCGAGGTCCCTTATGGATTTTACTGATGACAATATTTCATCATTTAGTTTATAATCAAATTTGATCGGGTTATTGGAACGCGTATAAGTCATAGTGACACATTTTTTTACATTAGGAAAGTTTATTCTCATCTGCCCATGAAGATATTGCGTTTAAATGAAGTTGTAATTTAAAACAATCTTGAATGTCGCATATCATCCTGAGCAGTTTAAGATCGTCAGCAAAAAGCAAGCAAGTGGTACTTTGGACGCATTCTAGGTCCCAAGTTTGACCCCTGTGGTATTCCTGAAATGCCGGGAATTCCCTGGACTCATGGCCACCTATGCATACATGAGAGGGTTTATTTATGCATGAGAGGAGAGTGGAGTGGTATATTTATGCATGATAGTGGTATATTTATTGTGTTCTGTTTTTCAAATACGTTGCAAGAAATTGTATTAGAGGTTGGTCAAAGCCTATTTTATGGATCTTTCGTAAGAGTACGTCGTGATCTACACGATCGAATGCTTTTACAAAGTCAGTATAAATCACGTCAGTTTGATATTGTGCGTCCAATCCTTTTGCTACTTTATGTGAAAGTTCGAGGAGATTGGAAATAGTAGATTTTTTGACAGAAAACCATGCTGATTTCCCCCAAAGAATGGTTTTATTTTATTTGTTTGTTTTTCACAATACATACTGTCAGGAAGTTCCTTGATAACTCAAAAAAGTGACAATTCAACAAACTTTTAAAAAGTGATATAAAGTCATTAAAAACAATAATTTTTTTTTTAACCTAACCTAGCCTACTTAACCCAGTTAATAAAGTTTTTGTTTCATCACTTTATTTAACTTTTTAAAGATGTGATGAATTATCATTGTGATGATTTATCCGGTCACCAAAAAACTAGAGGGAAACAGGTAAATATTTTTATTTTTATTTATTGATTTTATTTTAGTAATTTGTACATTTAAGATTACAAATGACTAATTAATTATTACATTTAAATATACTTTTTTTTTTTTTTTCTTTCTTGATGTGGCTCCTACACAACATCTTAAACTTTTCAATTGGGGCAGACTTAAGGTTTTCCGGCAGCGCGTTATAGTATTTCATCCCTTTATAAAATATACTATTCTGGGTATTCGCTTTGTCCTTCTTTGGTAGCCTGATTTCATTGCACGTCCTAGTTTTATGTTTGTGTATGTCCTTGTTGTATACAATTTTATTCGAAAAATATTTGGGTAGCAGGTTGTTTACTATTTTGTGTAAAAATATCATCGTGTTCAAGGTCAACATCTGTTTCACCGTTAGCCAATTTAGTTCGTTTAACATTTTATTTACTTTTGAATATCTATTTCGTCTGAGTATCGTTCTCATTGCCCTATTTTGGAGAATTTGAAATTTATTTTGCTCTCGGTCGTTACACAGATATCTTTTTTCCAATTTTCTTTTGGGTATATTCCGAATGTTTGTTAAAGTTGAGTTTGAAGGAGTTTTTTTTTTTATTTACTTCAAAGTAAATAAGCTATACAAGCGGCAAGCATCAAGGTACTTAGTCAGTTATAAGTGAGTAGCCTGTGAACTGAGACAGGCAGCGGGACGTCCCGCGCCCCGGCTCCTACCCTACCGCGCCACTGCAGGCCACGGACCTACTATGCCCGGCGTTGCACGAACCTTAAAGGAGGGGCTATGGATAATCATCAACTCCGCGGGATTACATTAGCGCCTTGATCTTGGCTATCATCCGTGGCCTGCGCTCCCCATTCGCCTAGGCCCTGCGACATCTTCGCCGTCAACCAGGTCAATTATACCTTCGGCTATCCTGCTTCACACTGGAAATATAGAAGTTTACACCGGCTTAATCGCCTTGACCACTCCACCAACGTCATAGCTGCTTACATCTGATGTTGCTCTTCGACTAAAGAGGAGAGGATTAAAGAAAGTGACATTGAAAATGTCGATGGTCAATGCAGAATCATTAAGCAATCGAGTCGCTCTGTTGATTGGCAGAACGCAAGGTACTGAGAACAGACTACAACGTTATCTGTGCTAAGATGGACTATTTAAAAAATAATCATCTTTTTCCTGTGTTCACCATATTATTATCTACGCCCTTAAGCGCCACATACAAGTTTGCAGATCTGTACTTACTTGTTGTAAAAAATGTTAACTTCTCAGATTCATTCCCCAAGCATACATAATATTTATATCCTCCCAAAAAGAATTATCAGAATATTGAGTCAGAATACAAAATTAAATCCTTACGCACATACGTTGCTCTGCCAATATCTAAATTATATATCAATACATAATATTGTATCCCAGTAAGTAGCCGAATGGACTAATGTGTTGAGTTCCCACCAGGCTATTTGAGACGATCAGCGGAAGAGCGACACAACCAACAAAAATTTAAAAACATCGTATTGAAGCCACATTGGCACAATTTTAGTTTTCACTTATTTCAAAGGATGGCACTATATGTATAATATTGTTCTTCCATTACTAAATTAGTGACTTATCTTCAACAATCTGATGTTTTCGATTATGCATTTTTGTTGGTTGGGCCACACTTCCGTTGAGCGCCTCATTTGTAGCCCAGGAATGTTCATCTTTCTTTTAAAATAAATATCTAATGAAATACAATTGATAAAACACTCTACCCCGACGAGACCAGTATGAACTACTTTAGAGTCCGTAATAATAATGTTAAGATTTTAGGGTAAATAAATGGTCTCACAGTTCATTTGCCAGTCTGTTGCTTAAGCTATCTAATCTTTGAATCTCACACACACAGCAACAGTCGTTGCTTCATTAAAATCCACTGTGGTATATATGGAGGTGAGCACACGTGGCACCAGGGTGACTTTTTGGATTTTGAAAGTCACCCAACTGTCGCGGCAGTCAAAGTCGCTGGCTTGCACCTAGTCTTTTATTGCACAAAACAAACTTAAGATTTGTAAGGTAATTTGTGCAGGAAACCAACAATCTTTTCAAATACAGATTTTTGTGCAATAAAAATATCTAAAGTAGCCACACCCCAACTGCATAAATATGCAGATCTGTTGTATTCATAATTGTTAATCCCAAAATTTAACCCTGAATCCGCGTTTACTAGATGCAATTTGTACCAAATGATTGTTTGTATACAAGCATAATATAATTAGGCCACGAATAGACTGCTTCAAGCAGTGACTGCATAGTTCTCAGAAAAAAAACATTGCATAAATACAGAGCTGTAAGTATTTCGAATATCGACTGCATAAATAAACCACTCACATCGACTGCTTGTAGCAGTTTGTGAATGGTAAAGGGTAGCCTATATAATAGAACAGATCTCTCAAAGATACTTTCGTACTTAGCATTTGTTCTTAAGAATCGCGCGTCTTGCAAGTCTTTTGCATCCCGTATACACAATACTCGCCAGACGCGCAAGATGCATAATGAGGGGAGTGTTTCTCTAATCCAAATATAGATCACGCGTAAGAAATGTGGGGAATTATTTCCTTGAAAATTCTCTAGCTACCTAACCCCTTCCCCCCATGGATTTTAAAATATTGTGGGGAATCAGTGTGTAGAAAATTTGTGGGAAATTTTCATTGCCAGAAATTCTCAAGCAGCCCCCCTTCCTATTGATTCGACAAAATATTGTTGGGAATCCAGCGCTGAGTGAGCAACACCCAACACAAAAAAAAATCATCACTTGTAAATAGGTACAAGTGTGAAATACTAGGGAACAGGTACTTGAAATAAGTATGTATTCTCACTTGTACCAGGTTTTCTCAAGTATCAAGAAGAGCTAGTACGACTCACCTCTAGTGTATTGTAGTCTCAGAGAGGTGATCTTCTTCCTTCTCACCAGTGGCAGCTCAGTCACAAAAATGGGCGGTGGGCTAAATTTTCTTCCAGTCTTATCCCTAGTCCCCATGTTAGGTCAAGACAACTGTGAACTAAAGTGGCGCCATCTCGCGGAAGAGTTAGAGGCATTGGTGAGCACAGTTCATGTTTTGGAGAAATTTCAATACTATAGTTAACATCCATGCTCTGTGCGTATAGATAATTAGTGTTCCCATGTGACATTTCTCGATGAGCGATATGGAATTCGCTCGCACTACGTGACTTATGAGACGTGGTAACAAAAACGAAAATTTGAGCAGGTCAAATTTAATTTATTATTTTTAGTTATCAGTCATTTGCTTTGATTTTCGGTAGTTTATTATCGGGTTGATAATTATTATTTTTAGACTGACTGAAATTTTGGGAGTGCGTTGCTCTGACTCTCCTAACGCTAGCCGCAACTGCTTCTTATACATTTTTTATGATAAAGATTATATTTCTAGTGTTAACTATCCCGCAGTCAAGGGAGTAGGTAGTACCCAAAATTACTATCCTCCTTATATTAGCTTAAATACTTGACATATCATTTTAGTATTTTACATATTCCTGCACAAATACATAAGTTACCATTAATAATTGGGATTTCTATAGTTTAAAAGTCCATAAGAGAGAAAAATGCATGGGGTCGTTGTAAGACCCACTTGGTTACAGACGTTTTGTTTGGTATGTTGGTCTGTCAAGAGTTAATAAAAATTGCTTTTCTGTTTGCAGATATTAGGTAAAGAGTACTGACGAATTGAGTGGAAGAAAAAGACGGCAATGTTTGTTTGTATTTTATTTATTAATTTAAGTGCGATTGAATTTGGGAATCAGAACAGAGGTAAAGGAAAATAACTGTATTTTCTACCATTTACAGCAAAGTAACAAATGTCCATGTTTAAATTAATTATACAAGAGAGATGTCATCATATAGCGGAGTCAAGCCCAGCTGTAGTGGACACTTCATATAAAATCATCATCACTCACAATAAATGCAAAGAGGGCCTAGGACACCGGGCATGTCGCTCAAGTCTCTCAAGGGAACACGGACACTGCTAGTGCAAGCGGGTTCCACTAGCCCTCCTTTTGGTCTCCCATTGCCTTGAGATGTCCCAAATGCCCCGACAGTGACAGTGACAATGACCAAATGGGCAACACAACTATAATAACACACAGAGTCGGTTACATGATCCGACAGATATTCAAACTTGCACAAGAAACACTCATACAAGCTTCTTTCCGGGTGGCGAAAATGCAAATACATACTTAGTTTGCTTGTTTGTCTGTTTGTTTGTTTGTTTGTTTGGAAGAGGACGACTGAGTGATGTGCTGCTGAAGGGCGGTGGGAGGTGAAGGGGAAGGTTCGAGACCGGAGGTAAGTTGGAGGGAAGCGACAGGCGCCGGCATCTGCTGTCCACTCACACACGCACCCAACACTTGCACACAGACAAACGTATACACATACAACGAGTAGTAAGCGACACCTGATAATAAAGCTAATAATAATACAGTGTACACCAGTACTTACAATAATGAATTGTTAATGAATCCACAGATGATATTTATTATAATATATATATATATATAACAGTGAGGCCGAGCGACACTCAGGTCCCAAGGGGATTCTTATTGCAAAATGACTGACATTGCCATTGTTCCCGGGTGTGCGCAGACTACGATGGTATAGAATACAAGAGGTTGGTAGGTAGAAAAGTATAGAAACGCCCTTCCCGGCACAGTACTACTCGCGTTGGTTGGTTGCTTGCTTGCTTGGAATGTGAAAGAATCGCGCGGGGATCAGATCAGAAGGGGGGCTCGGCGCAGGCAGCAGGCACCCGGCACCCGCTCCTCATAAAAAACAACTTTTCCAATATGTAAAAAAAAGTTTGTATTTATTATGAACTTTTTTAAACACTATCAATTCACACATGTATTTTTTTTTAATAAAATTTCAGTATACACAAGTCCACATATTTCTACAGGGAATGATTTGAATCAATTAAAATATGAGCTGATATGCTAGATACCTACACATGTATAGTATAATAGAGCACAAATGAAGCTGAGGGTTTGTTAACGAGTCACTAGCACAATGCACAGTTGCACAGTTAGCAGTTTGGTGGTGTGAACAGCAACAGTGGTAACATACAATCGATGCACCCAAATCAGGAAACAGCAACGTAAGGTACAGTACAGTACAATGTAATCAATCATTTGCTTTCTCCTTAAAACACCATGTACAAATAAAGACAATCCTAACATTTAAACATTACAATTAAAATGTTTATTTCTACCATAATACTGAAAAAATTGATACAATGTTTGGCTTCTGGCCTCAAAAAGCTTACCAAGATCCGTCTGTTATTTTACATACTGAAATCTGAATGTATAAAATGTAGCGGTAAGCAGTTACAATAATTTAGTAATACATACAGCTCCCCTTCTGAACTATTCCTGAACTGTCGTCTTGTCCCATCACAAAACAATGAGAATGGGGCCAAAGAATAACGTGTGGTTTATGCGAGTGTTTTATTATTTTTTTTGAGTCGTCGAGGGATAACTTTCAACACCGACAATACAGAAACATACGAACATTATATATATTTGTTATGTATATATAAGTATGGTTTTGCCTGTTTTCCCTGAAATTGTGTTTTATATGTTTTTGCCTCTGAGAGGTAAAGTCCATGATGTAATATCTTTACACTGGCACTGAGGGCTGGGCCTTAAGCTAAGTGTTTCTGTATAAAGTTACTGCGGCCGCCTGCTGCATTACGACACATCCTGGTCCTCGGCTTCCTGCGTCTCCTTCTGCTCCGTCTCACCTGAGAACAGAGAACACCGCATTAGTACACAATGCCATATGCTAATAATATACACTTATTGGCAGTCAGATGTCTATCGTACCATCGCCCTGCATGTCCGAGGTCCACAGCGTCAGGTTGTCCCTCAGGAGCTGCATGATGAGCGTCGAGTCCTTGTAGCTCTCCTCTGACAGGGTATCCAGCTCTGCGATGGCGTCGTCGAAGGCAGCCTTGGCCAGGCGGCAGGCGCGGTCGGGGCTGTTGAGGATCTCATAGTAGAACACCGAGAAGTTGAGCGCCAGGCCCAGGCGGATGGGGTGGGTGGGGGGCAGCTCCGTCATGGCGGTCTCGCTGGCAGCCTTGTACGCCACCAGGGAGTTCTCCGCCGCTTCCTTCCTGTCGTTGCCGGTGGCGAACTCTGCTAGGTAACGGTGGTAGTCTCCCTGAAAACAACACACATTTCATTCATGGCTACTAATTACACTATCTTCTTTCCTTGTACATTTACATTTTCTAAGAAACCCACTTTCAGCAAAAGAGTGTGAAAGTTGGAGCTACAAGACATAGATGGCTCTACTGTAGATAGATCTTAGAGGTTAGAGTTATCCGACATATATCGGTAGTATACAGGGTCACCCCTTCATGGTGAGTACAGAGGTATGGGCCGTCCTACACACATGTGCCTGATACAAGATCCATTCAAAAATAAACTAAGTATCCAGTAAACGGTGCTATCTATTTCGACAGTACTAACAGCTAATATTGGATGTGTAAATAATTGGTCACCTTGCATTAGAGAAACTTTTTTACAGCCTTACTAAAAAACTTTGTGTAATATTACGCGGGGTGTGAGGTCAGAACAGTGAAAAACTTGACTTATTACTGTGGCATTTGTTTGGTTAAAACGGTCTTAAACCAGGCTCGAGGCCTGCTTTACCACAACAACGTTGAATAGGCGTGCAAGAATCTAATTAGTAAGACTGTTACTGTTTTGGGGAGCAAGAAGTACAGAGTTCCTTTGATATTTTGCATAAATCCCCGTTTACTTAATTGGAAAAATATATTAAGCAGCTTTAAAGTGACCAATTTGCACATTCAGCATTGGTTATTGGAATCGTTGATTTGTTAAACATGATACTTCATTGCAACACATTTAACTGAACATTTTACCAGCGCAACTGATTTAGCACACCTGTCATTTGGAAAGTCAAGCCCAAGGCGCAGCCGACACCACAAGCGTGTGACTGAGCAGCACTCAAAATTCATATCAAATATTACTCAACCCCGGTTTAAAATGGACTTATTCTTTATTCTATTGACATTAATCTGTAGAAATATTTGAGAAGAAATATCTTTACTTCATCCAGTAAGGAGTCAATAAGGATGTCTCTCTCGCTTCAGTTTTGTCAATTTTATTTTATATTTTGTCTCCATCGTAAATGATGACCATAAGTATGGGATGATTCCGTAGCTAGGAAGGCTAATTGACATTCTTTAGATTACATAATTGTTATTGTTATAAAAATTCCAAGGTTTCAGAACAAGATGTCAAAATCGAGCCGCACACCGCAGATGTCTGAGCTGATTTGTTGAGCGGTGTTATAGGTTAGGTAAGTCAGGAAGGAGGTTGATTTGATTTATTGATGACTTTTTATATTGAGACTGCAAATTGTAATTTAGAATGTCATGTTTGGTGGACCTTACAAGAATGGCTGCGCAAGGAGTCAATAAATAAAATTCTGTCCCTAAATGACAGATAATCAGTATAATCAGCATTGTACATAATTACATAATAATGTTTGCTTTTAGATAAAGATACAATATCAGTTCTAATTACAGTAACAGTCTACAGTTATCGAACATTGTATTTGTTAAATATTAATGACTTCTGTTTGGCATTAACTAGTAGTAACTCAAATAGATCCTTGAGGATTTATTTCAGAGAGATTGTTACACACACAAATATAGAAAAAAAAAAAAGAAAAAACTTCACAACCGTTTGAAAAAGCAGACGCTATTGTATTGGGATTACAAAAGCAATAAAGGGAATAATATGCAGTGGAAACATTGGAAGGATATGGGGAGGTTGGTTATGAGCGTTGAGCAAGAAAAAGTACAAACCTTCATTTTGTAATAGAACACTTTAGATTCTCCACTAGTTGCGCAAGGAATGAGGTGATTGTCCAGTACATTGAGGATGTCGGAGCAAATGTCTTTTAGTTCTTTCTCCACTTGACTACGGTAAGCTCTGATCATTGATAGTTTATCTTCGGCACCCTGAAATGTAAAAAGTACAAAGTTAAACAAACACACAATGCAGGAACAAACTGCTAGTCCTTAAACTCATAGGGGATGGCAAGAAACTACAATAAATAAAAAGATCATTTTTTGTTAAAGCTAACTAACATGTAGACAATATTATACTCGATATTTTCGCCTGTAACTAACCCAGTAGCGGTAATATCTGAAAGCAAAATGAATGTTAAGATCGACACGACAATTATAGTGCTTTGTACCGTGCACAGGCATGATTCTTCAGCACTGCAAATGCAGGGATCTGGCCCCTAGGGTTGACACACAAACTTCTCGAGAATTATTATAAAATACATTCAGTATGTATCACAACATTTATAATATATCAACGGCAGAAATAATAGACATAACCAACATTTTTAAATTTTCACTTTCTGACGCAACTTTACTTGGAAAAAAAAAAAGCTGTGTCCATATCTGTATATTCGAGGTTTATACATGATGAAGATTAGGTAAAAATGTTTATCATATGCGTACTTTCAGAGTGTAAAGCGTGGAATTGAATGCCACATGATTTAAGAATGATTACAGACTGGACAGAGTTCAGAGCTAAACTCTAAACTCACCTTTTTGAGAGGATCATTTCCATAGTCAGAAACTTTTCACCTTCACAGTTCTCGACATTGTAAATAACTAAATGTGTAAAAGGTAAAAATATTTTTTTTGTAAGCTTTTTAAGGTCATTTCATTAAAATTCTCCAGTCTTTTAAAAGAAATATCAAGTCTACTCTTGCCACTAATGTTATAAAAAATGTAAAATCATTCGTAATGGAGGGTAAAATAGCAAGTGTAAAAATCAATGTCCAATGTCTTGACTATAGGGTCCCCTGCGTGCAAAGTCGTAAACTTTTTAATAAAAGTGTGTTTATCTGGAGTGACTAGCCAGATAAGTATTATTTTCTGTACCTGTTTGTAAATAATATGTATGTTTATCTGAATTCGTTTCTAATAGTAAAATTAGATAGATACTACATAATTAATTGTACAGAGCCATTGAGGTGATTTTTCACAAAAATGGCGCTATACAAGTTATCCAATTGTTATTATTATGCATAAACCTCGGTTATACAGACCAACGTTTGACATCTGAAAGGTCCCTGTAAATTGCCAATTCTAGGTGTGTTTCAGCTTACTATTAAATTGTAATAAGCTGATAAGCTAAACAACATGATAGTTATCCCCTTCTGCTGATCACAATTTGTTCAAAAACTGAAACAGAGCCTTGGTAGTCAAGTTCACAAATGCATTGTGTTCCCCCACCAAGGGATCGTGGGTTCAATTCCTCTGTTCCTTCATCAAAGCACAAGCAACATTTTCCACTTTTTTAAAAAAAATATTGTCAGGTTATTCGTAACCCAGGAATGTTTGTATTTCTAAAAAAAAATGCATGTCAACTGCAACATGTAGTTCCTGCAAACTGTTCCTACCTTACCATGCACCACAATGTGTGGTGTTAGGCAAAATGTGGGAATTTTCACATTACAGAAGCAGTATCAAGTCTTTTATTTATTTGTCACTTAGGTTTTTTTTTAAATATCCGAAAGACTCAAGTTTTTTTGTGGGTTATTGACACCTGGAAAGAGAAAGCACATTGCGAAATTGATCTTTGCTTATTAGTCTAATTAATGTTGTTACCTCAGAACACTAAAATAAAAAGCAAACTCACCACCCAAAACGGTGATGCAACCTGAGTAAGGTCTAATAATACCTATCTGTTCCTGCTATAACTACTGTCCAAATTCTTAAGTTTTAATTAACTTGTCTTTTTTTTAAATGTGAAACTGCACAAAAGAGTCCTAAATGATTCCAACCGTCTGGAGCCAGTGAGACTATGGCATCCCCAATTGGGGTGTGTTGTGAGGCTGAAAGTAGTGGGGAGGGGAGGAAGTTGGGGAAGAGGAAGGTGAGGAAATACACTGATCTTTTTCATTTGTATTTACGATTCTTTTGACTTTTATATAAATATAATATGAATGTAGATGGAAAAAATATAATGTATTAAATGGATACAATATAGTATATACATTACCATCTACTTAATTAAAAAAAAATATTTGTTCAAAATCTTAAATCTCCAAAAGTTAACAGCCAATATGAATAGCATTAATGTTTCTATTATTTATGGCAACAAGAGAGCTCTCGGCGCCAGGACCTGAAGCCTGAAGGAACCGAGTGTACAAGCGACTGACCTTGTTTTCCTCCTTCTGCTCGATTGAGGAGATGATCCTCCAGGAGGCCCGGCGTGCGCCGATGACGTTCTTGTACGCCACTGACAGCAGGTTCCTCTCCTCAACCGTCAACTCCACGTCCAAGGACGCCACCTTCTTCATGGCCTCGACCATCTCTGAAAGCAAAACAAAATAAACTAATTAGTCAAGTCACCATTATCATTACATCAATCAATCGATCATTGAGTGCTATCACTTCCTTATCATATCTAACCCGTGGGATAATAATAACAGTGGGACAAACAGTACTAAGATTAAAAACTATATTGGGAATTTTTTATGTGATTACCGCAAAAGAGTTCCAACTGCTCCCTACCAAACGGAGCCTGTTAGACTATGGTTGTATGTATAGTCTTAATTCACTAGACGGAAGCCACTAAGGACGGGTTGTTTCGGAGAATCTGAACAATTCATCAAATTTCAACGTTCATTTTCAAGTTCTGTGAAAGATTTTTTCAAGTTCTGTTTTTATTTCAGTTTTGTCAAGCAACTAGCCTACAATGATATAAAAACAGAACTTGAATAAGTCTTTCACAGAACCCGAAAATGAACGTTGAAATTTGATGAATTGTTCAAATTCTCCGAAACAACCCGTCCTAACTGTAAGAAATTATTAAGCAGTGATAGTTGTAAGGCCCCTCCTTTGAGATGATTTTCTCACTAAATCGGTGCTATAAAAATGATCCAATCATCATTATTATTATCCCTAATCGGGGTATGTTGTGAGGCTGAAGGGTACGGGGGAAGTACATGGCTATTCAGATCTGGTCACCAAACACGGCTAAAGCTATTTCAAGCAATGTTTCAATTCTGAATGGCGGTCTTTCACAAAGGCGATACTAATAATATCTACCACTTAGGGATAATAGATTTCATGATTTTTCTAAATGATACTAAATTCTCTGCCTACCCTTGCATAACATGCCACATGATCAATGAAAAGCATTTTGAATTTAGTTATTTGTATTACATTAATTGAGAGAAAAAAAATAAATTACTCAACAGAATTCTTTCATGTCAAGGTTAGACATTATAAATAAGGGCTTCTCAACCGTGGGGTAGGTAGCTCAAGAAGAATTGATTTATATGTTAGTTAAGCTAATCCATCATAAATAGAATTTCATGAAAAAATAGTCTTGTTGAATTTTAGAATTGAGAACAATTTTTTTTCATCAATGACAAAAGAAGCTTCGGTGATATCGATGAGAAAAATCGGCACCAAAACCATTTACATTTGAGAGCCACAATACGGAAATGTTTAAGAAGCTCTGTTTTAGACATATATAACACACGCCATAATTAGTTAGAGTTCAAGGTTGAGGATGAACACGAGGTTGCTGGTATTAATCATTTAATGCCGAATAAATTATTTACGTTCGTATCACGCGGAATTGAAAATGCGCCTTAATTAACGTGGACTTACGCACCAGTGGGTATTTTTTCAATACACAACTGTACCCTACCACGCGTTGCTCTGGCTCAGTCTGTCTGTGCCGATAGAGATATAATAGTGTTTGTGCTTTTACGTCCAACAGACGGAGCTGTTTAAAAAAAAATACATGTTTTACCTGTCACAGGTGATATCTGTCTAATATAGGTACACAAAAACACACGCGTATTCGAATGCAACATTGTGATAAAATTTCGAAGCAATCGGTGAAGAACTTTCGAAGATATAAGATTTTGAATAAACGAACATTAACATTTTTATTTATATAGAAGATGTATTGAAACAGAATGTTAATGGCGGTATCGAAATATTAGTTTAATTAAATCATAGGCATTCGGAGTGGAGATAGCGCCGGAGATTTTATAGCTTATTATATATTTATTCGTAGTTATAGAAATTTCTCGCACAAGATATCGCTTTCGTTCTTATCGATATACTTTGGAGATATCGCGCGCGAAATTACGCGTAGATATGTAGTATGTATGTAAATTACTAGTGGGTTTTGGCACATCCATTATCGATGAAGATACGGGGGTCATTTTTGCTTTTAGCCGACCGCAAAAATATCTAATGGGCGAACCAGAAATCGCGCGCGAAATATTGTGGCGCCATCCGCCGATAAATTTCTGTGCTTTAGCGCAAAATTAGCGGCAGAAGAAAACGAATAAAAAGAACTGAGCAGTAAATATAATCCGAGCGAAATATCGACGACCGTTGTTGCTCCGAGGAAGAATACCGTTTGCAGGAACCATATTTTAGAAAATCGTTGATGAAACAAAAAAAAAACAATAAAAATATGTGAGAAAAGCGTTCAAGGCTGCGAATAACCGGAATTTTGCGTCCATCTAATTACGAGTTCGTTTGACTGGCCATTTTCAAGACCATTCTTGTTTATCCATTCGTTTGTCTAAAAATAAATACAATATAGCATAAAAATAAATACAAAACAAACGAAAATAAATATTTTAGATCATTAAAAAAGTGTCCCAAAATAGCGCTAAAAATAATGAAACATTTTATTTTCACGCACAATGCGTATTAATTGCCATGCTGCCCACGAGCGCGACACAAAAATAAAATGTCCGCTTGCAAAAATAGCGTTGCGAGTCGGATTCGGCCGGGCTAAATAAAGAAGCGAGAGTTGTATTATTTGTCCGCAAATAGTCTCGCATCCAACAACCAATGCCACTGGCGTGGTGTTCCGATTATAGGGCTCCAGCCTAGGTCTACAGTCTACATACACCGGGGCTATAGCTACACTATAAGCGAGCAGACGGGATATCATACTGTACTCGATACGGTTGTATGTTAGTTGTACGCACGTGGCCTTCATCGGTGCCGGTGCCAGTGCTAGTTATAGTGATCTGTGCGATGGATATGGATGTCCACAGTCCACACTTCTCGCTGTGAGCAAGATGATGTGCCAGGCTAATGATTGATGCGTCAAGTGACGGAGCCGGCAGCCGGCAGCCGACCTGCCTCATTAGCTCATTAGCCAATATAGTGAAGGAAAACCAGTTGAAACCAATTCACGGTCATTCTTTCTTTCCGGAGATATTATGTTATTTATGAATATAGCGATGTTTTCTTGACATTTCGAGGCGGTGTCAAAACTCGTCATCGACGCCAACACACTTTAATAAAGTTTTGGTTTTTCTCTGTTCATTTTTAGCGGAGGAATATTAGCGTGTTCGTTTTCTAAATGAGCTCGGTTCTGCCGAACGAACCGTTTACCTGAAATTTGCTACCGCATTCGGAATGCCGGAAGATAGCGGTGTTTTAGCCGTTTTTGTTCGCGTCAATCCAAATACCAAAAAAAGCCAAAATAACGGGAAGTTGACTTCCTGATGCACAAAGTTATACTCAATTAGCGGTAATAAGTACAGCAATGTTAGTTTTCATGGAAATTTACTGCAATTGGGAGATTTAATTGAAGTTTTGTGCAACTTCCCACATGTAATAACGAGGGCTGACTGTATTCGCAATATGGCAGATCTTTAGCTCTCTATGTCGGATCATGGACCATAATTGAGATGACGGAAGACCGCGACTTGTGGCTTACATCCATGAGTCATGATTTATCATACCACTAATTTAAATTATTTATTCCGGATCAATGCACATTATTATACAAGTCTTTATAGTGCTCGTTTGTGCGAATGTCGATCATTCAACTCGTTAACAACTTATATTCTTTATCATTCAATTCCTACCGCGGTAAGAAAATGTGTCTTTTGACTGGGCAAATTAGGAAAATTAGTTCCGGATTATTTCCCTGGCAAAACGTATTCGCTGCGTCACATTAGTTACAGTTAATTATTATGTTTGAACATGTCGATAATTTGTGGTGACACTGAATAATATTGTATATTGCTTAGTGATTAGTATTAGCTGAAATGCAATAATAATTGTCAGTGTTGGCAGCCCACTAAAGCCAGGAATGCGCAGATATGCAAGCAAGGCATATCCGGGAATAGATAGTGAATCATTACGTAGCCATCCGATTCTAGAAAGCAGTCTCGCTCGACAGTCGCGGTTTAGGCGACAACGGCTGGAGATTATGGGTCGCAACGAAAGATTGTCGATTTGTACATACAGGGGAGTCCTAAACAACAGGACAACGGCTGTGGAACCATATTAGACATTTCATGGATGACCAGAATTAGGGTGCCATGGGAACCCAAGTTACCTCCCAGTGAGTTGAGAAGCGAGATGGGTACCTATCTCTTACGTCAGCGTTGAAATAATGACTACGTGTTCTACTGAGCTCATTCGTCATAATATTACAAATTCAAATGCATCGGCTATCAAGTTTCACAGCTTCAGATGTAATGAGCACATTTCTCGGTTTCGAAACGTGAAAGCTGATAAGAAACGTTCCCGAGTTAAAAGAAATCCGCAAGTTAGTCACGCGTGTGTCTACAGTTCTACGACATATCAATAGCAATCCAGGTAGCAACAGTATTATATTATATTATATGCACAGTCGACACCGCCAACCTGTTAGTCACGGAGAGTAATATGGCAATATGGCACACGCGCCGACCTTCGTCGAACCAGTCAGACGCTACGTCGATGGCCCATGGGCGGGCGCTACTCACTCTAATCATTTCGGTTACTAGTTAATATAACTTTTATATATATAGCCGTTACTTGTTACCACTCCACCCCGGTTGTTTCAGGGCGGAAAATGCCAGTAAAAGTTAACTTGTGAAGTTAACTGCTCCGGAAAGCACGGAGCAAAGCGCTTTTAGAAGTAAACGAAATAATTATTTCCCATGAGTAATATTCTGGTGAAGTAAATTACCGCCAGACAAATCTAATGTGGATCAACGTGAAGCGCTGACCTCCACTAATACGATCCGACTTAAATGGAAGTCACCCGTACTCTAAAAAGAAGAGTAATGTGTATTAATAATTTATCGAATGGGAGAGCTCCAGGGATAATATTTTAGGCGTCACTTTTTTGTTTTCCTCGACACCATCTTCTTTTTTATACTTGGTAATAATCTTTAAAACGTTCCCTGTTGGCCGATCCCTTATAGTCGCCAGTAATCGGATTAAACTCCGAACCAGTAGGCGTCGGATAAACAATATTATTTCGCAAAATACACAGAAATTATTAGATAATGAATATTTGTTTTTACCAGAATTCTTTATCTTGTGTGCACAAGATGCGAGTTGGGCGGTAGAGACGCGATTACTCATTATGAGAAGATAAGGATTATGCTACGGGTACAATCATTGGTACGAGTATCATATTCAGACTGAACAAACATTACAGAGGCATTAATAATAAAATAGCAACTTTGTTTTACACTATTGTTAATTCACATTTTCATTCTACCGGGTTTCGCTTTAACTCGTGGGTGTAAAATCTATTCAAAATGAATTTACAAACTTGAATATTTTTGCCTACCGACCTAGCGCTAAATAATTTGGCGACCATTTGTTCAGATACTGACTTAAGATTAAAGAAACAAACTCCCAAGATAACACACTACTTAAATACAACTACAACAATGAGATATTAGCAATTCTTCATTATTACTGTTAAAACAGTATATAGTGATATCTTGAAGTCCTTTTTCACTAGTCTTAATTTTACAGCTTTCGACGAAACAGGAAAGGTTTAATCGATTAACTTTGAAGTTTTAAATTCTTGCTTAAAACTTGTAAAAGAGCATGTCTAGCCGGGGTAAGTACTATTGCAAATAATAAGGCTTTATCTGCTTTTTATATGGGTAGCGGGCGAGCAAGCAAGCTGGCAGGCAGTCTGGCCGGGTGAAGCAAGTACTGAAAGTGGAAGGCACGAGGCAGACAAGGAAAGTATTGATTTTCTGATGAGGCAGACCGTCCTGTGGGCTGCTCGCTACCCTCGCTGGCTCTGATGCGAGGCGGACGCAATACATCCCCGTTCCCGCCCCCGAGGAGGGAAGTGCAATGTCACGCCGAATGCACTGTGCACTCGGTACTTGCTAGTACAACTACTGCGGCTGCGTGCGCCTAGCCACGGCCGTTCCATCCATTACGGGGTGAAGGGTGAACTTGCGTTCTGCGAATCACTTCACCAAGATGAAACTAAAATCGATATCATTATATTATTCTTGCTAAAGGACAAATACATTTCAATATAAACAAAAACAGCAATCGCAACACGAAAACACGTTTTTAAACCCTTCTTTCGTAGTGGATACCAAAGTACTAAAACTATTTTAGAAAATCATTTATTAGCAATATCACAAAAATTATTTCACGATAGATACTCAGGCAGTATTCGCTTGTATACCTCCTTCATTATATTATTATCTAGATCTGCATAGAATGACGACGAATACAATATCCAGACTAGGAGAATTTTACGTGGAATCGATATTCCGAGTATGAGAACTTTAGTTACAGCCGACATAATTTCCCCTGCCAGCGGTGAAATGCAGATTGAAGCGTGGTTGAATATCAAACAATGGCAGAAGCAGTTTTGATCTCACATTAATTGGACGTAATCAGGATCACTCCTGTAATAAAGCTGGAGCAGTCTGGTTTCCCGTCCCGGACCTGCCGTGGGCAGAACGGGCAGGGGGCGGGGGCGGGGGGCGGCGGGGGAGGCAGGGCGGCGGGGAGAGCGAGACCGATCAATACGGGAATGTTCCCCCACCAACCCCGGGCTGGGGGGCGATCACACGTTTCAGGGGAAACTCCGCCGGGTGGTGAATTAATGCCGCCATCGAGAGCTGGATACTTTTCAAGTCTGAGCAAAAACAATGAGTTATTGGCTGTCAGATTGTGAGGGATGGACGTTAAGAGGTAAGTAATGATTCCAGGCTGGACCAATCCACCGTATTGACCACCAATCAGAAGAATTGAGCCAATTGCAAAAAAGGCTAATAGTAAACTAACCAGCCATTACGTAACTTCTTCATAGGCGAATAGAGTACAGGCCCAATCGTGCGACCACCAACTTACGAAGTTAGTGCTTTCGCCAGGTAAACTTTACGGTTTAAAATAGTCAGTAACACTTTTAAATTTTTTTATATGCTTGAAGTAAAACAACGCACAAATCAGCAGTAACAACGAGAATCGATAACAATCGCCGACATTTTCAAACTGTCGTTGCTCGATGGCACTGACTTGATCACATGACACTCCAAAATCCGTCGTGCGCCAAGGCTTGTACTGCAGTTGGCCTTGTTCATAAGGGGTGGGCAAAGATGGGACACATTCCTCGCTTAAATCACATTAATATTATTATGTAATTCCGTTTACAACCGACTACCATACATACGACTACTAAACTATTTCTAGACGAGTTATTCACTAAAATCGTTCTCCATTAGTGGAATGTCATTTCTGAGTCAATTTCCTCCATACCAAGAATGTCATTATTGAGGCGCATCTTGTCCGCACGGCTAAGATTATATTATTCGGTGGAATTTGAGTTTTTTTTATCTCCCGACAACGTGAGACGATCCAGAGCAGCCAAATGGCGACGCGCTTTAACCGCCCATCTCTCACTCCAATGTTTCTTGCAAAAACTCCAGAGGAACGCGGCACAAACGCCCGAATCAATGAACGTTTTATGCCAGATTTTATCACCGCATCAAGAACGTTTTTATATTCTCGACCTGCGTTTATTGCTACAGATTTGTTAGATGGGAAGGAGTAAACGGACATCATCTTAGATGTGGTTTTGGAAAAAGTGTAATAAAATAAAATCAATCCGAAATATAGCGTCATTATAATAATATCAATATTACTGTAAAATCAGCAGAGCGCGAGCTGAATTGTGAAATCGAATTAGTAATGCTGTCGTCATCACGTCTCATTGTTATTCATTTCTTAAAAATGCATCAAATTAATTCTATTTATCCCCTTGACACACAGAAAACTTTATTCCATTATAATCATAAAAAATAAGCACTCAAAATCGTTATTGGGCAGTATGAGTGGTTAACGTATTAGGACTAACAAAATCCAAGCACGTACTCTGTATGGCGTACAAAATGAAACAGGCAGGATGAACTACGAACACGTAAAACCGAATATATTTTAAACAATTTGGTTACAAATTATTAGCCAGAGCGACTCTACGTAGCTCCCAACAATGGAAAAATAGTATTAAAAAAGATGTCCACATTGAAACTCTGCTCCAGAGTTCAAAATGTAATTGGGAAATATACCGAGAGCGGCTTGGACAGTAGGGAAAATGGATTTGTTATTCTTATCAGAGATCTACATCTACGTACGTAAACTAGCAGATAGAATCCGCTGCCGCGGTTTGAAAACTTCCAAAGGTTATAACAGAGGGCACCACCTCCGTTTGCAACAATCCTAAGCTGAACCAGTCATTAGGATAATAT
The DNA here is from genome assembly GCA_026573805.1 of Hesperophylax magnus. Taxonomy (NCBI): domain Eukaryota; kingdom Metazoa; phylum Arthropoda; class Insecta; order Trichoptera; family Limnephilidae; genus Hesperophylax; species Hesperophylax magnus. Next base: position 21,654,764 of record JAIUSX010000018.1, on the reverse strand, counting down.
TATTATAATACTATATGTATACTAGCAGAAAAAATGCCAAAGTTAATATAACAATTTTCACCTAAATAACAAATAATGTACCTATTAAACAAATACTTTTGAGAAGATATTGTAATTTAATGCTGTAGGTACAAAATTCTAGAAATTGGTTAATGAAAGATCGCGAGTTGAAAAGTTGGAATTCTAGAGAATTTTGCACGGATTTCAAATTTTCCAAGGTTTCAGCTAATTTTCCGTACGATATTTGACTAATAAATTTGGCTGCACGCATAAAAAGATATTAAATTATAGTAAATAAATATAGAGTTTACAGTGTTGGCTGCACGCATAAAAAGATATTAAATTATAGTAAATAAATATAGAGTTTACAGTGTATAGTCAGTCACTCGGTAAGGTTTTTCAATTTCATTATTTTTTTGGAGCAATGTTTCAAAATTGGGAAATGGTGGAGCCACCTGTGGGGACTTTCCATTAAGTTTGACGAGTCCTTTCGCCGTATTTCCCAAGTGCTGCTTGGCCTACCTGCAGGCTTGGGAGAGAAAGAAGCATTCGGGAAAATCTTGTTCGGGAAAGTGGTTGTTGAAGTGGGTAACAGAAATTCTATGGGCCAATCAATAAATAACTACGTGGACAATTTGTTTTAAGCTATCGACAAATGAGAAGCGAACGCGATTAAAAATGTATATCAAATCCTAAAAAGTTATCAACAGATTTTTCAGTCGGAATATCTAGGTCAATGCAATTATTTTCAGTTGGCAAAGTCGTTTATGTCAATACTCGTGAGCTATGTAGCTTTGAAATACCGAACAAAATAAACAAATAATCGAGCAGACTACTAAAAGGGAGTGAAATTTCATAATATCTGTTTTGAATCTTATACATCAGATGTGTATATCTCTTGATATTTTATATTCTTCTATTGTGAAATACATAATAATATTGTGAAATAGATATATTAAAATAATTATTTACTAAAAATGGAACCTTCCAGAAGCAAACTGCTTTAAAATAACACCTTGGCAATTTATTACGGTGACTAATTTCAGCGGTTTTGACCGTGGACAAAGTCCAGTGAAAAAGTACCTCGTTTATAATATCGGCTACTTATGCATGTTCGGAATTAGTGCATAATACTTGGAATAAATTTCACACCTAAGCGATTTCAAATACTTGCAGTCATCTAAATTTCAAACGTAATATTAGATATTTATTAAAAATTGTCGGAAACATTCTTACGCAAGGATTATGAAAAGTTGTCTCGTAACTTGTAGCCTCGGAGTTTAGGAGACCTGTGTGACAAGCAGATCGGCGTATGGAATATTATAAAGACAAACACTATTACACGCAGTGATAATTGGTAAAATTAATTATAATCATAATTAACATACAAATTGATCCATGGTCGATGTATTCAACGAAATGAATAATATTAAATAATTAAAGCATTCTACATCGGCGGCATTAATTGTGTTATTGTCATATTGATAACAACGGCATGTTATTATACTAATTTATCACTTGTCTGCTCGGATATTTGGAAACGAAAATTATTGATAAAATGGTTGGGAGTGACGAATAGTCATTTATATACTTGAAAGGTGTTTGGGAACAATCACACGCAAATATGGGAGAAGGAGTAAGGTTGGGAAGTATTGGCAATTCATATCTGGTCATTAGATGTAGCTATAACCATTTCAAGCAACGTTTCAGATGTAGATTATAAACAAAACATAAATCAACTTAAATTGACATATGATCAAACGCCCGAAAATAAGCTGGTTTAATAAGAAATACGAATTTTAGAGGGGATATTAAAAACGGATCATAATCAATAGGTGCAAGCGAAAATATTTAATAAAACATTACTAAGTAGCATTTGAAGAAACAATGTGAAATTTTTCATTCCTATAGGTACGAAAAATTTCAGTATTTCTAACATGTTCAATGACAAGAACCAAATAGGTTTTTTTTAATAATTTTCGGAGTATACAATTATTTTTTCATTTCCGTAAATGCAAAGAGATCTTAAAAATAACACATTTATTAAGAGCTGAAGTATTATGTTTTAATAGGAATGCGTATTGTTAATATGCAATATTCTCCACGTGATTAAAGATGCCAAAGTTGTCCGTAGTAACCGAGACGAAATACAACCCCAAAGGAATTTAAATAAATGAAAACAAAATATAATCTGATTATAATGTATTGGCAAATCCTAAATGCGGCTATCAAAGAAACGAATGAATCCACTTTGGCCTAATGTGATTTGGATGCCATCGGATTAGGGATTATGCGGGAGATGTGAGACAGAGGGAAGCCTTAGGAAGGAGTTGGTTACAACATACATACAACCACGATACCACAGACAAGTCTTTGAAGCACGCACAAGGGAGAAATAGAATTTATCCTTACCATGTATTTAATCATGTAAATAAGGAATATAGGCAGGGTTATATTTAATGTTCAAAGTCTTCAAAATACACTATAATTAGTGTTATAAATCATTATTACAACATGCTTAATTAGCTAACCACCGTGCAACTATTCCGCAGGGGTAGGAAAAGATGAAAGAATACAAACTCTCCTTGCTTCAACCTTATTTAAATTTTTATGACCGAACTTTTCATTCACTTAGTCGTGCCCGGGACGCAAACCATCCAAGAGTGTCGTACTCTACCCGTAGAATAAAGAATAACCACAAGCCTTGTGGGCGTGCTTCGTGATCCTATTATATTTTTATATTAATATTTGGATTATAATGTATTATTCGAAGGATTCTCGAACCCTCCTGGAGTCAAAAATATGGTCACGTGGTTTGCCTCCTCGTACTCGTCGAAATGATACCCGGATTTCATGTTAGAGCAGGTCTATCAATTCTGATGTCTATGGTGAATACGCTAAAGGTACAGCCCGCCATCGCCTGGACTGCTTGCCATACTGTCGCTCGATTGGATTAGATTATATTGCCATTATTAAATGCACGCGCGACTAGTTGATTGTTTTTCGATGTTGTGCCAAGATAATAAACTGCTAGAAATAACAACACTACACACGTTGAAATTATTTAAATTCATACACGAATTACCCTCGAAAAACTTTCGTTTGATGATTACGCCTAAGGCCGAAACTAGCCGAACTGTTTAGTCGTATTAAGTGATCAGTTCTGAATAGCCGGCTTCATCCTTAGAACGTACCCCAAATTGGGAATGTCTGTCCCACTGGCAATTGCGACTCTAGAGGGGTATACTTGATTTTTCCTAACTTTTTTTCTTCTTTTATTTTACAGATTTTTAAATATTACAATTTTCAACTACCATACTAGGCTAATAATGCCCGTGTTATGGTAGTCATGTGCTTGTGCACTTGATTGCTTTGTGATTAAAAAATGAATGGTAATATAATTCATTAGATTATCAAGCCGATTATCGATAGAAAATTAACCCTCCCCGCACCGGAGTGAGGTAATACACATTCCGGGACAAGAGTTTTGTGCGATATCACAATTATTTCAACATCACATACTCCATAATTTGGTTAATCCTAAAAAAACTATCCGGTAATAGATTAGCATTTAAAAAAATTATCCCGTAAATTTTTACAGAATTATTAGAATTAAATAATATCTATCAAATCCTGACGAAATTACTCCCCCCTCCCTACTTGCCGCAAACAAGCGGGCGATTCCGGATGTAAAAAGTGCTTTTTACTGGAAAAGGAGGCTACAACGTGTTTGAGTTACGCTGGATATCTAATGCTGCGTATAATTTTGCGAACCGAAACCCGACCCGAGACTCGAATTATGGGAAAGGAACGAAGGAACAGCAAATGGCGCCAAACGCCGCTTTTGGTCCCTACTTCCTTTCCCATAAATTCAAGGCTGGGCTGGCGTTTCGTTCGCAAATGAATATGCAGCATCAAGACACAATTTACGAGAGCCGAGCTACGGATTATGGGAAAGGAACAAAGCAACCGCAAGCGGCGTTTCGCGATGTTTGCTTCGTTCCTCTCCCTTAATTCGTGGCTCGGCTTGCGGAAATTTTGTCCTGTTTATACGTAGCATTATGAATGAATTCCAGGCGAAGATGGACGATGTCCAGGTTAAAACGATAGGTATATAGAAAAATAGTAATTAATATCAGAGTTTTACTGGAAAGGGCAAAAATAGTGGTAAAGAGACACGATCGCTCCGCGATAAGTGGGGGACTCACGCTACCCCCCCTTTAGGAGATTTTTACCTTAATGTACGTAAAGGTTAACAAGTAAGCCGCGAGTAGTCCGCGTGCAATCACAATATACTGGTAAATATATTAGTGAGAAGTGCTTTATCACCCAGCGCGCTGCCATTCTGACGGCGAAATGACAGAATTTAACGGGACATATTTTATAACTCTGACCTGAATGGAGCACATACAGCAGCAACTGAGGGTGAAAGGAGGTTAATACCAAGAGGGTGGTGTAGGGGGTAGTATTGGGCCAATATGAACCAGGCGCCAGTCGGCTACTCCGAGAGTACGCAAATATTACACGAAATACCTCTCACAATAATAAATCGTCAGTCGCTAGTGTTGCCAAAATTCTTGTCGGAATTTTCGTTTCTTAATAGCACTTGTACCCCAGGGGGTGTCTTTCCGCTGTTACTAGGGGAGAATTCGGGCACATTCTTTGGGCGGAATTTGAAGAGCCACTGGCATCAAATGGATAGACCGATGGAAGTGCCATAAATGAGCTCAAATTTTCCTTACTTCAGCTATTTCATCAGATAAATAATTTCACTTGTCTGCCTGGGGGCCCAGCTTTTTGAATGTGAAGTTTGTACTTTCAAACGCTTCCTATCGTTTTCGCCGTAGAAATATGTAATATTGCGACTTGTCTTTCCTTTCTGTTGACTAGATTTTAATGTGACGTGACGTAGTAATTGGAATCACGTGACGCAATTTAGCGCGCACTTTTGTATCAGTATAAGCCAGTGGACTAAGATATAGACAATAACATGTTTATGAAATGAACTATCACTTTTCATTACACCTACGTAGATAAGAAATTCTTTGGTTGGAGAAAAGATTAAAGAGAGATAATCTATCAAGCATTCCCTCGGGGTTAAGACGTATAGAAACATCCATTACAAGTTTAATGGTTCTTGGAAAACCATTCACCCACGCAAGGTAGTATAGTAAGTCCGTTCGCGTGATTTTATTTTATTTTCGCAAAATCGATCACTGCGGGGGTGGTCTGTGGAAACATTTCCAATGTAAAATGCAGGTAATAAAATATTCATTGGCCATAAAGTGGCGGGTTTAGTTGACACACACGCCAGTGACAACATAATTTGACCATTGATCACTTTATTATACATATTTATACATCACAAATAAAACAATGAGACCCTGAAGCGTATGTGAGTAAAACCGCATATTATCGTATACAAATGCGGACATCCGAAAAATAAGAAAATTAATGAGCAGGTATAAGAAAGGGACGCCAGGAGAAAATGAAGACGGGGACGCATGCATGTAAATAAAGCGACGAGCGAGAGTTAAGAAAACAATACAATGAACCAGTTTTAGTGTGTGGTTATCCTATAGAACGTAGGTAAGAATCGGATGCCAAGCAGTCTGTTTTCTTCCGGTAGAATGTCGACGCCGTTTCTGAGATACTACACGTACCCCTGCAAGTCTTGACAATTTGCCAAAATGTGCAGAAGAGCCCTAGTGAATTTTCGGCATTATAGTATCGAGAAAGACCCGGTAGTATCTAGACAAGACAATCTTATGCTACGTATGCATCCACGAGCCGAACTGCCGAGCTGAACCTCTACTTATAGGAAAGGAACGAAGCAACTGCAAATGGCGCAAAACGCCGCATGCAGTTGCTTCGTTCCTTTCCGTAATTGGTGGCTTGGCTCGCGTTTCGGTTCGCAAATACATACGTACCATTACATGTAGTATGATAAATAGGTTCCATGATAACTCAACACAGTGACTATTCAACACACCTTTAAAAAGTGATATAAAGTCATTAAAAACGATGAAAAAAAAATTAAACCTAACCTACTTAACCCAGTTAATAAAGTTTTTGTTTCATCACTTTCCATGACTTTATATAACTTTTTAAAGATGTGATGAATTATCATTTTGATAAATTATCATTTTGATGATTTATCCGGTCACCGATAAATACTTTGATCTCTGTTGTAATAGCTTAAACCGAGAAATGAACTTTTAAACGAGCAAGTTTTCGATCAAAACCACTAAACATTTTCAGAAATGAAATTTTGGTACAGGGCAAGAATTTTAATTTCAAAGTAGATTATTGGGTCACGTACGATTTCATGTTCTTGTTAGGAGCAAAAAAAAAACGGTGATGTTTTCTAGTTAACGACAACTTCCCTGGCAACCACGGTGACACTTTTTGAGGCTCGACTATTTATTAAAGAGGCCAAGAGCTTTTGACTATCACCTTCAAAAGGGGCCTGACTGAAACCTGAATAAGCATTCAAATAATGTTATTTTAGCAATATTTTTTGTTTATACCGATAACCAAAAGAGAGCAAGATGCCCAACTACCCTTGAATTTCGTTGACATACAAAGTTATCAGTACAAGTCGTAAAGATGTAAGAAGACTCCGAAGGTAGGGATGAGATATAACTACCAAGAACAAAGGTGTTGTCATGTGTCAGTTTTCCTTAACATGACGGCGAACTCATTAAAGCGAAACAGGCAAATATATCTTATCTCGTACGCTGTCTTATATTATGAAACAATAATGCCAAGGCTGGTGTAATTCTGTCAGCGACAGCTTGGTGTGACTGCGAGAAGGAAATTATTGATTTTTCAATAATTAACTTGATGACGTTTCGAACATGACATCTCGCTGGTAAGCGTCGCCTTGCTGACGACAGTCAGGAGTGGCTGATAATAAAACGGAGGTTTTTGCTAAGATACCGTTTAGTATTGGATTTATATCTTACGCAATGACATGATTTAAAACTAAGGGAAACTTTTTTCGCAGAACTTCACGTAACAAAGTCATCAAATAGCCATTCAGCGCCATTTTTTTTGCAGTTGAAAGGTTCCTATTAAATGTCGATTTTTCCGTTTAAGCTTTTGAACAAATTGTGATCAGCAGAAGAGGACAACTATCGTGTTGTTAAGCTTGTTAGCTTATTACAATTCGATAGAAAGCTGAAACGCGCCTATAATCGGCGTTTAACGGGGAACTTAAAACATAAAAAAAAACAAAACATTTGAATTTCTGCGAAACAACTGGGCCTAAGCAAAACTACTATAATTTATAAGCGTAACCTTTCCAAAGTGATGTTAGCAACTTGTGTGGGCGTTTCTCGAGCTTCGGAATAGCGACTAGCGTGAATAAGTCAAGGTCATCAAGGTCGAGTCCGAGAAGGTTTTTTTTTTTTTTTTTACCGATAGAACAAGGACAGCATACCTACCTGACGCCTGTGCTCTAAAGATTGCAGTCCGTTTATTAAGATTGGGGAATCTATCAAACGGACCGCCCGTTTTTGCACAGAGTCAAGGGTTTTTTTCAGGTATTTAGGGGCTCCGGACCAGAGATGGCTGCCAAATTCGGCAGTAGGGCGCACTTGCGATTTGGTGGACATTATCAAAAGTTCAACTATTCATTTTTTAAAAATTTAATTAAAATCAAATTTAATAATATAATTATTAAGTTCTGCAAGTATTTTTTGGTTTTTTGTTATTAAATGGAGTTCTACGAATTAAACACAAAAACAATAAATAAAAAATTCAATTATTCAATAAACTTGTTTAACGATTAAAGCCTGTGACAGGCCACCCTATAAGAGGGCTATATTTTCGTGGCTTGGCCTATTTCAGCATAACGCTCGCCATACATTCACATTGGTAGTGAATGGCAAGATGTATGCTGAAATAGGCCAAGCCACGATGCGTGTAGCGTATTGTGTCGCTTATCTAAACCGATAATATAGTCGAATAAACTTTTCAATTCATCGATGAGACACCCTTTAAGGAATCAATGTGATTAGAATAGCCTCCTTAACCCCCTTCATATCATAACCTAACCGGGTGGCGATTACTACTCCTAGTTGTCCACTATACAGACGGCGAAATTCTCGCTAGGCGTCACAATATACAATTATATTTTCCTTTCATTTGTCTCGTCCTCGAAATAGACCACTATTCAAGATCGAAAAACGTTGCATTAAATAGCTTCGGCCATATTTAGTAATTAGGTCTGAATAACCTGGTATTTCCAACATATTTTCGTCCATCTTTAGCCTCGCAACATTTACCAAAATAGTTGGAAGGCGGTAATTCCACTAGCTCCGAGCAAAATAAACTCTCTTTTAAAAAAAAAATTATTCGACCTATAGAAAAAAATCTATAATAGAGGGTAAACCATAGACATATGAATATTAGTAGACCTGCCCTAAGTGATTAAAAGCGTATTATCCCCACTCCCCATACCGGTTCCATTGAGCCGGCTGGGCTCGCATATTGGCCTCAAGTGAAATTTGAAAACGTGACGTCATCATTCTTGTGCGAACTATGGTCGAGGCATCATCGGTTCATTTTAAGAAATAACACGGCAAAATGTTGACTTTTGATATGAAAACTTGTAAAAATAGATGTGAAAAAGAGAATAAACCCAATTGTCGTATTACATTCCATAAGTAAGCATTATTTTACTTTATTGTAAGCTTATTCACACCGTATTATATGGATCAGTTTTAGAAACATATACTATCACATCACAATGTAGCGATTCTCAAGTGTGCTCATCGTTGTTTACTGGGGTAAGTAAATTATGAGACATTTGTAAAAGTGTCTTAACTAAATACTCTGAAACTAACTACGACTCTGAAAATAGAAGCTGCCTTACTTTGCCGAATTTGGACTTCGCAAATTAGTTCATAACGTGGAGAGTAATTTGCGCTCCCATGTAAAAATGTCTATTCATTCAAACGCAGATTTTACTTTTAAGAAGTAAATGGTGATATTATAATGCGAGATGCCTATTTACTGTCAGATTGATTTATTGACGAATCACAGTCAGCCTTACTCCCTTCGTTCTTCAACAGTTGATTTTACCCCTCGCCCTTATCTTCTCGTCTATTAATTCCTATGTCTGTGGGGTAAACATTATAATAAAAAACAAATAAAGAAAATTTAATCTCTAATAATTTTTGATCTCAATACATCGTAAAATTTGCCGATTATTTTTCACTATTGAAGTTTATTTCATTTTAATATTTAATAAAACATTTTTATTAAATTGTGGTATGTTTGTAAGTGTAGTAGTAAATTGTAGGGTATTATCATATGTTTGAAAATATATAATTATTGTATCAATAAAATAAAACCAGTAAAAGGATGGTAAGTAAGTTACGACATTGGTTTTCATTAAAATCTAAGCATTAAAGGTATTTCTATTTGAAGGTACATTATCTATTTCAGTGAGAATTAATAACCGTGAAAGGGTAAAGGTATTTTTTTTTAATTGCTAAAACAAAACACCGCGAGTAGACAGAAAGCTTTTAAAATGATAATTTTTAATTAATTATTTTTTTGCTGTTTGTTATACGCCTTCGCGGCTGTTTAGCTCTCCGCTAAACACATCCGAGGTTGTTCAGCGCCAAGACCACTGAGCAGCAGCTGGAAATGTATGTGTATAGGATAGGAGTGCTGTAGGTCGAAGGCTCTACGCGCCGCCGGATATCGAGAGTAAATAAAGTAAAGCGAGGCGCACACCGCTACCACGTAACAGGTGGATCGATCCATAGCACTACTCGCCACTGTTCTCGTGTGTGGGAACATTACGCGGCAGTTTAGGCGTGACACCCACTAAGATTGGTCAATATTTGATTATTGCCATAAATGTACATATCACGAAATGGTGTGAAATAAAAAAAGAGTACAATATAATGCACACAATGACCGCATCAATGCAAATATTACGCGAGGGTAGAAGTTCTTTCGCTAAGAGGTCCGTTGTAACTTATTTTTCATGTGAAGGTTATGAGAAAAATGGAGAGGTGGTAATGGAGCAATCAGTTTACTTTTGATAAAATTAAACAGTTTGTTACGTGTTGTCTGGACATAAATGGAAGAAGGGACAAGAGAGGCGTAAAGCTAATATATATATAATAATAACTGTTTTAATATCTTTCTTTTTTGTAACAAATAGAGATGATATCCTCACTGGGATCTCCCGTGCTGAGGATTTCATTTACATATTTTTCAAATTTAGTAGTAGGTACGGATAGTATGAAGTATTTATAAATATGTATATTACAAGGTGTTTTTTAGTGTAGTCGTTTCCGTTTCAGTCTGTATTTGGTGTCAGTATATTTTTTATTTCCGATCTTCCTATGTTTTGCATCGAGGTTTTTATCCTAGATAAATGTTATGGTACGTATACATTTGCGAACCAAAACGCGAACTGAGCTACGAATTACGAAGCTGAATTGGCGTTTCGCGCCATTTGAGGTAGTTTCGTTCCTTTCCCATAAGTTGAGGTTCCGCTCGCGTATGTATCGCGGCTCGCGGCCCTTGTTATGAGTTTTGAATGAGAGTGGGATTTTATTGTAAAGTTTAGTAACACAGTATAGGAAGTTTTTTGCCCAAATATTGTATGTATTTATAGTTGCTTACTGGGTATGTTTTTGTCCCTGAGATCTAATGTTTCCAATATACGTTTTGGTTGTTATTTCTTAAGGTATTTATGAATATAAAGAAGTATTGTTTTAGAATGAAATTAACTGACATGATGTTAATTATGAATAAATATCGCGAATCTAAATAAAGTAGATATTTGAAATCAAATCCTTACTTAATAAATGCATAGACAATTTCCGTAATCATACGTTTGGATTTTGTTTAATAACTTTGATTTTTACCAATGATTTTTTTGTAAATCGACAAAAAATAATTATAATAGTGTATGCCATCTTGGCTGCCAGTGGTCTGCGCCTGTTTTGGTCAGTCTGTCGGGAACAGACATGACAAGTCATTGTCATCCCAAGGTCACCGGCAGTTGGTATCGAGTCACGGGGGGTTCCTGTGTTGGCACATGTCACAGACGTTCAGCAGACGATATGAAATAGCAGTAAGTGGCGTGCGCCACTCTTCTAACTGTCACGAAGCCCCGAGAAAATAATTTGTATCCACCTGCGACTTAGAATGCGATCGTGAGAACGTTTTGTATTATTATTTTCCATTGTTGTCGCATTTGTACAAGTGACAAGATGATTGAGATTCCCGTCCAAAAAGTAATCAGGAATATTGATCGAGACGATATCAAATTCGGTTAAATTGTAGATTCGGTTAATACGAATACGTCAACCAAGAAAAAAAAACATTGCCGAACTGTCAAAACGCATGATATTTTGAAACTTTGATTGACAAAAAAGGAACTTTATTTAATGCAGTATTTTCCATCTCCCTCATCAACGTAAACATTTGTCTTTCATAGTAATTTAGTTGAACCGTTGTTATTTAAAAAAATATATTCGTATATGCGCGTCCAGTTATCCTAAAAGATTAGTTCAAATTCTAAACGAGACGGTCAATACAAATTTTCAATTCATCTTCGAACAAAATTGTCATCATTCGCCGGCAATGAAAATTCTCAAGTTACAATCGGTTCGGTTCAATTGCCTTTGTGAACGATAGAATCTCAAGAAAGGTAAGATATTTTAATCGAGTGATATTAGAAGATTAATTCTTTCAGGAAACAACGTTCTCAGAAATGATGTTTTTCAGGATTTCACGCAAATCTCTCAAATACAATAATAATGAATTTCTCCTCTAGGCCGCACGTCGCTTCCTCGACCCTACTAAGGCTCTGGTGCGTCATGCCCGCCCGTGTCGGGTCCGGCCGTGACCCGCGGGCGGTGAGGGCGGTGCAGCGGCGGCGAATCTCTCCCGGGCGCATCCGTCAAAGACCGCACGGGTTACAAACATTGCGTAACGTGACCAAACGATCGATCGCCCTCCACGTTGGAGTTTTTCTCCCGGGGAAATATCCGTAGCGGGAAGGGTACTCTCCCCCCACATTATCTCGAGATTCGAAAATTTACGAATTGGATGCACCTTTCCACGCATACGTTTAGCATTCAAACAAATCGCCAAATAATTTAATAATAAAATTGCAAAATAATTATTATTATTGCTTTCGATCATATTTTTTTATTTGATATATGTATTTTCTTTGACGGCTTTGGAATAAATTATCTAAGATTTTTCAGAGTGTGATTTTTTTCTCAATGTCATGGACGTCCCCATTCAACTGGTTAGGTTACAAAATTAAGCTACTCCTGAGCCAGAGTGGTGTTATACTCTCTCTCATTTGGGCTTGAATTATAATTAGTATTATATCGGTTGCACATAAAACCGACACGGGACCGAGGAACTCTCGCGCTGCCTCGTCTAGTCTCGGCGAGTGTACACACCGCAAATAATAATCAAATCAAATTCCCTTTCTCATTTCTTCAGAGCTATTTTTAGAAATAATCAGCGTGGGCGGCTTACGAACTCCGAGCAGACAATGCTCCGCGCTGAGCCTCTAAGCCAATTAACGTTAATCAGAATATCACTGTCAGCTGTCAACGGCCGGGAGGAGAGCAGCGGGAAAAGGTTCCAACTACTTTAAATTAGACTGATTGCTGTTTCCAAATGATGCTGGTAGCTGACGAAGTTAGAGATTGCTCCGAATAAGTCCGCAGCATCAGTATATTAGAATTACACGACTGTCAAAGTAAATAATTATTTTACAACCTAATACAGATCACAATTAAAATTTGACTACCGCAATAAAAATATTGCGAATTAATTCCGTGGTACATCGGTTACGGAATAAGTTGATTCTTCCTAATAACATCACTATTAGCTAGTTGAAAGATGAAGGACTTCTGCAAGGCAGAGGATTGAATCCGACGCTTGAATCTGATTGAAAAATAGTATTTTGAAGCACCTGTCCTCTAAAACGATCAAAGTCATTTCACTAGACGTTTTGATGGTGGATGGTGGTTTCCAACCAGGGAGATATTGAGAATATCTACAGTTAATCTGCCTACGTATTATGGCCCGAGGAAAGTTGCGAAGTACCTGCCAAAACCCAGCAAAAGCCATTTCAATCAACTTCTCTATTCTTAATGGTAGCTTGGAACCAGGGCGATGATATTGATTTCCATGTTTGATGAATCTGAAGAGAGAAACCTATAGTGAGGGAAACGTCTAAAAACATAACGTAAAAGAACGCATAGCGTGGAAAATTATAAATAATGTGTTATTTCCCCAGTCCATTACAGGAAATCTCTCACGCGAAGCATTAATTAAGATGAAAAACTTGCAACGGAAGCCGGATCCGCGATTGAGGAATAAAATTTCCTCCGACCGGAAGCTGTGCAACAGAGGGGACAGTAAAACCGTAATAAGTCTTGTGGCGTAGCGGTGAATACGTGTGGGGTACGTCGGGTCCGCCTCATCGATCTCTCCTCCCCAGCCAAGGTTGGGGGGAACACCATTTCCTTTCAAGGGTAATACCACCCCCTGTTGTAGCTAACCGGTATACCGTAGCCATCCGGCAGATACCGTATCTGTTACTATGTACAGTTTCCCGGGACGTCTGCCGCTACGGTGTTGCGCAACCAAATGACCGTGGTTAATAAAGGCGGGTGCATTTCAATACGCGGGGCAACTCAGTGCTGTGAGTGCAATTCACGACACACGAAATGATTTAAATTGCACCTTATTAACGGTATGAATTATTGATTAGATAACTAAAATAACTGAAAAAAAACAATTAAAATCCAATAACACATGAATTTGTGAGCCAATTATTAATTGGTGAATTTCTACAGCACTAGATTTACTAACCGGTATTTTTCGAGTCGACGCCAGGGCGCATCGTTCAAAAGATTTGAACACTTGGTACAAACTCATAATATATGTATAGGTAATAGTTAAGATTGATGTTTTGAAGACTGATATTGCGAAATGAAGGGTAAATAGAAAAATCAATAATAATATCCTCACTGCGATCTCCCTTGCCCAATATTTCATTTACATATTATTAAAATTTAGTAGTATGGGTAATATAATTAATTTTTAAATAGTATTTTTTCTGAAATAATTATAAATATTTTCAGTGGTGTTTTTTTGTTGTTGAGAGGTTTCAGTTTCAGTTTGTATTTGTAGTCAGTATATTATCTATTGATATAATCCATATAGCTAACTACTTACTAACTGTCCGTATTTCGATATAACATTGTATTTGACAATCTCTCGAGAACCAACTCAACCAACCCACATAACTCTGGGGATTTAGCCAGAGATTGCTTTCAAGATTGATTGTTCTGTATTTTCCATCATAAAGGAATAAGGAAGGAGAGCGAGATGCAATCGCGAAATGGGAGAGATAGAAGAGGTGGCAGACCGCCCCAGCGTGAAAGATAAATTATTCATAACTGCAAGTAATCTCATTAAAAATATCTACCAACTTTGAGTTCAGTGGATTCGTCGAATGTTTTCTGCATTATATTTTAGCGTACTACCGTAGTAATTTTATATGGGAAAAGTTTTGGTATTATTTCTTGTATCTTGTTATTTCGATAGTAGATCTACAAAGAAATGAAGTCTTTGAAATATGTATATATTAGTATTACACAGGCGGTGTATACCAAATACCAAAAGTAACTTTATTTATTATGGAATGACTTAAAAACGACAATAGACAAAAAAATACATAATACAATATATCTTAGTCACACGAAGAGAAGCGATAAAAGCGAGGATAACCCAATATTGCTAATTGGCGGAAAGATAATAATAATATTTGGCTAATTTATATAGAGCCGTTTCAGTGAGAAATCACCTCAAGGGCGCTTGTACAAATATATTTCTAAGATGACCCAATATTGCCAATAGATGGAAAGATTGATGGAGACCGTAGATACGCCACATCTCTTGGCTTCGCGACCTACGTAACTTGTACGAAATGCAGGCCTGGGCCTAGATTCTCGACGAAGTCATTACACTCGAACCAGCGAGTGGTTCAACCCAATCGTTGTTCCGAGTGGAATGACTTGATGTTTGGCACATAAGTATGTACCGTCGACGAGACTCAAGAATAAGAATGTCGACCAATGTATGTACTTTCGACGGCGATTGCGAGCGGCCTGGATTGGAGAATCGGTACCCTGGGCTGCAGTCAAAGGGTGAAGATAACCTTGATAGCCAACCTCGGATAGACTAATCAGCTTCTTCATTACCTAGTTTTTAAGAAACGAACAGTTTCTCACAATCGTGCGATCATGCCGAGAAAACCGTCTGGCATCGGAGACAAGATTAATGCTAAAATTCTTCAGAGACGACGACATTATCACTAACATGAAGTTTTAATTATTATAAGCAGGCCTCGCTAATTACTTTCTAAATTACATACATATTTGATAAAAATTGGCTTCAACCAAAATTTGCCAAATTTTCGTAAACAGGTCAATTTATTCTTCGCTAGAGGAAATGAATTGTCGAGTTCTCGTGTTCGAGGTGACGATCGTAAATTATTGAACAGTCGCATGATGTTATTACGTAAATCGTAAACCACCGATCGGAGGTTAGTTCATTACGCCCGCTGGCGTCTGGCAACGGCGGACAACGCCGCCGTTAATAATATAATATGGTCATCACGTTAATGTAATAGTAATCGATCTAGCAGTCATCATAATTCAGTATCTAATCTGTGAAAAGCAAAGCAATTTTAGGAAGAGGCATTATGAACAGAAGAAACTCTGAAATAACACTAAGGGACAAGTTGATTTGTGCTCGAAAGTAGAAAGACAAAATGGTAAAAGATCCTAATTCCGTGACAAAATCTACAATTTTATCTTGTACAGCAGAAATCTAGCATCGTTAAATTTGCAGAGAAATTTCTAGTTCAACGCAAATATTTTCAGCTAGTAACGCCAATTCGAACGTGATGATTTGATTCACGAGCAGAGTATTTTCAAAAGTAAACTCAACATAAAGCAGCAAAATTATTGAACGGTTATCTCTGGCGGCATGAAATATGCACAGCCTTTTATGTATGCAACTTCTATATCAGCGTGACGGTGACCGGACAACTCATCAAAGTGACAAATCAACTCACCTTTTGAGTGATCAAACAATAACTAGGTTAGTTGTTTTCATCGCTTTCAATGACTTATTTTTAAAGTATGACGAATTATCATTGTGTCGAGTTATCATGGAAACAAGTGGTACTAATATAATAATAATATTTGGATGATTTTTATAGCGCCGTTTTGTGCAAAATCACCTCAAGGGCGCTGTACATACATATATATACAAGTAACCATATACAGTCGACTCTCGATAATTCGAAACTCGAGGGACTCTTAAAATATTACGAATTATCGAGTGTTTGAAATATCAAATGGTTCGAAATTTGTGAGAGTAAATAAATAAAACTTCGAATTCTTAAGTGTTGATCAATTATTATTTATTAAGTCCTATTCTATAACAATGACAAAAGTTTATAGGTACATTCGTGTACATACATGTAATCATAATGTGAATTAATTAATCTTTCGAAAGAAAGAACTCTGTTATACTGGTTTGCTAGCACATTGCTGCTGCTCAGACTTCTCAATAATTTTTTTTAAGAGAAAAAGTGCCTTAAATGCTTTTTCATCACTTTCGTTTTGTAGACAGAAGGTTTGTAAGGTATCGAATGAGAGTGTGTGTCACAAACTAATCATAACAAAAACAATACACATTTGAACTTGTCGCAAAATTGTATTTGTACTAACGTGTGTGTAACAATCTTTCCGCCTCTTTCTCTCTGCAACTTTGAATTGTCGAATGTTGAACGCCGATGAGTTCGAATTAACGCGTCGTTTTGTTATATAGCAATGATTTTTTCGTTTGAATTACCAAGTGTACAAAAATGTATGGATTTAGTTCGAAATATAAAGAGATTTCGTAGGGAACTCGTGATAACTTTGAATTATAGAGAGGTTCGAATTATCGCAGGTTTGAATTAACGAGAGTCGACTGTATTTATATATAGATACAAGTATCCTCATATTTATATATATATACAAGTAACCTTATATGGTTCCATGATAACTCAACACAGTGACAATTCAACACACTTTTAAAAAGTGATATAAAGTCATTAGAAACGGTGATTTTTTTTTTAACCTAACCTACTTAACCCAGTTAAGTTTTTGTTTCATCACTTTCCATGACTTTATATAACTTTTTAAAGATGTGATGATTTTTTTTATTTTTTATTTATTTATTTAACGCCCAGAGGGCTTTTACATGGTTGGTAGTATAATTTTAATTTGACAGATACTTTGAAACATAAAAAATAAGAATAAAATTACATTTGATAAAAGCTATGCAACAAGTCATACAAACACAAGAAACTAAAACAGAAAATTACAGCTATTTGTAAGTTTACATGATGTGTTTAGGAGTATTGTTGAAATAAATGTTTTAAATGATCCACAAAACTTGCTTGAATTATCAATGTGATGATTAATCCGGTCACCATTTTATATATAAAAGTAACCTTAACAAAATAATACTACTGTTAATTCTATATTTTTATTACAATAATATGTACATAATATGATTATAATCGTGAGCGAAAACGGGTAGTATTAATTATTATAAGAGAATAGTTTCAAATAACATGTTTTGCCACTATACTTGACCGATTCGGGCATAAATCGCTACAGTAACCTCACGTGTTGCCGTGTCCCGTGATATGCCAAGACGCTAAGTAGTCAGACGTATTATTGACTGGTCCGATACTTCGATGACGATATTCTATTGTAACATCGTGTGCAGACGTGGCTAAAATTATTCACGCATTTTACTACGCTGTACGCGCGCTGAACTAATAACGTCATTAGAACAAACAAAAGTTGATTTATTGCTCAAATAATTATCATTTTGAAGCGGCAATTTCATAATAATTTATTGTATAAGCACAAGTTTCTATCAAAAAAGAGAGTCGTTAAATAAGACAACTAATTTGCGACCGAATGAATTTCTTTTATTATATTATTATAAGTCTTTGTGGAAAATGAATTCATGAAGCGAGGCATTTTGGGGAGGCAAACCAATTTTTCTATCAAGAAAACGAAGGTAATTGTTTTTGTCATTATGGCGTAATATTTTTCACGCAAATTGGCGGGGTTAACGACCGGCTTATTCGGGTACACTGAAGATGTAAGCCGGTAGAAGTACGGCGTTGTGGGCGTGTCCGTGTACCCAAAGTACACTCTGGGGTCGTGACCCCAAATGGGTAGCGAATCATAAGAATGGGGTCGCCTAAAAATATTTGTACCAATCGAATTTCATTAAAGTTATACAAGTTTTCACTAAGTGGAGGTGATTTTGCAGAAAAAAACAGCGCTATACAAATTATCCAAATATTATTGTTAAGTAATTACAAGACGATTCGTGCTCTTAACAGTATAAAGTTAAACTGAAAAGAAAGGGAACTAATTATCGATCCAGAGTAAACATAGAACGGGTTTTGGGAGTTGCTATTTCTAATATTCTCGGCGTACAGGAGGACAAGGTTCACACCAATTTTGTACTTATTTAAAAAAATGTTAAATTAATTGCTCTTTTTATGTTTTCCTGTTCCCTTTTATACTATTTTGGTAAAATAGTATATGAAAAACAGCCGGAATCAGCTGTTACACCTAAACCAACTTGCGCGTACCCTGAAAAGTTTGCATTTTTATTTTATTATGGGGTCACTGAAAAAGTATGTTTTTACTTAGGGATCATAGCTTCAAAAATATTACGAACCGCCGACCTAGACAAGTTCTGAACTGCCACGATTACGGGCCTCTCCACGTCCAATGTCTTATGTAAATCGACGACATCATTTTTCTTTCAAATCGGTATAGGTCACGCTTCTAGGGATTGGCTGTTCGGTGTAGAATTACCTGTAAGGCCGCGTATAAACAGGAGGAAAAACCGCGAGTCACGAATTACGGGAAAAGAACGAAGCAACCGCAATTGCGCGAAACGTCGCTTGCGGTTGCTTGGTTCCAATCCCATAATTCGTGGTTCTGCTCGCCGCTTTTTATCCTGTTTATACGCAGCACAAGTCATGGGTACGGGTGTTACAGTGTAACCACTGGAGGACTGGGTAAGTGGTGTGCCCGGGGTGGCTTACTTTTCGTAGCCAAATTACCCATGCAGATAAGGGGACACAATAGGCAGGCAGGCTGTGCGAGTACCTACTCGTAGCCTACATTCACGCAGATTGTGATAAGGAACACCTTGACAGCGGTGACACAAACTGTACCGCATAAAAACTAACTACGCTAATATCTTATACATATAGGTACTGTACTGGCATAATATAATACATAGTATATAACCTCGCGATAACCGATAAAGGGGGGTAGGAAAGCGCGCATTTGGTGCACGAGGAATAGTGTAATCTATGTAAATGGAATTAAGAACGTATTTTGCATATCTAGAGCGTGAAGGCGCTTCTAGCTGGTTTGTTTATTGAGTCATGAAAAACGTTTTCATATTAAGATGGTTGTAAATTTAGTTTTATTGTTCAATTAGTAACTCACCGCTCGATATTAAACTTTTATCAATTTTATTCAAATTTCAAATATACGTACATGATAGATAATCAGCCTTCCAACCTAACGACCAAATTCAAGTAAAAGTTTATTTAGTGAAATTTATAATGCAATCGAAGATTTAAGCTATAAAGTGTAATACAATTTCGATTTATAGACGTTAAACAACCCTTCACTGGGTAGTGGTAGCTGAATTGACAAATACGTCGGGTTCCGCCAGGAGTAGTGATAGCTAATTAAATGTTAACATACACAAAATTTTCACTTGTAATGATGTTAGTAAGAGTGTTTCAAATATCGTCAGCATATTTATTAGCATCTTGGGAATATTTGTATTAAAAAAAATAATGATTGATTTTACACAATTTTTAGAATTTCATTAAATTTTCAAGCCGAGGCTTGGACGAAAAATCAAATATAACCGAATTTGTTTGCTGTGTCGTGTGCCACAGATTACGAATAACAACCACGCGTATAATACAAGGTTTAATCGCTGGATATAAATATCGGAGCAAATATATTATACTTGATAAGATAACTGTCCCGGCATTTTTAGCAAGGAACAATGTATTTTTGGACACACGACAAAGCAAGATACCACCGATAAGCGTTACCCTGATCAAACAGCTATGGTTAAACATATTATATTAGTTTATTTAGGTGAATAAATGTTTATTGATGGCATCTTTGCACAGCCCCCAAAGGTAATCTGTAACTATAAGAGCTCACTAGTCAAATGGAAAGCCACGCACTTTGTACACAGCACACTTTATAAATGTTTAATAATTTCCCTTGTGATGTACTATGCTTATCATATTTACATACATGACAAGGGTCGAAGAAGTTTGGATCGACCACCCAGAAGACGAAAAATAATGACCGATAATAATGAAATAGGGCACACATTGTCTCTAGTAGATCGACTATGGTATTTGTATATGATTGAGATAATCATTTCAATGTTATCGATTAAAAATCACTGTAATGAATCTAGAGTCGAAAATATGGTTATAAACAAAGATTTCTAAGATTAGAAGAGGGCGAATGTTCAGGATAAAAAATTACGGGCACCAGTGCCATTGAACGAAATTCCTTTGTAAATACGAAATGGGCACCTAATCAAAGTGCAATTCATTTGAAATCTGAACATATAATAACATCCCTCGGGCATAATAAATTATCATCGGTCCCGAGATATCATTAATTATTACCTTCCAAAGCTGGCAAAATAACAAAGCCGTTTGAATTTATAGCGCCGAGTGTAAATTATTACAGGACGATCGGCACGCGGGGAGGACCGCTACCTCCGCTGCCCAGTGCCCCTGCCCCTGGTGGACCGGGCGGTGCGCGGTGGTGACAAAACATCGATTAACAAACGGCACGACTGCGACTGCCGCCTCGGGTTCATAGGGAATTGATAGGACACGGACCAGTATGACACTGTCACACGATATGAGTGTAAACAAACGCTTAGTAATTGAAAACAAATAATAATACAGACTTTATAACTAACTTTTGTTCTTATATCCCCCAACAAAGCAGTCATCTGATTATACGAAGCATTGATAACTCTCAAACGATAAGCAAATAGGGACTTCATATTTTATTTGCTCAGCTTTTCAGGTCAATTTGAACCTTCCAACGCCATTTCCTATGCGCTATGGAGTTTCGCAATATCACGTTAGTGTTTTCTGAATAAGACGAAAAATTGAACAAAAACCTGATGAAATTCGGTAAAAGCTGGATGACGATAACTGCTGTTATCTGTGAAATGTTTATTATCGTATTAAAATTTTGTGAATATTTACCAAATTTCTCACATTCAGTGTCATTCTTAATTTTTAATCTGAAATTTATAATTTAGTTCCTACAGTTCCCATATTCTCTGCGGAAATAAATTGGAATTTGAAGTACCTACCTAATGCGAACGTAATATCATTTCAGTACCGTCTGATATTAAATTATTACCCGATGCCGCTTGGTTACACCCGCAGAGGCAAATCTCAGGTTAACAATAATGGAAAAGTAACGAGAAATTTACCAATCAGGTTTAATTCAAGCAATAATTTTACTGATTTGCGTAGATTCGGAAAAAATTTGTGTTTCTTTGAATTATTATCGACGGGACATTTCACATGGAATAGATACGGTATCCGAGAAACTTCAGACCCGATTAGAATTGATAGGTTAACCATAAAAATGCGTCATATTAGTAGAATGTGCGTATCGATTGATATATTATTTAACTTAGTGCATAATGTAAAAAAGTTATTTACATTATTGATTATTTATCGACAGGTCAGCATGGAAGAAATAATGAAAAGCAAAAAAAAACTTAAGTTTATGTAGTTACTACAAGGCTTCGATTTTCAACATCGATATTTCAAATATAAATAGCTCACGAAGAGCATACTGTTGCGAGTTGAAAATGGATACGTCGAACAAGAAACTCCGGTACGGAGTTGAGAAAATTGCACGACGTAGGAGCTCATCGTCCGAGATTCTTGCTGCTAGAACATACATTTTTCTGCTTTTAACAATCAATAGTGATCAGTCTATCAAATCCTTATCGACGTATTAGATTAGTTAATAATTTATAAGTGGGCGGAATAATCTGCATTAGCCAAAAGCGAAGGTCTTCAAATTGCCTTCACAAGTGGGCCGATGCAGTTTTCAGGCGCGTTGAGGCAAAACCTCCTAGATCACAACATTCAAATCAGTCTAACTTCTAAGGGAACCTCAAAAAAAAAAAAAAAAGTATTTTTTAAAATTAACTAAAAGATTTTAAGATGTTTTAATAAATAAGAATAAATTGTAAATAAAATTAAAGATTATTTTGTAAAATCCCACACAAGTTAGGAGGCTGCTTTGAATGAGTTTCCCGGCCTTATGCGGGGGCTTAACTAGAGCAAGTTGGAAATTATTAAACGTATCCCGCGATAAGAGATAACTCAAGACAAGCATTTATTATTTTCATTCACGAGCTTAGTATCTGAAAAGAGAGAATTGACTTGCGCAAGCATGAGTAATGCGATTATCATTATTTGTTACACAACATGGGTAAATTACAGTTTTATTATAATTAGCAGGGAGGGGGCGTTACTTTGCAATGACGTTGTGTTAGATAAATAAATAAATACATAATCTACATAAATAAAAATGCAAATGTTCGTTTATTCAAAATCTTAAATCTTCTAAGTTCTTCACCGCTTTGAAATTTTGACACAACGTTGCATTCGAATCAGCGTGTGTTTTTATATACCTATATTATACAGATGTCACCTGTGATATTTTTTAAACCACGCCATCTGTTGGGCGTAAAAGCAACACGCGCTATTGTTTCTCTATCTGTACCGACAGACTGAGCACAGCAACGCGTGGCGGGGTACATAAGAAACGACCTACGAGGCGTAACGGTACTATTTGACGTTTAGTTAGCGTGTTCGATTAATGCAACATTTAAAAAAATCTAATATTGCTTCCTAGTTGTGAAAAAGAGCAGAGAATGAAGAAAAACGACCATCTGTGAATTATATATTATTAGCATCTATTTAAAAATGACTTTCTGTATCTCGAGTACCGGTAGAACCGTTTAAGTCTCACACAATCAATAAGATACTCCACGAGAATCTAAGATAATGTTAATCTGATAAGGAACTTTTCGTAGCAACGAAAACGATAAAAATTGTTTTTCTGATGATTACAATCGGGCACGAGATACGCTTACCCCCTCCTAATCCCTTCAAACATTATAACGCATCTGAAAAGTGCGTAGAACAGTCGTTCCGAGTCTAAAACAATTCTTATACTTATACTTACCTTACCTGGTACAATTTTCTGATCTAAGAATTGAATCTAGAATTGTACTCAACTTGAGTACAATTCTCCTGTCTGGAACCCACATTATAATATACACTGTTGAAAGAATACAAAACAAATTCTTACGTTTTATAAATTTTAAAATGGGTATTTCAGCAATTATGTTGAACTACAACACTCTGTTAAATTATATGAATATGCTCAAATTGTCAGACAGAAGAATTTTCACTGACTTGGTATTTCGATATAAAATTATAAATGATTTAGTTTATAGTCCGGTATTGCTAGAATTGATAAGCTTCCGGATTCCACAACGTAATGCTAGAAGTCTGCAGATATTCTGGGACTAATTACCATATGCATTCCTCTTTGCCCAGAATACTAATGGAGGGAAACAATTACACCAAGTCAGTGGACATCTTCAATTTATCTTTAAACAAATATAAAATGTTGTTAATGAAGCAATTCAGTTATGTACATTATGAATATTTCTTTGTATTCATATGTAAAAGCCCCGAAAAAGGGCGTTAATTAATAAATAAAATCTGGCATAATGCGTACAACATATTATATGTCGAGGGACCTAATACTAAACATAAATTTTAAAATATTAATCTAAAATGTTGATAGTTTATGCGGCACATGAAAGCTACGTACCGAAAGCAGCGCTGGTGAAGTTTCCATTTATGAAAGCTGTTCTTTTTTATTATTTTCATCTGGGAAATTTTCGCGTAAACGAAAAGCAGACGCAGCCAGCGAGGGTATTGACCGGGTATGGAGAGATGGTGAAATAATTGAGAAGGATACGTTACATTGAATATTAAGGTTGCCGTTTCGTGCACCCAAACTATCAAAAGCGGATCTTATTAACTGCTGTAAAACCGAGGTGACGGGTTATCAATGTCTAGGCCGTATCATGGTAACTGGTAATATCCCATACCGCATTAATCATTAAAATATGTATATTTCAGATGCATTCTCAAAATAACCCGGACAGATGGTCAACTAATTGAGAAGTTCTTCATCGAATTGGGAAAATATTTCAAAATAATGATGCTACATGTCTAAGAAAGAAACCTTCAATATATTGATCACATCGTGAGTAGCGACAAATAAAAGACCAATCAACTGATAACCCAGGTGGAAGATACCCCTACTTCATGGCTTTTAAACCCTTGTCAGTGGCATGAGTGCAATCTCGCTGTGTTGTTTCGGGCTGCACCCTGAAGATTGCCAAGATGATAGTTAACCTCCGGTAAGAGAGAGAATACACGAGAAGAAGATGGAGAAAGGTGAGAGGCACATTTATGATACTGGAAGGTCCTATCTTTGGGATAGATTTTACAGAATATTTGGGATGGACCAGCTCAACGCCCAGTAAGAGCAGTACGGTTCTTTATTCCATTATAGTTGGGTTGGGGTTGGAGAGGGAGGGGGTGTGTGTTACTATGGACGGAGGCAGCAGACGTCGAAACTAAATATCCGCATGTCTGGCGGGGAGATTGGACAAGGGCGTGTTTCCAATTACGGGTAGGGCATTGCCATTGTTCCCCTCAAATATTTGCACACACCCGCTGGTAATACTGAACCCAAAATTGCGAGTTATTTTTATGCTATCTTCTGTCTAAGCACACACTGTAGAAAGTTTGATGGTAATTTCTAGTAAAATAGTGCGAGATTGGGTATTAGTTGATTTGAGGAGTTTCGGGAAATGTAAGTTTCCACGATTCTTCATTTCGGAACTTTAGTATCTATATTTGAACACGCGTTGCCGTGGCCATTAATCGTGTATATGAGATTAGCCATGCTTACGTAAAAGTCGCGTAAAAGGATATAAGACAGATGAATGCTAACGCCGAGATGTAGTATATATGAAATCAATGAACAGGCTAAATGTGTGCACATCAAAATAAAGCACTTAGGAAATCAATCCTCGTCGTGAATTATTCAAGAGCCATTCTGCATGACCGTAGCGCTATATCCACAAGGGTTGAAGTGTTTGGTAATAAACGTGAATATATTCCACTGTTTACTTCTCACACTTGCCCATAACCGGGGAGACATCCCCGCAATGCGCAAGATGTTTTCTTGACTTCGCAATGTATACCGTTTCATTATTTTATATGAAAACACGGAAATACATTATATTAATAAGAGATAAAACATTAAATTTATTTTAAACAAACTAACGATAATTCAGACACGATATTGTGAGGTTTAATGTTACTTGCATTCTGTATCAGAAGTATTATACTGTAGTAATAACATTACCACGGGTGATATGTTTCGAGGAAATAATGATACGCATTCCCCCAACTAACATTCGATTTGGATTTGTTAAGAATAGAGTTAACTCAATCAAATAGCTGAATAACTACAGGCTGTAACCACGACCTTATTTATACAACGAATTAAAACAACAGAACCTTACCAAAAAATATTATTTTTTCTTCACAAATTGTTTTACTTTATGTAAGTAGTGTAATAGTGTAAAGTTATTTAATTATAATTCTGTTACGTTGCACGATCTTCATATTTACTCTACGGCCACACTCACTATTATTATTGCCAATGTTAAGGACTCGCTAAAGGTACAAACAATAGGTCACCGACCCTATTTTTAATCTGGCTTGGTTGCCAAAAATGCTAAAAATTCATAACAATTCCTCTTGCAGATATTTCGCTCGAGTCGGAAGTTGGCATAGTATCAAAAATTCGCCGTACAATGCTTATCACTTTCATTAGGACGACTTGCATAGTACCTGCGAACATGGGCGGTAAAAATTCAAGAATGTCGCTGTAGTGGGAGTTCATACATCACTGTGTCAAGCACTTGTCACAATATTGTCAATAGAAAATTATAAAGGTGTTCCAATGAATGCCCGACGTTAACTAGAGCAAGTACGTGACATTGAACCACATTCAGAGGGGAATAAAAAGAGTTGAAGGGAAGCTAGTCCTCTCAATCCTGGAAATAAACGGACTGCTTGTAGCAGACGACCTCGACAGCTACAAGCAGTGGATGGATGCATACACATCTGCAGTGATCTCATATACGGAGAAAACATGAGAAAGGCTTTCTTTACCAAGATACCGTTAAAAATATGACACGTGTTAACGCAGGTGGCCTTGTCCGAATAAATATAATGGACGAGATGCGAAAATATTATTATTTGTAAGAACACGTGTTCCGACTTCCTCATAACATATTCATGCTTTTTCTCTGTGTAGAAAAACGAGGAGTACCTTGTATTTTACAGTGACTGCTTGAATCTGCCGATATCGAAGGGCTTTTGACTGTTACATAAAAAGTCGTTTTTACTGAGTTATAATCAAATGTACACATCGTTTTGATGCGAAATCGAAGTAGACCTAATTACCGTAGCCAGTGGAACTATGATATATGCTCCTATTTTGGGAAGTATAATGAGGAATTCGTGATCTAATAGCATTTGACCTATAATGACAGTAGAACAATGAAATTTGAATAGAGATAGTAATGCTATATCTCAGAAATAGTTATTGTAGATTCTTGTCACAGTAGTCTAATCGAAAAGTTTTACTTCTGGCCAAGTATTCCATGGTCAGGTAATTAAATATTCACGATAATTAACGGGACCGCGACAGACAGACAAACAGAGGTGCGCCGGTGAATTTACAACTATGTGAAAGTTGGATATCCTTATTAGCTAATGCGTTACAAAGGCTCCCCTTTAAAGAAAGAAAACAACTAACCGATGAAAACTGAGAACTTATCATGGTAGCCATAATTGTCTTCAGCATGAAAATATGAAAACTGCAAAATACAGGGTGCGCCAACTTCGGGAGGTAAGAACTTTTTTCGAAATTCCAATGTTTATTTTTCCTTAGAAGAATATTTCTTTTCTCATACAAACTATTCAACTGTTTTTCTTATAAACTACCTTAAAACATTGATTTTTTTAAATTGATTTATCTTTTTTACTTCTAAAATCATGTAGAATCACCCCCACACTTTACCCCCGGACAGGGTGTCCGAAACCTAAACTGTTTCTATAAATCTAAATGGCAAAAACCCGTAACCGTATCTCTTCCACTCACCGCTTTATTCAACATCTTAACATCTGGGTAGCCATTTGACTAATCCTTTTTCACTCCGGGCAGTTGGGACTCTCGGGAAAAAAACCGAATGACATTATTAGTTGGTAAAATATCATTTTAAAAATACTTTCAGAGTGTAGCTTACAATTATTTTATGAAAATAAGAAAGAGCTCAAAAGATTTACGTTTCGCGATTGTCAAAAGTTAATTATGAAGTTATTATTTATAGAACATGACATTACTTTTTTTACCGAGGATCACGTTTTAATAATGGTTTATTTGAAAGTAAAGACTATCAAACAACGGGGAGAGCATTCATTTTAATTATATACAAAAATACACAGATTAAAAGGCCTGTGCTGTCATTAATAAATTTTTTATTATTTTATTTATTAGATGGCTTCTTTTAGTGGTGTCAATAATCTTCATTTCATTGATTGTTTTTTTAAAGTAATATGTACGTTTGTTCAGCTTCGCCTCGCATTACCCGAGAACTCTTGAATTATAATCGGTGGTTAAACAGGTAGATTGACGTGTTTTGTGTTTATATTTCGCAAATGATAATGTGTCAGCGTTGAGCAACTCAAGTAAGTAAGCAAGCAACCCGAGGAAGCAAGTTCAATGAGCAAAGGTGATGTCACCAAAAACATGAAAAGGCTATAGAAAATGTCAGGGAGTATACCAAATCGCTAGACTTGCAGTTTGGGTGGGATTTGTTGGGGAAAAGGGTAATCGTTTCAAAATAAATAGTACGCTGAAAATTCCCAATTTCCCCCGTGTGTGACAACCCTGATTAGGCTTTATGTGCTCGAACGTGAATGCACCTTCAATTTGCTTTGTCACAGAGAACCTAGTCATCGAAAGTTCTGTGGCTTGGAAGTAATAGAATGGCAGAATCGGATGACCCGTTTGAAGGCTGCTGGGTTGACTCAAAGTTACCCTAGCGATGAAAACTACAAGCCTGTCTGATGTTATTGACTGGACTAGTTAGGGAATGGCATACACGAAATAGCAGTATTCGAAACTTTATTTCGAATTTGGCAAATATCTCCAAAAAACACGACGAAAATTTGTCAACATAAAACGACGATCGAATTTTTTGTTCTGTAAAATAGAACAATGCTGTTGTCTAGGATCGCTGTTTCGAAACATCCTTCGATTATCGACTACAAATTATTGCCCTTATTTATTTTGAACGAATAATTTAGATGGACTCAAAAGAAAATAGACAAAGAAGACACCACAAAATGATGAATAACCACGAACAAGGCACAATATTCGTCGGACTTCTTAATCTGCTTTTGAATATATCGTAATTTTATGCAATATCCCCTTGGGCGGGGTTACCAAAAATAAAAACTCTAGTATTCGGAGATTATGAATCATGGTCCAACCCCTTTCAGCGCTGCCACCCTCCCAACATACAAAAGGACGAAATGACGTCATTCACCCCCAAAGTTAAGGACGGGTTCGAATAAAAAAAAAAATATACCAACGTAATGGAAGTGGGGGGGGGGGGGGGGTGTTAGAATGTAATTACGTATTATTATTAAGGTTATTTTCCATTTGTTAGTTCTTTTGGGAGGTTTTGTTTGGTAGTCAAAATTAAACTCGAGAGATAAGACAGGTACGATTCTAAACGCAGGTACAAGGATCTATGAAAAAGTGGGGAGTCAACATGAAAACTCTCTATAGGCCAGATTAGAAAAAAGTCTCTGTTTCTTGTGTAACTTAATATTCCCTTTGTTTTTAGCGAATCGTACGTTATTCTAGAACACTTAGGCACAACCTCGTAAAAGCATACATATATCTATTTCACAAGAGTGGGAGTTCTTTTTCAGAAATTTGAACAGAAATAACAAAAATACGCAAATAAATATATAACGAAGCGAATGCTGCTCTTAATTTGCCTAAACACTGTTCATCATCTATTATTGACGTTTATATTCCAAATGCGGATTTACATTTAGCATTTACGTTAGCAGCATCCACAGCATTCTCAACTCCGCGTAAAGTACGGTTACGTCCGTTTCACCCGAGCAATTTCAGATAACTTTGGGTCTAATACTGACGGCCTTGGTCTGCTCAAAATCACGTACGAAATACCACGGAAACTTTATTTCGGCCAATTTAACTAGTGGTATATGTAACGAGTCCACCCAATAATAATTACAGAGGACTGATCGAAATAATTACTACTTATTCGAATTAACAATCAATCCAATCTGGCAAACGAAACTCTTCATCGCAGTTAACAATTGATATTATGTATCTCTAAATGGTATAACAAGTCACTATCCGCGTCTGTCTGTTTGTGCGCTTAGTTTTCTAAACTATGCAACGAATTTTGATAGGGATCACTACCATTTATAGAATTTCTTCCGGTAGGTTTACATATATTTATATATATAATACTCACAGGAGTAGTGTGTTCAATTCCTCGGCTGGCTAAGTCCTCCATCACAACACAAGCAACATTTTCAGCTTACTGTGGTGGTAGTAGGAGATTTTCAAATATTGTCAGGTTATTCGTAACCCGGGAATATTTGTCTTTATTTAAAAAAAAAAATACATGCATATTACATTTATAGAGAAAGGTCGATGTTTTGTTATCAAGTCGCAAAACAATATTTTTGGACGCTTATTACATTAGCTAAAACTTATGATATACATCACAATAATGTATACGGAATTGTATATCTTAATGCCTACAGAAAAGTCCGCGATGGTCTATGTCTATCTCCTAAGAATAACCCCCAGCAACGCCGGGTACACGTCACCTAGTTTTATAATAATCTATACCACAAGATTGGTATCAAACAAAACCACAAGTGTGGTATGGAGTCAGATTGTAAAATAAATTATATCATTTCCAAAATTAGGCGTATTTTGCATCGCAAGCATAAATTCTATCGGGGCAGTCAGTTTTTCGATATAAGTTTGCGATTTCGACTCAAAATTGGGTTATCTAAAGAATTCACAGGGAAGGGGGGGGGGGGGAATTTAATAAACTGACATTGAACCTTATAAGCAAGCAACAGAATTAATAAAGGAAAAGTGTCTTAAATCATAATTACAAGGTAAGTTAGAAGGACTAAAAAATTGGACTCTTTCTTTGTACTGAGCTCGCTTCCTTACCGCAAACCATTATAGAAGCAACAGAAAACAGGTTTCAAATTTCCTTGATAATAGCAGTTACCCTTTCAGCCAATAATTACCCCAAATAAGGACCTAAGATCAACTTTCAATGTAATATAATTACAAAAAAACAGAACAATCTAAAGAAAGTACAATTTTCAATCATTTTAGCGAACTTTACAGTATCAAAGAGTACATTCTAACAAAATAATTATTTATACAATTTTCA
Organism: Hesperophylax magnus; assembly: GCA_026573805.1. NCBI lineage: Eukaryota > Metazoa > Arthropoda > Insecta > Trichoptera > Limnephilidae > Hesperophylax > Hesperophylax magnus. Next base: position 21,623,864 of record JAIUSX010000018.1, on the reverse strand, counting down.
CCCTGAATACATCAAAACGAGAAAGAAAGACTAGCTAAGAATAGGTAATTCATTCGGCAATAATTATGATTTGGTTTCATAAATATTAAGACGTTACCATAAAACGCAGGAAACAGCGTATTTGTATAAATCGTCGTCTTGAACTTAACCTTTCGCTAAAAATATAATCACGTATACCTCAACGGAAGGCTAGCGGTTAGTGCTAACAATGACCAATTACACAAATAATTGACTGATTGCTTTATTTAACTATCGACAGCAAAGATAACCGAGGCCATTAGTGAGACACTGCACTGTTTGCCTCAATTATTTACTTTTACCGAGGGCATTTAACTATGAACATTGAAGTGATAGTCAAATTGAGAGGATTTTGTCAAAATTAAATATTCTGAGAACAAAACTGCCGATCTAGGGAAAAGTTTGAAATTTCAGAGTTATTTCTTGTATGCGGTAAAACAATGTATGAAAAGAACGCAAGGCCAGTGTAAGCGTAAAGAAATTTACCCTTATATGGTTTGGACACGTACAGCGATTGGACGAAGAAAGGAGTGTTGTCGAGAGAATTTATGACGCACAAGTTGATGGACGACATGGCACGATAATGTGAATCATACTAACACGGCATAATACTCCAAAAATAAATCATAATTGATTCTGGTGATGAAGGCGAAATTATAGAAAAGTACGTATGAATGTGGATGAAGTGAGGCTTTTTTACCGAGAGTTATTCGCCTCATAAAATAGAATGGCAATAATAATCAATCTATAAGACTTTATACATTTATAATGTGATTAAACTGATTATAAACATTTTTTTAAGAGTTGGTGAAAATAGTAACAGTATGTAAACCATTGACCGAAATTTTAATTGCAATTGATGCTAAATTTCAAACTGACTTGCCAACTTGCCTTCAAAATTCTTCATGTAAATGGAAAAAATAATCAATATTGGCACAAAGACTTTCAGAGCGTAATTTGGGTGGGTAACATGGGAGCACCAAGTGCAATACGCTTTCGGGACACGTATGAATGCGAATGAGGCAATCAGTGTGTGCAAAAACGTAGTTTTGTGGAGTTCCATCCTGAGTCGAAGTAGGGCTAGTGATAGTGACTCTTTTTACAAGGTTTTCGTACATTAAATGTAAGGCAATAAAAACCAACGCAAGCTACGAACTCAAATCGATCCTTGGACCTTTTATATTTGGAAGAGCAGCTGCTTATACAACCTTTTTACACCTTTCTAGAACACCATTCGGAACGAGAAAATGTTGAAAAAGAGTAAAGTTTCGGCAGAATTTCTTTTTTTTTTTTTTTTTTTTTATAGTGAATACCTCACAAGAGTCCCAACTGCTCCCGTCTGGAGCCAGTGAGACTATGGCATCCCCAATTTGGGGGATGTTGTGAGGCTGAAGGTAAGTGGGGAAGGGAAAGAGGAAGGTGGGGAAGTACCTGGCTATTCAGATCTAGTCACTAAACACGGCTAAAGCCATTTGGAGCAACGTTTCAATTCTGAATGGTGGTCTTACACCAGGGCGATACTGGTAGTATCTTCCACTCTGGAACGTGCCGCAAATATACTATATATTATTTTAATTAATTAATTGTGAAAAAACACAAATTAATCAAATAAAATTTATTTGCGCACGCCGGGTTCGAACCCGCGACCTTCGGAATGGCAGTCCAATGCGTTACCACTGGACTATGCCGGCCGTCAAAATAAATGAGAGAAACATTATTTACACGGCAATTCGCACCTCTGCGAAACACTATTGACCATGGACAACATAACCCCAAGAGACAAGCCACTTAAAAAAACTGTGTTCGAATATAAACCAGTAATGGCGTTAGACCTGGTCTTGTGGGATGGACAAGCTACTCGTACAAAGAATCTGAGAAAAAACCAACTAGAACCATCGATTCATCGAGATACAACATAGTAATATTTGAGTCAGAATATTATTTACAATAGCATTTTTTTTTCTGTCGGTCATGGCCATTGTAAAATATGATCAGAATTAACAAAGATGTAAGATAAACCAATCATATAGACAGAAGGCTTAGAAATGTGGATATTATATAAGAACAACTTTTTATTTTACAAGAGTGTACAATATCATTTACGCTAGGAGTTCGCCGGTGCTGTGAAGTATATTTTATAAGGACGAGTTGGTTAATTTTATTATTTTCAGATTTAAATTGATATACGTATGTATATAGTTTTTAATGTGAATACCGCAGAAGAGTCCCAACTGCTCCCCAAACAGTCCATGGCATCCCCAATTGGGGTATGTTGGGAGAGAGAGAGAGTGGACGGTGGGGGAGTACCTGCCTATTCAGATCTGGTCACCAAACACGGCTAAAGCAATTGCAAGCAATGTTTCAATTTTGAATAGTGGTCTTACACCAGGGCAATACTGAGCGTAATTTCCACTCTGAATTATATATTATAGGAATACAAAATAAAATTAAAAATATAACAGTACACAAACAACTCAAAAACTAATGTTATAAAATAATATGAAGATCTTTGTATAATTACGATCCCCGTACCTATGTACAGGGTGAAGACTAACTTGATGATAGACAATATCCGATAGGACATGGCGCCAGGAGAATGATATATAAAATATATTATACAGGTGTTTTCGAAACACTAGTCAAATGCGGTAACATTATTTAGTTTTTAAAAGCAATCTGTTCTTTATTTCACCCACTGAATAGTGGCTGTCTCAAATAATGCTAGAATCATTGCTTGTTTTACAACCCTCCCACGTTTCTACCCTTCTAAGCGGGTTGGTTAGGTTAGGTGGTTTGAGATTTTGAGATATTGCGATATTCCTGTCCCACCTTTCGGTGAATTCAATACGCCAGCCTCTAAATTAAAATAGGGGAAGGTACCATTTTCATTTGTCAAAGCGTGTACAAATAAAGAAATTATGCCAGCCGAATAGAAAACAGCGTTCCTACGGATTTCTATGGTGAATATAACTTCCTGAAAATAAAATCTTCACGTGGGTAGGAACGTATATTATGGCTGAAAAGTATAACAATTAGTATCGAAAACGGTACTTTAACACTCTCGAGTATATTTTTAATTGATTTTGCAAGCTTTTAGCTTTGATACTATCTTCTAATCGATGTAGTTACAATGGACCGTTCCAAAAATATATTCAGAAGATAAATCCACTGTGTCTTCCACATATAAAAGGGTAAAAATTGAAACATTTGATAACCTAAAGCAAATAATTGGGGAAATTGTCGATCAAATCATCTGAAATTCAACAAAGTATTATGTAATTAGGTTCTTGCATGCACCCTCCCTCGAGACGATTTTTTTACAACACACCCCCAAGATTCAAAAAATGTAAAAATAGATAAATTAGGAAGTTATAATAGTGCTTAAAACTATAAATTGTTATAATAAAAAACAATAATCGAAGATGCAAAGTTGCGAAACCTTTCAAACCCCCTATGAACGAATTCCGTCTGACGAAATGAGAAGTGACAGACTTCGCCTAGCATTTATTCCGGAAAAAATGACCAAAAAATGCGTAAAATATATTGCAAACTTCATATGTAATATTGCATATGTCTAATAGATGTTTAAAACATAAGCATTTCGTGTTTTTAAAGGTGGGGTCACCCCATTATACTATCATGTTCAAGTGCACGCCTAACACTACTACGATACGATTGACAGATGACAAGATGAATGCCGCAAAAACACATAATGCTATAATTTGGGAAACAAAATGTTTATTGAATATTAGTTTCAGGCATTGTATACTAGTTTATGGGTTCAAAATTCAAGATTTAGCATTAAAAAATGGTAACTAGAGGAATCTCAAATATCGTCGCAAACCGGGCGATGACGCATCGATCGACGACCCAACCTAAGAGTAAACGATGAATTACACGAATTAAAACTAGCCGCTAAAGCATTTATGACATTTTAGGAACTTTAATTAACAAGGATAACTTAGCTAGGAACAAAATTTTACAGAAGCTATTCGGTTAAAGCATTGTCATCGGTTTCGAGCAGCGTCAAATCGCCCTTCAACTGTCGGCAAATTTGAGCGATACATATCTCAGTAAATAATAATGCAAAACGACAAATATGTACTCACCATCGTACCGCTCGGCTTGTTCAGCCAGCTTTGCTTTATAAACATTATCCTCCCTTTCCGACATTTTAGATGTTTTACGATTTATCACCAACTGCACTAAATCGTCAGCTCACGATTTTACCAAGATGGCCGCGCCCGCCAACACAAGAATACTTCGATCTGTAACTGCGAAAACCTGACTGTGACGTAAATCCTGCTACTAACTTCCGGTTTTACAAATAAATAGTTGCCAGTAGAAAAAATATTGCCTGAACTCAAATACAAATTTAATTGTACATAGGTACCTAGGCGTAATAAATATATTGAAAACTTTTCTACCGTTTTGCCAATGTTATAAAATTAAATCATGTTCAGGAGAAAATTACTCATAATATCCATAATTTATTTTTACCTGTCTGTGACTGGAAGAACGAAGTATGTATGAAGAATGAGTTAATGATGAATGTAAGTAAGTCTAAAGTCATGGTGTTTGAAAGAGAGGGTACGAAAACAGTGTGCAAAATAGTTATGAATGAGGAATACTTGGAGCAGGTGGATGAGTTTGTGTATCTAGGGAGTATGTTTACGAGAGATGGGAAGGCTGACATAGATATTGAAAGAAGGGTAAATGCAAGTAACTGCATTTAACTGGCAGAGAAAGGATGAAAGTAGACTGAATGCTGTAGAAATGAGATCCCTAAGGCGTATGTGTGATAAAACCATGTATGATCGTGTGAGAAATGTGAAGATCCGCAAAGAGTGCAAGGCTGATGTAAGCGTAATGAGTTAGATCTAGAAAGGGACGCATAGATAGTTTGGGCATGTAGTGCAAATGAGCGAAGAAAGGAGTGTAAGGAAAATATACGATGCAAATGTGAATGGTAGCAGAAGTCGGGGACGCCCGAGGAAGACATGGCACATCCAAGTGAATCGGTTACTTGAGTGTCAAGTATCTGATTCACCATGTCAAGAGTCAGAATATTAGAAGAGTATGTATGAGACGTTGTATGAATGTGAATGAGGCAAGGAGTGTGTGCCAAGACCGAGTTATTTGGTGGTCTGTCCTCTCTGCTTACCCCTGCGTGGAAACGGCGTTATAGTTAGTTAGATAGTTGTGACTGGATAGGCACCTTTCTGGAAAATACTTATTTGGGTTTTGTGCTTAAATGTATACCATTATTGTTTTTTTTTCTCGTTTTCTTTTGTTGTTTGTTCGACTTAACCACTTTTTTAACTTTGTGCTGTATGTGAAAGTAAAAATAAATTTGTAAAATTGTACCTTTTACCTGCTATTTATGTATTGTAAGTTCCTCCCGTCCTAAAATGAGTTTTGTGACGCATCCGGATTGCCCTAGCAAGAAAAAATAAATAAATATATATGCATAAATTAACCAACTGAAGTTGCCGAGACTTTTGGGCAGATTTTTCGAAATCAGGTGTAAACAATAATTTTATTTATAATTAGGGTAATCTTTCTAGTGTATATGTAAATTTCAAATCAGAGCTTTATATGAGAAAATTAATGATTTCTCGTATCTTGTTTTCCTTTTCAGGTACGACTTTTTCCTCCATTATCTTATCTCAAAACAACTACACACAGTAATTAAACTTTTTTGTTTATTTTTTTTCCTTCACCTTCAATGTTTTTGAACAGTAGATGGTTTTCTTTATCAGAGCAGATAGCATCCAATGCTGACACCATAATACTGTCCAAAACGTTGGTTAAAGGTGGAAAACGCGCAGCTCTATATAATACCCAAAAAAATCAATCAGCTATAAAAAGAAACATTAGCTAGAAATTAGTCACTATAATATGTATCAAATTGGTGGGGCTCCAAATTTCGTCAGATTCAGTAACTAAATGTTAGTAATTTTTTATTTTAATAAAAATTAAATTAATGTTTTGACATTAATCATAGTTCCATGGGATTACTTATTCGACTTATGCCACATATCTTACTGTCAATCTAACATCACACTTTACAGCTATAAAAAAAGAAAACATCACAAATGTCAAAAGTCGGTGGGCACTGGGCAGATTTTGATTATGTCGGCCGTACATTGTAAAATTATTGGCCTGTCATAATTTTGTTTATTGAATATTGTTGTTTTGCTTACTTGAATCATTCAATTATCTAACAAAAACAACACTTGAAACCATTCCGGATGAGCATACCGTATTGCGTGAGTAATTACATCTTAGATTTCTGTATGACGTATTAAATGTTCTTCTTCATTGACATTACAATGTAAAATGATTTTAAATGTTCATTCTTTACAACAATGTAATGCAAGTACCTCCTTTCCAAATGTATGAATGTCACTGTTATAAAACGACTGTATAAGGCAGGGAAATCGTATATTTTGGCATCAATATGTTTAATTAATTGATATTATTTTTTCTTTGAAGCAATTCAACAAGATGTCGGAGATTGCACCCCGGTTCGGGGCTGACAACGACATTGGTCTCACCCTTGAGTTCGGCCCTTTTGAGACGGTCCATAGGTGGAAGCGTATGCTGGAATGTGATGAGTTTGTTGGAGCAAGGTAATCTTATATTTATCAATCGTTAGTGTGTTTGTTGTAAACTAACACATCCCCAGTCTTATATCCTATTATTCTGTCACTGCAATGGAAGGTAGCTTGAGAAATAATGGCTTTATTCTTTCCAATCTCATCTTCAAATGTGTACTAATCATGGTTTTAAGTTCTCATATTTTGTTCACAAACTTTGTAAAAAAATCCCAGACCACGTTTTAACCTGAAAACCCTGTTTTCCAAGTTTTTCATTGAACATAATAAGGCAGTTATCATAATGATTCATTTTTAAGCTAACATACACTAATCTTAGACTAGCCACTCGAGCGATAGGCATATTATGTCAAGTTTGCAAAAAAATTTTGAGCGATTGCTTCCCATAATTTGCCAAATTTATATAACATAAAATTTGGGATAGACAGTGAAATCTAGGCGGATTCATTGATTTTAATCCGCAGTAAGCAGTTTCATATGTTTCCATATTAAATTTTGAAGAATGGTATTAATTAAATAATATGGAAAATGTATATCTATATATGACATCAATTGCTCGAGTGGCTAGCCTTAATTACTAGTTCAACAGTAGAATAAACATTAATTTTATTTTTTATTTACAAATTTACACAAGACTAGAAGTAAAGCATAGAATAAGAATTATAGATTTTAATTTTTGTATGATGCCAAATTTACACAAGACTAGAAGTAAAGCATAGAATAAGAATTATAGAGTTTAATTTTTGTATGATGCCAAATTTACACAAGACTAGAAGTAAAGCATAGAATAAGAATTCTAGATTTTAATTTTTGCTGGTATGTGGTATCCATTTTGATTTTATTTCTGAATTTACGAAACCGCTGGTGTTTCCATAATATTTTATTTAATGCAAGTGACTGAAATGATAGTGTTCTCCATTCAATAATAAACCCAACACCGCTAAGAAATTCTAAGTTCTTTCGCATCGGAAATAACTCAGTACGTCCTAGTCTCGTCACTTGGTCTAAGTTTTGCACATTTATTTATTGTTGTCAAGTTTAATTTATGGAACTCTGTTTTAATTTTAAGTTTTTTCTTTTGTATACTCAAAAATATTACTAAAAAACTACTAGTTTATTTATAGACAAGTTCTGATTTGCTTGCAGCTGTTTCGCCTTCTGAAGGCATTATAAAACTGTGATGGGGCAACTTACAGACAATAAATTTAAATTATTTCTATTTAGGTACTTATAATGAAAAACAAATTATTATTATTACCGACATTACTGATTTCCGAGCAAAATATCAAAAATGATTAATTATTGTAATAATAATTTTTATTCCAGGATGTGGGGAGGTTAGTGTAATCGCACACGTCCCATAAAGATAAATACACATTTATTTTACAATAGATATGTGAAAATGAATAAATAGATCAAGAAAAATTATTAATAATTACATTTTAAAGTTTCTCAAAATCGTTGTTTTGTTATATTGACTAAAGGTCGTCAAAGTAAGATGTTTCAAAATGAATAATTTGGATGACTCGGGGGTTTCTTTTTCCGGAATTATTATTTTAATAACTTGTATTTTTATGTTCTATAATTATCAAACTCGGCTTAAACATATGTAGGAGTGATATACTAGCGAGAGCACATTTGTATATTTTTGTTCTCATCTATTCACATCTATTATAATATAATTCCAGGCGAAGCAAGCACACCGTTGTTGCGTACAAGGACTCCGTCTATGTGTTTGGAGGGGACAACAGCAAATCCATGCTGAATGACTTGCTCCGATTTGATGTGAAGGAAAAATCTTGGGGGCGTGCTTTCTCTGTTGGTACTCCACCTGCTCCAAGATATCACCATTCCGCTGTTGTAAGTTATATATTTTTATTATTATTTTATCACTCCATTACATGCTAACAGACAGCATTAATCAAAAGTTTTCATAATTCGGTGGTTCCACAGAAGAAATTAATAAAAATCTGTTCATTCAAACGGGTAAATTAGCATGTAGAGCAGTCTTTCTCAAAGTGGGCAATAACGCCCCCTTTTCGGAGTTGGAGGCTTTCAGGGGGGCAGTAGAAGTCTCAAAGAAAATTAGAGGGCAGACAAATTCTATCTTTAAAAATCTGACGGAATCTAGCTGAATTAATTAATAATAGTTTTTTTTCTTCCTATGTAACAAAATTGTGTATTTTTGCCACTTTGTTAGTTAGTTTTAAATTATGTAAAGCACTAATAGTGGAATTATATCTTTTCGATCACCGTCATTAGTTCCTCAAAGTTTATATGGAAAACTGTATCGGACTATCCACCTTCAGTTCGTGCCGTGTTTGTGAAGTTCTCACAAGTTATTATATGGATAGGATGGATAAGGTCACATGCAGAGGCGGCTCTAGGGATCCAGACGTGGTAGGTCATTTGAAAAAAATGTGTGACTAATCTTTATTTGATATTGTGAAAAATGCCCATATATTATTAACTACATATATCAATTTGTAGAGTCCGCGACACTAAATACATGTTATGTTAATATAGTAAATTGGAAATAAATACACAATCCATGTACTTACGGCAAATTATTTTTAAGATATTAAGTTTTAATGTAGTTGTGCACAACATTAAAGTAAATAAAATAGGAGTTTGATTCTATTTGACAATGATCTTTTACGTTTTTTGTTTTGTTTCATTCTTCACCTTCATTCTAAATCGATAACAATACAAATAATTATTCTAAACCTTTCCCTAACTATCCAATTGAAAAACAACCATTGTTCCACACACTACAAGTGTGTAAAATGAAAAACTGACATTTGTTTATGTCACCATCTCTGTAAAACATATAATATTCACCGTGTTGTCTCCCCCACGGTCGTGACCTAAGCGTTCCTAAACTTTCTTCGGAAGCTAATTTTTACTTTGACGAAAAATATAGTTTCATCTCGTTTATTCTAAGGCGCGCATAGGGACAGAAGATGCCAAAGTGCACATTCTTTAAATTGACCCAGCGAATCGTATTGACTTGTGAATGAAAACTTCTATTATAGACAACAGATGTCACTGCTAGTCACTCGCCGCCGCCGCTGTTTCGGGTTACATTTTAAATAAATTAAGAATAAGACCAGTTGTTTTGATGCACATAATTGATTATTATTGTTGTCTTATTATTTTTGGGGGGTCAAACACCAATTGACCCAAGGGAAGAACCGCCGCTGGTCCTATCCATATAATAATGCATATTTAAAAATTATATTCGCAATAATCTTTTTTAAGGTACGCAACAGATGATAATGTAAAAAGGTAGTTAAAAAATATCGGGGGCACTACATTTTTTTTAATATCAAAGTTTGCAGTGGTCAAAATAAGATATTCTGAATATAAAATCAAAGTGCTTAAATTTATGGAACCGTTGGCGTGTTCCGCATTCGGCCGAAAATCCAATATCTGGTCAACTCTTTATTCATACTACTCTAACCTTCCTTTATTCCTTCCTTAATACGTATTTCTTTTATAAATTCCACCTGTGCATGTACTCATTTTCATATTTCAAATTTAACCTTTTATTTTTCAGGTCTATGGGTCGTCCATGTTTGTGTTTGGCGGCTATACTGGAGACATTTTGGCCAACTCCAACCTGACCAACAAGAATGACTTGTTTGAGTACAGATTCCAACACGGCCACTGGGTGGAGTGGAAGTTCACTGGAAAGTAAGAGCTACACCATCATCATCATTCCCATTAAGATATGAAATAATACAATCTATCTATATCTTCCACATAAACAAAAATGTAAATATTTGTTTGTTCAAAATCTTAAATCTCCTAAAGTTCTTCACCGATAGCTTTGAAATTTTGACACAACGTTGCATTCGATTACGCATGTGTTTTTATATACAAAAAGTCTATGGTCGCATCTGTCAAATCTGCAACAGTGAATTTCGCTCCCCAATATATATATCTAACGAAACAAGAAGAATTCGCTAATACTCGCATCTTTAAGTGTGTAAAAGTTGAAATCAGTTTATGAATTCATAATTCAATCAATTAGTTTTCTACATTGGAGTGCTTGCTGTTAAATATCGTGATTTAAAATATAACAAAGTCCAACACCGTAAGCAACACAGATAGTTTTTGACATTACCTCGTGATTGGTCAATACTGTTGTAATCTGCCTCGTAATTGGTTAATAGTGTTGTCATTTGCCTCGTGATTGGTCAATAGTGTTGTCACTTTTGACGACTTTTAAAAACATCAACATGAAAAACACAAGGGCGAAGCAAAGTTCAGATGCGTGCTCTACAAAAACCGATCAGAATATCAATATCAATGTCGAACCACTCAATAAAGATGATTTTCAACAATACACCAAGTGCATCGATGATAAACTCGAAAAACTGACAGCAGCTCTGGAACATAACCTAATTCAAAAATTTAGTGATATAATTAAAAGTAAAGTGACAATGGAATTGAACTCAATAAAAGAAAAATTTGTCATGCTCGACGAAATAAAGACCTCACTGGATTTCCTATCTACAGAATATGATCGCTTATGCAAAGAAGCCAAAGAAAATTCCGCAGCAATAAATAAATTATGTGTCGATAACCAACGTCTCCAAACAAACAATGATATTCTTACGAAGAAAATTGATTCTCTTGAACAATTTAATCGGAAAAATAATATAGAAATACAAATGGTTCCTGAGAAATCTAATGAAAATCCAGTGAACCTGTTTAAAAAACTTTGTTCAGCAGTTTCATTCCCAATTCGGACGGAAGAGATATTAGCTTGTCATCGTGTCCCTCAATCAAACAAAAGTTCCATTCGACCTAAAAATATTGTAGTGGAACTACCTAGCAGCTATACCCGAGATGCTTTACTGTCTGCAGTAAAAAACTACAATAAGAAATACCCAAATTGCAAACTCAACAGTGAACATCTGGAGATTACTGGAAAAACCCCTGTATATGTATCGGAACAACTTACTCCCAACAATAAAGAACTTCACGCCGCAGTACGTCACGCAGCCAAGGAAAAAAACATTAAATTCATTTGGGTATGGAATGGGAAAATATTTATTCGAAAAAATGAGAATTCCCCGGCAATATGGGCAAGTAGCAAAGACGTGTTAGAGAAAATCTAATTTCTGCATACATATACACATTTCTACATCCCTCTGACAATCACAATGGAAATGTCTTTATATTATCAGAATATAAGAGGCATGAGAAGCAAATTAATCTCTATAAACACTCTCTCCTCAAACTATGATGTTATATGTTTAACAGAGACATGGCTAAATTCCTCAATTCAAGATGCAGAGATACTGGATAAACGATACACTATTTTCAGACAAGACCGAGAAAAACTAACATCCAGAAAGAAAGACGGAGGGGGAGTTTTAATAGCTATCAAGAAAAACATTGTAGCCTATCAAATATATGATGAACCCTCTAATATTGAACATATTTGGGTAAGAATTAAATCAAACGAATCAAATAAAAAATTTACAAATATTTGTATAGCTTATCTTTCACCAGATATTGCAACTGACGCATTTACTAATTTCATCAACAAGTGCCAAGATATCTGTATTAAATCACACATCAATTCTCATACATTAATACTGGGAGACTTTAATATTCCTTCCATTGAATGGTCAGTTAACGCCAAAGATATTAGAAGAACGAGATATGCTATATTGGCCGCCGGACCGTAGGCGGAGTACTACCTAATTAGGGTACTTTGAATGCTGTCGGGACGTGTACGCACAGAAATCTGTTCTATGTATTAGTGCGGATACCTTAGCGTAAGCGAAGGTGTGCAGTAGTATTGGTGAACAAAACCGGCGACACTGGGCAAAACAATTCCACACAGTATGAACTGCTCATAGCACATCTCGTTCTTCTAATATCTTTGGTTAACGCCAACAATGATAGTAATTATGTTGAATCATTTGGTAATCAAAAATCTTCATTGTTATTAGAATTTCTACATTTCTCTAACTTACATCAGTATAACTATACAAAAAATGTTAACGGTAGAATACTTGATCTAGCTCTCTCTGATTTTACGCTTAATGTTCAACCTGCCGTCGCTCTTTCTAAAATTGACGTGCACCATCCACCAATTGAAATGGATCTAACTATTAATACAATGCACAATCTTAATGATAACCTTGAATGTCCTTTATTCAATTTCAAGAAAACTGATTATCTTAATTGTACCAAAGAATTATCCCTAATCGACTGGACCCCAACGGTAACACTAAATTGCAATGAGTCTCTTCAATTCCTATATAATAGCATCTGGCCAATTATAGAGAAACACTCACCAAAAAAAGTGAATAAAAACAAATATCCTATCTGGTATTCCAGTGTTGTTATCCATCAAATCAAAGAAAAAGACAAACTTAGAAAAAAATTCAAAAAGTTTGGGAATCCTAGAGACTATGATAGTTTCACAATCCTACGATCAAGGGTCAAAACTGGAATTCACAAATGCTTCCAATCTTATATTAATTCTATCGAAGACACTTTACATCATAGTACAAAACCACTATAGACTTATGCTAAATCAAAAGGTATGACTCACTTAATTCCTAAAATAATGCACGTAAATGAAACTGTAGCAAACAATGGTCATGAAATTAGTGAATTTTTCTCAAATTACTTCTGCTCTGTTTTTAATACAAATGATGTATCAAATCAACATGTAAATTGTGATTCTCAAGAAAGTACCTACTCGCTCAGTCATGTCGAAATTTCAAAGACTGAAATATTCAACGCTATGAAATCACTAAACTCAAACAAAGGTCCAGGTCCAGATGCCATTCCACCATTATTTATATCAAACTGTGCTAAATCTCTTGTTTATCCTCTTCATGTTATATTTCGTAAATCTCTTAAAGAAGGTGTTTTTCCTGATCTTTGGAAAACAGCACGTATCACTCCTATCTTCAAATCTGGGAATAAAAGTGACATCTCTAATTATCGCCCAATAAGTATACTCTCATGTTTTGGGAAAATTTTCGAATCCTCAATCTATAAAAGCATTTTTACACATTTTAAACATGTTTTAAGTTCTGTTCAGCATGGATTCGTATGCAAAACATCCACTACCACAAATTTAATCGAATATGTAGATTTTTTATGTACCAATTTTGACAAAAGAACACAAGTAGATGCAGTCTATACTGATTTCCAAAAGGCTTTCGATAAAGTCAGTCATCCTCTTCTGATCCAAAAACTAAAAAGAACAGGTTTCCATTGCAACCTCCTGAGATGGATTACATCTTATATCTCTAACAGGAGTCAATATATACAAGTTAATAGTTATGAGTCCTCTCCCAAACTTGTCACATCTGGTGTCCCTCAAGGATCCCATTTAGGACCACTACTCTTTATTATATTCATAAATGATCTAACGGCAAAACTTTTTTGTAAATGTTTACTATATGCGGATGACTTAAAAATTTTTCATCCCGTGAATTCACAAGAAGACTGCAAAACTTTGCAAAAAGACCTCCTCACATTGTCTCAATGGTGTATAGATAATAACATGGAATTAAATATTAGCAAATGTAATATCATCTCGTTCACGAGAAATGTCCGTAAAATTGATTTCCCTTACACGATCTGTGATGAAATCCTAAAACGAGTAGACTCCATTAGAGATCTGGGAATCTTACTTGACTAGAAGCTAACCTTCAGAAACCATTACCAAAACATTGTCAATCAGGCTAATAAAATGCTCGGTTTCATCACCAGAGTCACTAAATCATTTAAGAACACCAGTAACTTCAAAATCTTGTACTACTCATATGTAAGAAGCATCTTAGAGTACGGCTCTGTGATTTGGTCACCACATTATGCAATTCATAGCAGGAAAGTGGAGTCCGTTCAAAAAAAATACTTAAGAATACTAGCTTACAAATCTGGAGTACATCGGAATCTCAGTAACTATGCTGAAAGACTTACTCACTTTAAAGAAGTCTCACTCGCCAAAAGAAGAAACATATCAGATATAATCTCTCTGTTTAAAATCATTAACAATGTATATGATTCATCTTTAATTAATCAAATTAACCTTAATATAAGACCGAAATCCACAAGAAACCCTGTAACCTTTTGGATAGATACTTGTCGTAGTAATACAAGTTTTTTCAAACCAACATCAAGAATGACTCGATTGTATAATAGATACTGCAATCTTCTAGATTTAGATATATTTTCAAACTCAATTAATACCTTCAGAAAGAACTTACACATACACTTATACCTGATGATCTCCTCACTTAGAGCCATTTTATTATTTCATTTTCTTTACCAATCACCTACTTATGCATTAGCTCCACTATATATGATTCGTGCGTGCATATGTGCATATATGTTTGCATAGAATATGCGTACAGTGTACACACTTATGAGTGTGTTTGTATTTAAATTTGTATGTACGCATCTATGTATGTGTATATGTATGTATGTACGTGTATTTATATGTGTATTTAAATGTATGCATGTATGCGTATACATATTATGTATATATATATATATAATATATTAATAAGTATGTAAGTTTCTTCCTAATAATTGATTTCGATCCTCCTTGTTTTTATATACATTCTTGTAATTAAATTTATTATTACTGTAACTAACCAATTACTATTACACAAATAATATTGAGATGAATGTTGTGCTCACCTATAATTAGAAACATCATTATAACCATGTATAAATGTAAATTACTGTTAAAATTATGTGATGTATTCTGTTGGCGAGCCAATAAATAAATAAAATATACATATATTATATAGATGTCACCTGCGACTAGTAAAAACATGCTTTTTTGCAAAACCATTTGTTGGACGTAAAAGCAACATGCGCCTTTGTTTCTCTATCTGCCCTATGGTATAGTGCCATATAACAAATAATTTATTTTCATACAAACCCATACAATTTCCATAGGTTTGGTTCAAATGAATGTTTTTAAAATTAAATAGTGCAACTAACTTACTAACCATCACACTGTTTCTCCACGGGGTAGGCAGAGACCTGCTGTCTCAGCACACACTCCTTGCTTTATCAACATTCATACATCATCTCATACATATCCTGTTGTTATTTTAGAAACAAACAGTACATACCGATGGCCTAGCGTACACATGTGTTAAGTGGAGTTTTAAGTAAAAACAATACATTTTTTTGTAAAGCATTTTCCCTTTGTAAACAGATTTTTTGTTGGAATTTTTTTTTACTTATCTACGATGGATAAAAATCTAATATGTATATCCACATAAATTTTATTGCTTTATGTGTGCGCTAGGCCATCGATAGATAAAATCAGTAGTAAAAAGATTACAAGGTTTTAGAAATAATTGGAAGAATCAGTACCAATAACATGACCCTATGAAATATCTGGTGAGTGATTGTATACATTTTACCGGGCGGGGTTAGTACATTCTAGGGAATGATTCGAGGTAAAGATAAATGACATTGTATACAAAAATTATGTGGTGTATAAGTTTAGTGTATGTATGTAAACGTGTTTGTGTACCTATGTGTCTGAACCGGGTTAAGTAGTGGAGTTTGAGTGCGCATTGATTAAAGTTACTGGTACCGTTTTTCTGACTTGACACGACCCCGACTCAAGTATATGAATCACTTGATTTTGCCATCAAATCTATCAAGACATATATACGTGTATGTATGGAATAACGAAGATGTGGTCATGTTTCGTGATCCAAAAGACCGATCAAACGTAAATTTCAAATACAGAACTCTATTTCATTATTGTTATGAAATTTTCATTTCAATCGTATGGAATTGGAATATACGATGTCAGGCAAGTGTAAAAGAGACAGAGCATGTGCTAAATGGGCTAGAACCAAAAGGTAATAAGTCAGTGGCGAAATCGGTTTCCATTCAAATCTACTTGGAAGGCATTTCTAGTGTGTATTATCTATTCAGTGAGTGTATGTAAGATACAAATAGAAATAAGTATAATGCCATAGAATTTTCAGCATTTTCAACTGGAAATTGAATTCTATTCTCGGTCCAACATTAGAACAACCCGTGGACGCGCATGTCTCCGCCCCTTCTCTCCACTTCTACAAGGACGAGCGTTTACACATTCAGACCCACTATTTTAATAAATTAATTATTTTATTTTATTTGTCTACCGACAAATAAAACGAAAAATTAATGCATTTTATATATTCAAATAATGAGGATGATAGTATTACAATTCATATTGTACTTTATTTGGCATCAGATTTATCAAATCGGCTAAGAAATCAATCCAAAGTTGAAAATATCATCATTGGCATTAAAAAAAAAAAAAAAAATCCTCAGATGATTCATTTAAAATGTCAAAAGCTAACAAATTATCATTATTGTCCTCGAGTTCATCAACAATGTGATCGATATTCCAAAAAATTTTTTCGATACTAACAATATGTCGAACAAAGTTACTCCAATGTTCTGGTGTAACTTTTTCGATACCTTCTTGCATGAGTCGTCTTACGTCACTTATTTTGAATGAGGTATTGTTTACTTTGACATGCTGTTTAACCATTGACCACACCAATTCGATTGGGTTTAACTCACATGTTTGTGAGATATCAGGGTTTCCAGATAAAATATTTTTATACATATTTATAATCACTGTCCGTTGAGGTTTGTGCACCACCTATAAACATAAATAAAACCGATCAACACCAACATTCACAAATTTTATACATTTTATTACCTATCTATATCCTTGAATTATAAAAATGCATTGTTGTAAATCGAATAGTCATACAAATAACACATAAATAATGTTTACCTGTCCTTTTTTGTTTTTCGTAATTGGTGATAATGAATCGGCTGAACATCCATTTTATCGCAGGGTCTGAATGGGTTAATTTCTCTAAGCGCGGGCACTTAGAACGAAAGCCAAGGACATACTTAATTGTGAGCGGTGTCAGGAATTGAAGCCGAGCGATGGTGAAGGAACGAAGCGGTGGGGGTTGGTATGCGCAAAACAAACCTAATTTGGTACGCCAGCAGGACGTTCTTAACTTGGATCGAGAATAGAGTCCTGTATTTAACAGCTAACTTTGGCACGTTATGTAATTTGTCAAATTCTACAATGCCATTATTTATTTTTTTTTGGTTCTGCATATGGGCCACATATTTCCACCTTTAATTTATTGTTTTTAATTTAGTCTTGTCTATTTTCAGAACGCCTGGTGCTAGGTCAGCTCACGGTGCAGCAGTGTACGACAACAAGTTGTGGATCTACGCCGGATACGATGGGAACGCTCGTCTCAATGACATGTGGACTGTCAGTCTTACTGTAAGTCTGCTAGTGTTTAAATTGAGATTTTATGCATACATGTATAACTATACCTGCAACTGCACTACCGAGAGTTTGACTGCGATAAAATCAGGAATTACAGATGCTAATGTATGTTGCAATAATTGTTACCATAATACTGGGTGTTTTTTTAATCAGGCGGGGAGACTTTGATTACTTCTCGAGACTTCTTTTTAATACATTTTTTCGGGCAACGTGAATACATGACTCTTCGAAAATGAGTGTCAGGTTTCAAGTTACATATTCAAACATATTGTCAATTGAAATATGAAACTGTTTTATTTTAGATATGTATTTTGAGACGGAGAGAAATGCAAGTATCTTTTATAAATTCCTCAACGATTTATAATAGCATTGTGTCATTTATATTGCAAAGTATATAATTGTCTATCGATGTATGTAACTACTTGCATATTTATGACATATGATAATTATTTTGTTAGTAAAGTTGCTCTGATTAATAGAAGTACCAACAGATGGCTACCATAATACGGGCATGTGCCTAGTATGGTGGCTGTAGAAAACAAAAAACTTAGACATTAAAATTTTTATGAATAAAGAAACACCAACAAAAAAAAATGACACCTTTTGCTACATTTTTGATTTGTTTCAAAAGGCATGGCCTTTTTCGACACTAACACAAACATCCCTTGAATGAGTATCGCACACACATGTACGTTTTTTACGTCGAATGAAGACAATATGTTTTGAATACGACGTGTGGCCTTTGATATCTTATAGTGTTTGGTGCGATGCTGCGATTGCTTTGCGTTTATTTTTTAATGTATGCATTCTAATCTTGCAATAATTTTATAAATGTTAATTTTTATATGAGTAAGGTTGGGTAGGCAGTGCTTTTCTGGCCATATGGACTGCACACCCCTGCGTCCAGTGGGCTGTTGGGAGGAACAACTCTGAGCATACCATGGATGGAGGCCATCGAGACTCGAATAGTACAGGGGAAAGTAATGCGAATAGTAGATGAGATGTCATTATTACTACTGTTAAATCAATGTTTGTCATTGTTTCAGGGTGAGAACAAGAACTGGGAGGAGGTGGAGCAGCGGGGCCAGTGCCCCCCGACCTGCTGTAACTTCCCAGCGGCTGTGGCCCGGGGCCACATGTTCGTGTTCAGCGGACAGAGTGGGGCCAAGATCACCAACACGCTCTTCCAATTCAGCTTCAAGGAGAGAATGTGAGTTTTTGATTCTCACAAGAATTCTCTTGTCTTTACTGATTGAGTGACGTTGAAGGAATGGATTTGTAAATGGGGTTATTGACAAGTTCTCATGTAAATGAGCGAGAGGGAAGGAAAGTGTTGCTGTTTTAAATAATAATATTTATTTATTAATGCCCCTTCTAGGGGTTTTTACATATGAATAGTAAAAAATATGCATATTTATAAACTGCCTCAGTAACAATCTTTTAATTGAAGATCTCCACTGACTCTGTATAATTATTTCCATCCGTTAGTATTCTGGGTAATGAGGAATACATGAGAATTTCTGCACTGAAGTAAATCCCGACCTGTATAATTATTTATTATGTAATTATCCATATGTCGAAAATATTCAAAGAACTTCACGAAAGTCGTTGAACAACTGACTGATATTGTTAGCATATTTATTGGGTTAAAATTCAACAGTTTCTACACGTGTTAATTTGCAGCAATTATTCTTATCTCTCAACAGGATACATGGAAAATGTGTCATAGCTCTGAAAATTAATTACTAAGGTCCCATGGTTTTGTCATGCAAGTAATTTATCCTTGAAATGGCAATATGACACGTGTACGGTGATTTAGAATCTTTTCAAGATGAGTCACCGTGCGAGAACAGATAAACTATTATTTTTATTTTATTTCATTTTAGGTAATCCATCCGCTGTCTAGTACATTCTCAATGCGGGGATTATTGCGAAAATTCCAAATTATAAAATACCGTTGAGATTGTCTCCTACAATTTATTATATAAAATACTGAAATGAAAATACCGAATAGTACCGAAGATTAAGTCTTCAAAATGTTGATATTTATAGCTAGTTGGTAAATGTGTGATGTTATTGTATGTACAATGTCTGATGCTGCAGTTCCGTACCACTTGGTTAATTATTAATAATTTATTTCCTTTCAGGTGGACCAGAATCTCCACGGAACACATTCTGCGTGGGGCGCCCCCAGCCCCCGCCCGGCGCTACGGGCACACCATGCTGCCGCACGGACGTCACCTGTACGTGTTCGGGGGCTCGGCCGACAACACCCTGCCCAATGATCTGCATGCCTACGACTTGGACACGCAGACATGGTGAGCTGTTTTATGCAATTATTGTTATAAAGCGTGGTTATTAATGACTGAAATAATATACGATTCAAACCAAGGAAGTGAAGTGTATCCCTGTGCCCGAAGTAAGGTCAATTTTGTCTTACTTCGGGTGAAATCGATCAAACGTTTTCAAATATTGTAATTCTTTCTTGAATAGATAATCAATTTCACTGGCTTGTATGGGGCCTAGGAGTAGAAAGGTCTTATGTAAATTGGTGACATCAGTTTTCTTTCACATCGGTATAGTTCAACCTTTTAATGCTAGACACACATTCTCATTTTATTTATTTTAAAAGAAAGCAAACATTCCAGGTGTAGTGAAGGAGGACTAAGCCAGCCGAGGAATTGAATGTACATATGTATTTGTATTTAAAAAAATATTTTACATAACTTGCAGAGTTAGATTACATTATTAGTCAATACTTGTTACTTAATTATAAAAATTTTGAATTTAACAATATTTACGTGGAAAATGTTAACATCAAGTTCATTTCTATGATTAAAACAATTAAAAAAAAAAAATTTACCTATATGAATTTTATGTAAAAAATATGAACTACAAAACAGCTGTCATCATAATAATAAACTGAAAACTATCAGAGCTTAGTAATAATGATATCAATTGAAAAATTTGCAATTATTAAAAGTAACAATGTTATTTAATTTGATTAATTTAAAATTATTAAAAATTCAATACTAACTAACTAACCATCACAACATTGTCTTGGCTCACACTCCTTCATTCACATTCATAAATACTATTCGATTATATTACTATAAACGAAAATACATTGTATTTCAGCTTTGCCTGTCTAATTGTGACAAATGCACTTACCTCATTGATATGATAAAATCATTATATTCAGCAATCCGAGAAGTCTATAACTTTGGCTTTGATTTGCAGGTCTGTGATTCACCCGTCCTCAGAGTCCCAGGTGCCCTCGGGAAGACTATTCCATGCCGGGGCGGTAGTGGGAGACGCCATGTTCATATTTGGGGGCACCGTCGACAACAACGTGCGCAGCGGAGAGATATTCAGATTCCAGGTAACTAATATTTTCAAGAGCACAAACATACAGTTTTTGTAAAAAAAAACAAAATTCTTGGCACATATTTGACCATTATCACCTCTTGCCTCCCCCTCAGGGTCGAACCTCCCCCTATGCAAATGCTATAGCTGCACCACTGACAACCATACGTAACTCAAGAGAAGAATAACATTTAAAAAATATATATTTCTCGTAAAGCGAAACCATTTTATAAATCTCACATTAAAATGAAATTGTTTGAAAACACCATATTGTTTCAAACGTAAAAATAACAAAAACTTTAAATACTAGAACAATTTTAATAACACAATGAAACAGGAATAAGAAGAAAATGTTTGCTCCATCGCTACGCACCCAAATAGCAAATTTGGACTCTGATGCACGTTCCAGCGCCGTTCGAAACCATATTAATGTTGTGTGACATCCCATAGGTTCTTTCACTTCATAGGTGGATTCTGGGATTCGCACATATGAAGCCGCTCGTCTTATTCCAATTGGTGGATTTTTTCTATGGAGTCTTAGCCCACTGTATTTGTATGGGCAAGTTCTATGTAGTTGTTATACTAATACTAACTAGTTGTTCGAACTGTAGTAATGTAGTGAATCTTGTACACCGTAGTTTTTCTTTGAGAGTTCACCGCACAATTGCTCATTAGAGAAAACTGCCACTGCCTAGGGGTAGAAGCTCCTATCCGCAGGTCCGTTTACAAAATTGCATGCCATGTGCATCTTGTTCCAATTTTGTAAACGGCCATTAAACTTGCATACAATTACATACAGATTCAAGCCTAATTTTGCTTGAGTTTTTCCATTTTCTATAAATAAACTCAAATACAGCAACTTTGTTTCCCTATATTTCCATTTGTGGCTGCTGCACCATTAGTGATAAGAACTGGAGGAACTAAATGAACATCTACCATTTAAGAAATTATTTTTTAAAAAGATATGCAGCCATCTTGGTCATTAGTGTCTGAGCTTCTGTACCAATGATGATTATTTGACTTGTATTTTTTTTTTTTTTTTTTTATATTAACTCCACACAGGAGGCCCTGAAGAAAATAATTTCCCTCAGGGCCTATGTCATCTTTGGGGATGCTGTGTGGAGGGTCTTTTTGTGGAGAGGAAGGAGTGAACATGGGTCTTGAAGAGTCCCATGTTGTAGGAGGGAGGAAACACAGAGGCCGGCAGTTCGTTCCACAGCCGAGCTGTTGAACTTAAGAACGAATCGTAGAAGCGACCCGTTCTCATGTGACAAATGTCAACCGTGTACAAATGTTGGGCGCGCGTTTGGCGTGTATCCCGACTACGCACCGGTGCCGAAGGGATCAATGACGCTAGTTCCTCAGAGCATCTTCCATTGTAATACCGATAGAACAAGGACAGCATACCTACCTGACGACTGTGCTCTAAAGATTGCAGTCCGTTTGTTAAGATTGGGGAATCTATCAAACGGACCGCCCGTTTTTGCACAGAGTCAAGGGTTTTTTTCAGGTATTTAGGGGCTCCGGACCAGAGATGGCTGCCAAATTCGACAGTAGGGCGCACTTGCGATTTGTACAGGGTCAGCAGTTGTGTACTATTAAAGTATCTGCGGGCCCTGTACAGTACGCCCAGCTTCTGAGAGGCCAGCTTTACTCTGGCTTCGATGGAGCCCCCATACCTGAGCTGGTCACTTATAGTTACACCAAGCATATCAATGGAAGGCCTGTTCGGAAGATTGCTTCCGTTGAAGGAGACTAGGTTATCATTTAGATCCCTTTTAGACGTAATCAGACAGGATTGGGTCTTTGAAACATTAAATTCGACGAGATTATTTTTACCCCAGGAGGAAATACTCTCGAGATAACCGTCCATTCTCTGCTTCAAAGCCCTCCGAGCCGTTGGAGTTTGTGTGCCCTTTGGGGGCTTGTCAAACAAAAAGCTATCATGAACTGTACTGTCATCCGCGTAACAATGAATCGGTGCACATGTATCCCTTCATTACAACAATGCAGAGCCAATGATTATGCATATCTGTTATAATAAATGGTGTGCTACTATGAAAAACTGATTAATTGTTCCTTTCTTTTTGTAGTTTTCTTCATACCCCAAGTGCACCCTGCACGAGGACTTTGGTCGCCTGCTGCTGTCGGAGCAGTTCTGCGACGTGGAGTTCCTGGTGGGTGCCGGCGAGGAGCCCGTGGCATGTCACCTGGCCATGGTCGCCGCCCGCTCCAGCTTCCTCAAGAACAAGATCAAGTAGGTTCAACCAAATACTCTAGAATGGTTGTAATACCTCCAACTTCTGACATTTCCCATAACTTGTGATGGCAGTATATATATATGTTATAAACCTACCACCGTCACCAAATACTACATATATAAATTCAATTATTTGTGACTGGAAGGACTGCAACATGTTAACACTTGTGCCTCTATAGGTCAGCATTTCCAGCCAATACAATCAAATACTGTCAATATTTGACTGGATTTGGGCGCATTATTAATATTCTAGGATATTTGTCTCAACAGATTAATGTTTATTGGAAAAGCTTTTGTAAAACAAATACAGTAGAACCTCGTTAATTCGAAATCCACGGAACATCAAAAATCAAATTTCGAATTAACGAATTCCCACGTAATTCGAAATTTTATGCAAAAAAAAAAAAAAAAATACGCCGAAAATCGATTTTCTCGGCCGCCTCTTCAACTCCGGGTGGAATTTTAGTTGTAAATTCGTATTAATACCAATTATTTCTTTATTTTCGCGGCCGATTACCGTAGCGGCGGGCCCTTTAAATTCAGATATTCGCAATAAATTCGTAAAAATGCTACATATTTACGCGTAAATCGAGATTTCGCTGCCGATTTCGGTCGTGGCCTACCCTTTAAATTGAGATATTCGTAAAAATACGATATATTTCCGCGTAAATCTAGATATCGCGGTAATATTCCGTCGCGGCCGGCCCTTTATTTCAAATATCCGAATTTAAATTCGTAAAAATCCGATATATTTCCGCGTAAAATGAGAATTCGCGTCCATATTCCGTCGCGGCCGGCTCTTTAAATTCAGATATTCGAAATAAATTCGCAAAAATACGATATATTTCCGTGTAAATCAAAAATGCGCGGCCGATTTCCGTCGCGGCCGACCCTTTAAATTCAGATATTTGATGTAAATTCGTAAAAATATGATATATTTCCGCGTAAATCGAATTTTATCGGCAGTTTTTCGTCGCGGCCGGCCTTTTAAGTTCAGATATTTGAAGTAAATTCGTAAAAATATGTCATATTTCGGCGTGAATCGAAATTTTTCAGCCGATTTCCGTCGCGCCGTATTTTTTAACTCGGATATTCGAAGTAAAGTTAGTAAAAATATGATATATTTCCGCATGAATTGAAATTTCGCGTCCGATTTCCGTCGCGGCGGGCCCTTTAAAATTCAGATATTCGAAATAAATTCGTAAAAATACGATATATTTACGCGTAAATCGAAATTTCGTGGCCGATTTCCGTCGCAGCGGGCCCTTTAAAATTCAAATATTCGTAATAAATTCGTAAATATACAATACATTTACGCGTAAATCGAAATTTCGCGGCCGAGTTTTGTCGCGGCCGACCCTTTAAATTCAGATATTTGGTGTAAACTCGTAAAACTACGACATATATCCGCGTAAAACGTATTTTCTCGGCCCTTCAAACTCGGATATTCGAAAAAAATTTGAAAAAGCACGACATTCCAGTGAAAATCGATTCAGATTTACAAAATAATAATACTAATTAGGACGATGTATAACCACGTAAAAATACATTTGTCGGCGTTTTACCGCCACGGCTGACTTTTAGATTCAGATTTACGAAATATTATGATTTATTTTCACAAAAATCAAATTTTTTCGAATTACACGAACAAATTTTCGTGCGCGGACAAAAATAAATTTCGAATTACGAATTAACGATTTTCGAATTAGCGAATCAGCGGAAATTTTTTTGGCGAAAATTTCGAATTATGCGTTTTTTCGAATTATCGCGGTTCGAATTAACGGGGTTCTACTGTAGTCATTATCTTTGGTTGGTTCAAAATCTAATTAAAATTCAAATATTGGAATGAAAGTTTGCAAAAGTACCTACTTTTATGAGAACTAGTTAGGTAACTTCATTTCTATGGTAGTAATTTGTTGAATTTCATTCTAATTTTAAAATGAGTGTGGTAAAATATGGACAAAGCATTTTTCATTTGTTTATTTTACTGTTTCCAGAAAATTTTGGTACAATTTTTAATTTCCGAATTTAGTAACTGTAATTTACGGTTCATTTCTGGACAGGAGTGTATTTTGTTTTGATAATTTTGCAGCGTTGTAGTACAAATATGCATAATATTCTTATTGTTACTGTAGATCTGCTGTAGAGGTGCGTGAAAAGGAGGCGGAAGCGGGGAATCCTCAAGGAAAAGGGGAGAAGTTGTGTGTGAAGCTGCCAGAAACAGAACCAGAAGCATTCCGAATGGTGTTGAATTATATTTACACCGACAGGATTGATCCCATGGAGAAAGGTTATATTATTACATATTCATAAAAGAGCGCAGACTTGTGAAAATTTCCAAGATATTATGATTCCAATTTTCTAGTGACAGTTAAAATCATTTTCTTTTAAAATATTCTATTATTAGGTAGGTCTAATTTTTAAAATGGCACTTAAATTCAAAGCAAATTTTGAGTTCATTGAACCCATTGATTGCTTCCGTGGTCGAGGGGTAAGGCTCTTGACTAGCGATCCGCGATAGTGAGAAGGTCGCAGTTTAAAATCTCAGCATGCGCAATTTAATTTGATTTGTGTTATATCACAATTTAATCATTCAAATTGTATAAGGTATATTTGAGATGGAAGATACTCTCAGTATCACCCTAGTGTAAGACCACCATTCGGAATTGAAACGCTGCTCGAAATGGCTTTAGTCGTGTTTGGTGACCAGAACTGAATAGCCAGGTACTTCCAAACCATGCTCTTCCCATCTCCTTCCTCTCCTCACTATCTTCAGCCTCACAACATACCCCAATTGGACATGCCATAGTCTCAATGGCTCCTGATGTTTAGGAGCAGTTGGGACTCTTGTGCGGTATTCAAGCAAAAAATTCACGCATGACTAACTAACGCACACCACAGACAGCAGTAATTAGTATGTTTGACTTGTGCAGACCTGTGAAAATCACACAATATTATGATTCCAATTTTAAAATAATTTTCTGTTAAAATATTGTACTATTGGTAGGTACCTATTTTACCGCTTGTCTGAATTCTTCACACAAGCAGTTCCAATTTTTAAATGACACTTAAATTCTAAGCAAATTTGAGTTCATTGAATCAGATTTCACACAGGACTAACTTACAAACAGCACAGACAACCGAAATTAGTATGTTTGATGTTATGCAAGTAAAAAATTGATAAAGTTGACCCAATCCCAGATGGAAATGGCCTCTTCCACAAATCTTCACCAGTCCTCTGCCTTTTCATCTGATATTTCCACATAGTCAACTTACTTCTTCTCGGTCTGTCTTTACATTGCTTATACTGGGGCACCCATTTGACCGTGGTTTTCATTTTATTTAATCCACAAAATGACATTAAGATTCTTTTTAGAAAACCCATTTTTGTAGAGCCTATTTATTATAATTTTTTTTACATTAACTCCACACAGGCCCTGAGTAAAATAATTTCCTTCAGGGCCTAAGTCATCTTCAGGGATGCCGTGCCGAGGTAGGAGTGAACGTAGGTCTTGAAGTGACCCATATAGTTGGAGGGAGGAAAAACACAGGCCAGAAAATTGTTCCACAGCCAAGCTGTTGAACTCAAGAATGAGAAATGACCCTTTCTCATGTGACAAATGTCAACCATGTAAAAATGTTGGGCAAGCGTTTGGAAATTTTCCCGATATTGCACCGGTGCTGAAGGAATCAAAGACGCTAGTTCCTCGGAGCATTTTCCATTGAAATTCCATAGTAAAAACATTTAAAAATACCTTCTAATTTTTCACGAAAAAAACAGCAGAAAAAATTCAGTCGAGATAAAACACAAAAATATAAAAATGCTTACCGCCTGAACTATTAGCTTAAATCTAATAAAAATATAGCACGCAAAGTCAGTTGTACCAGCAATTGGAAAAAATTCTGAAACCTATTATTTTCAAATATGCACACATTCTGAAAGGGTTAAGTAGATTTTTGACCGAAAATACCAGTGGCAAATATACTAACCAGTAACCTATAAATGGTTAAGGAAATGAAGGAGGGGAGGTTCTGGGAAGGAAAAAGGTTAGGAGCTCTGTCGTAATTTGTCCATCTGTTTCATGCATTGTTTATGAGAGAGTGTGAAAGGTTACAACAAAACTATCAGTGGTGTACCTAATGTTAATTTTGTCCTTTTCTGTCCCATCCTAAAGAGTGTGTTACATTTCCAGTGTCGGAGCCATTCTGCCCGTGGATGGTTGAGCTAGTAATGGAGGTGTACGGTGCCGGGGTGCGCCTGCTCATCCCGCGGCTGCAGCGCCTGTGCGCCCGGTATCTGCGCGCGGGGATCAGCACCAACACGGTGCTGCACGCCTTGGCCGCCGCTCACTCTCGTCACCTGCTCGCCGTCAAGGAGTACTGCCTAAGGTGGGTGCACATAACACGGCTTAGCACCCTCTGTTTAGATGAAAGGTCAACTAAACATAGGTGGTCACCAAATTTTTATTGTCACATTTTTTAATTGACTTTTCAACTAACAAAAAAAAAAATCTTTTAATTTTAACATTATTTTTACGGGTATAAAAGGACTTCTGATGAAAACCATTGTCGGAATCATAACTTAGTAGTTTTGGTGCTATTTTTACAGACCTGAGAAACGGTCAATACTTAAATAAAGAAGTATATAATTGTTCAATTATTTTGAAACATTAACTTCCCGTCATTTAGAGACGATAATGTGAACCTCAGACTGAATTGGAGATTTATTAAATTTGTTGCAGATTCATAGTGAAGGAATCCAACTACAACCAGATAGTAATGTCGGCTGAGTTTGAGACCCTGGACCAGTCCCTGATGGTGGAAGTGATCAGGAGACAGCAGCAGCCCGCACAGAGATGCGCCCCGGATCCAGCCGACGAAGTCAGCGAAGGTATTAACCATTATAATTTTTTTTAAAGAAAGAAAAACATTCCTGGGTGAAAAACACTCGACGCTTGTCTTAACGGCGACGATATTAACACTTAATATTGATGTCCAGGTACGACCCTGGAGCAGGACATGGCGGTGTTCCTGCAGAGCGGGGGTCGGGAACTGTGCGATCTGACGCTGGTGGTGGGCGGAGTGGCGGTGTCCGCACACAAGGCCGTGTTGGCCGCGCGCTGCTCTTATTTTGAGGCCATGTTCCGCTCTTTCATGCCGCCTGACAACACAGTCAATGTGAGATTATTGATTCTTGACTTTCCGTACTTGCAAATACAATCCTGCCATATATGTATAAGGTAAGAGATTGCATCACTCAGGTAACATAAAAAGACATTGCAAAATAACACAATATGGTGAGGGTATTATTGTTTCTCACCCTGCACGTTGCTTGTCTCTTCTAGGGTTAGCTCTCACTTCTGAAGGCAGGTGGAAACTCAATTGGCAATTAGCTGATTTTGCGATGATAAAAGAATGAGACACATTCATTCATATGATTTACGATTCTTGCAAATCTTAAAGACTTATTACTGGTTGTTTGACAGAATTGGAACAATTCATCAAATTTCTAACTTCATATTCCGTTCTGTGAAAGTTCCATTCAAGTTCTGTTACTATATCACTATGGGCCAGTTGGTTTACAGAACTGATATAAGAACAGAACTTGAAAATTAACTTTGGAATTTGATGGATTGTTCAATTTTCTAAATTTCAATTTTTATGAATGTTCTATTCAAGTTCTGTTATTATCCAAGTACTGTGAATGAACCGGCCCATAATGAAATAATAGCAGAACTTTAAATTTAATTATGAAATTCTAATTCTTAACTTTTTAACTTTAAATTTAATTCATTTTATTATTTTAAGAACATTACAAAATTGTTCATTTTAACTAGTTTTAAAATAAATATGTAAAGAAGAATTACATAAATAATGTAAAAAGTGGGTATCAACTATACTAGCAATAGAGCTTGCCTTTTATGTGCACATCCTTTCTAACCCGTAGATTTTAAATTTGATGAATTGTTCAAATTCTACAACCCGTCCTAAACTATCAGGACATAAATATAAAAGAATAAAAGAAGTAAGTAAACAACAACAAAAAATAATGCAAATGTTTTCAATGCTGTAATAAGATTTACACATAGACATATGAATATTAGTAGACCTGCCCTAAGTGATTAAAAGCGTATTATCCCCACTCCCCATACCGGTTCAATTGAGCCGGCTGGGCTCGCATATGGCCTCAAGTGAAATTTGAAAACGTGACGTCATCATTCTTGTGCGAACTATGGTCGAGGCATCATCGGTTCATTTTACGAAATAACACGGCAAAATGTTGACTTGTACTATGAAAACTTGTAAAAATAGATGTGAAAAAGAGAATAAACCCAATTGTCGTATTACATTCCATAAGTAAGCATTATTTTACTTTATTTTAAGCTTATTCACACCGTATTATATGGATCAGTTTTAGAAACATATACTATCACATCACAATGTAGCGATTCTCAAGTGTGCTCATTGTTGTTTACTGGGGTAAGTAAATTATGAGACATTTGTAAAAGTGTCTTAACTAAATACTCTGAAACTAACTACGACTCTGAAAATAGAAGCTGCCTTACTTTGCCGAATTTGGACTTCGCAAATTAGTTCATAACGTGGCGAGTAATTTGCGCTCCCATGTAGAAATGTCTATTCATTCAAAAGCAGATTTTACTTTTAAGAACTAAATGGTGATATTATAATGCGAGATGCCTATTTACTGTCAGATTGATTTATTGACGAATCACAGTCAGCCTTACTCCCTTCGTTCTTCAACAGTTGATTTTACCCCTCGCCATAATCTTCTCGTCTATTAATTCCTATGTCTGTGGATTTACAGTAGAAAGTTTAAATTTTGAGAATTTTGAGTTTGCATTTCTTCTTTCCAGATTCAAATATGTGACATCAGTCCCTCGAGGGAGTCTTTTGACTCCTTGATGAGATATATCTACTACGGCGAAACCAAGATGCCGCCAGAAGATTCACTGTATCTTTTTCAAGCCCCTTTTTTCTACGGTAAGTAGTTTATTTGTTTGTTAATTATTTAATCTCTATTATCATTGTCATCATCAGCATTACGATTGTTAGAGATTCCTTGATGCCTCAAGAAAACGCCTCCAATCCTGCCAGTCTCCTGCTTTCTCCTTTCAGTTCATTGTCTTCACTTGGCCCAGTGGCTCGCACAAACTGCTAACTCGAATCTGGAGAAACTTATGGCTACTGGTAACTGTTTGACAAGAGAAGCATAGGAAGATCTCTGAAGCCCCGGAATGATCAAATAACATTTTGTTCGGTGTCGGTGTACGTGCTCCCCAGGCAGTACACTTCCGCCAGGAGTCTTGTTCACCAGGGGAAATTGTGGTAGTAGTGATGATCCTTAGATTTAGTAATAGATTGGCGTAGGTCTTTAAATTGTCATTTTGAAATTGGCACTACAGTGAAATCTCAATCGATCGTTCCTCAAATAATCATTTTCCTGTGTATGTCGTTTATTTCTTCCAGTTCCAAGTTAATTTCATACAAAACTGCATATTAAAAAAATAAAATATGTCAAACGAATTGGAAAAAGTTGCTAAGGAATTTTGTTTAAACACATTCTTTTTAAATGTGAAATGTGTATATAAAAAAATTAAACATTTAGGTATGAATGAAGGTTTTTTTCCACAGTTTTACTAGAATTATCATTTAAACCACTCAGTTTTTCTTCTATTTTACTCGTTGTCATTAGACTTTCTAACAGCGGGGTGCGCTTTTGTTTATATTTTTACTTTCTAGTTTTTGAGCATTTCAACCTTAAAATGAACCTTTCGGTGAAAAGAGTATATACTCACAAAAAATTTACGAACTGTGATGGGCCATTGTACTCTCTCTATTAGATCTGATAATATGAACTCCATATTTGGAAAGTATATTCCAGAGGAAGTTGCACATATTTTTTTAATATTTTTAACATCATGTCCGGTATTAGGTCAAGGAAGGCTTTCCAGATTAAATATGTTATTGAATTTGCTCTTTTCAAAATCTCAGTGATATGCGATTCCCGTTTCAAGTCTTGTGATAAATGTGATATGGTAACTCTAAGGTCTTGTTGTAACGTCACTGCTTTCATAGGCGTTCCATTAAGTTTGTATGCAAGTTTGGTGTCAGTTTTTCTAATACTTAGAACAGTTCATTTTT
This sequence comes from Hesperophylax magnus, assembly GCA_026573805.1. Classification (NCBI taxonomy): domain Eukaryota; kingdom Metazoa; phylum Arthropoda; class Insecta; order Trichoptera; family Limnephilidae; genus Hesperophylax; species Hesperophylax magnus. Next base: position 21,592,105 of record JAIUSX010000018.1, on the reverse strand, counting down.
CAACATTATTATATTTATTTTTGGATCACGAAACACATCTACAAGGCATTTCTTGTGTTCTTCTTTATTCTATGAATATTACACATACTAAATGTATATTTTTTCTCTGTTTGTTAATTTGAACTGCATTATTTCCAGGTTTCACCAACAACAGGCTGCAGGCATTTTGCAAGCAGAATCTGGAAAACAATGTGACTTATGAGAATGTCCTGCCAATTCTTCAGGCCGCCGACAAGATGCAAGCCACCGACATCAAGAACTATGCACTCAGCATGATTGTACACAACTTCTCCAAAGTAAGATTGATGCAGACTGTCATTTTACACATCTTTTGTAGTCTAGAGCCGCAGGACTCCAACCTGAAGCAGTGGAGAATAGAGTGAAGAGCTCATGATGGAATGGCGGATGACCACAGCGTAAATTTAACTCAGCAAGATGCAGAAGATTAGATAGTAACCAAACGGAGGCCATCTTGCCAGGGTTTAGAAAAAAATTTGTTAGTATCATCACGATTTTGAAATGTGTCGGCAAAAACTTGATGATTTATTCTTGCGATGTGTTAAGCAATGTCAATGAATTGTGCCCTTCTACAGGAAACTACAAATCTATGGTGTTAGGTCAAAATTGTAAAATGAGAAATGTTTGAATTTTATTTAATAATCATTTTTAGATTAGTGAACCATCTCTAAAACAAAGTCACTATCCGCGTCTGTCTGTTTGTGCGCTTAGTTCTTCTAAACTATGCCATGGAGTTTGACATGGAATTTCTTTCGGAAGGTTTATATATATAATACATAGATATTATATTTATTGAAAGTAGACAAAAGTTGAGCAACTCCTGGTACATGTCAGTTAGTTTTAATATAAAATAGGATACTTATCACTAAATTACTTTTTTGGGACTTATCGTAAATTGACTACAGAAACTCTCAAATTAGTCAGAGAAATTCTGAAGTATGTAATTTCATTGTGTATTACCCAGAATTTGAATTCGAGACGGAGAATTCTCTATTGCAATTTTATCTTTAACATTAATAAAATGTATCGACTCTCCCAAGTCAAAAAGGCATAAATGACAAATCTCTACTTTTATGAGAACAAACACGTCTTTTTCTTCTGTAGTACTCTGCCATCGATGGTTGGTTGTGTCGGCCTTTTGGCTTGGAACAGTCGATATCCTCACCGAAAAACATCAAACTATACTGTGTTGTGTGGTCCAAAACAAATCAGGTGGCCAAGCTGCCGCAGCTGAAGAAGCTCAGCAAGGAGATGCTGCTGGACATCATCGACGCTTTCGCTGATGAGACCTCCGAGGCCAGGATCTGCCAGGACATGTCCTCGGCGAGTCTGCACAGCGACACGTGAGGAACGCTGTCCGCCTAGAGCGGCGAAACACGCAAGTGAGGAGACAGGCGTGTATAGGTCAACTTTTTAGTCATGGCACTGAGCGCTACTTTTTCTAGATAACATACTTTAAGTATAAAAACTATTAACATTAAAGTGTGTCAGAAAACAACTGCTCTCGGTGTACAAATCAAGCATTGCAAACTTTGTTCAGTTGATTCTTTTGGTCATTGCACTAAACAGTCGCAGGCGATAGTTAATCACTAAATATGTTAATTTTAAATACAAACAGCATAATACTAAAGCGTGACAGAAAACAACTGCTCTCAGTGTTGTACTAATCAAGCAATGGTAAGCAACCAAAACTGTTCAGTTATGGCACGTACAATTCTGTTATTAACTTTTTTAGTCATGGCACTGAACAGTCGCAGGTATTACCTAATTGGTATATAATGTTAATTTTAATTATAAAATGCATAATACTAAAGCGTGACAGAAAAGAATTTGGTGTACTTGGTAGACCAACTTTGGTCAATTACAACACAAACCGTTAACTTTTTTTTATTTTAGCCCTTTTTGAATGTATTGATTGATTGAATTGATGGCTTAAAGCTGTACCAATGAATTTGGCTATTTATTTGAATGACAGATTTATAATATGTGCCATATTATGCAACCCTGGATTCACAAACTGGATGGACGATGGACATCCCAAGTCAGAATAATATATTCATAGGCACCAATAGTGACATATAATGCTGAACTTCTTCGAAATAGTGTTGTGATAAAGGTCTGTGAAAATGATCTGATTGGTGTTGTTTCTTTATAATATATGTGATTAAAACAATGTTAAAAATAAAGTAAGTAAGGCACTAGGAGATTTATTGCAAAACTGCCATAATTTGTATTTAAAAAATATTAATTCCACATGAAGATATTATGCTGAAGTGTTATTTAATTTCTTTAAAAACGGGTTTCCAACAAAAATTCTACCAGCATGCAGCTAATGCTTATCCATCACATACAGTATACGAATTACTGACACACGAAAGTTTATTTATAGAAACATTTACAAAACAGATTTCCAGACATTAATATTTTGATTTCCGTAAACCCTTGGAAACCCGTATTTGAAGAAAAAGTACTAGTAAAACCCAGTTTTCTAACAAACGTTTGGTAAAAAGTTGCTAGGTTTAATGTAATGCTGTCTCTTTTATGACAGAGTGTGCCAAAATGAGATGTTAATCGACGTTTCTAATTCTGTTACAAATGGCTAAATCCACACAATATAATATTTATTATGTGAATTAGATAAATTAAATGGCCTTCTTGTATTTGTTATAATTACTCTAACCAACAGATGCTTTATAGCAATGCTTAGACATTCAATTTGATAGACCAGCTAATCGGTGAAAGGGGAACAAACCAAGTAGTGCGGAGTGTGGGAGGTGACTTAACTACAAATCCAAATCGGGTAAACAAAAGTTCTGGCTTGTTTTCAAAATTGAATATTTTGTTACATTATTTAGTTTTAGACAGTTTTACAATTTACCCACCTCACTCATTTTTAGCGTCGCTACTCTTGGATGTTCGTTTAAAAATAAACATTCAATGAAATCTTCGGCGGTCTATGTATGACTGATGTCGTAGTTTATTCAATGCATTTTCGAACCCTCCTGGTGCCAAAAATATGGTCACATGGTTTGCCTCCAGTTCTTCGGAATGATACCCAGATTTCATGTCAGGGCAAATCTATCAATTTGGGTGTCTGTGAATGTACTGCAATTCAATTATCTGTTTCGCTTTTGGATAATTGATATGGATGTTATCCTAGACCATGCTTATTGTCTTTTAAAATTATTAATGTTATTCAATATTGAATTCATGAAACACAATCAAAATATATCGTCGTTCAGCATGCAACACCGTGAATATGACAGGAAATAAAAAAAGTACAAAAAAGGTTTATGCGTTACCTGTATATCAGAGAATATACGTAATATCCATTCCTGTATCCATCCTTGTTCTTAACAAGAATGCTCAATTTTAATACCTTGGAAGCAAAGCGAAAAATATTTTTGAGTAAACATACAATATTGAAAGAGGTTAACTTATTACAGCCTAACAATTATACTCGTGAGAGATCGCAATTTTTTAAACTCTAAAAGCAAGGATTCTGCCTATCAGAACGCGCCAATCAACAGAGCGACTCAACTGCTTAACGATTCTGCGTTGACCATCGACATTTTCAACGTCACTTACAGGCAATTCAGGGACTCTCTTTTGACACATGTTACAAAATGGTAAAACTGCCCCCATCACCTTTTTATACTTACCTCAAATTTGTAATCTTCTCCATAATATATTGGCGTATAACCGTTTTATGGAGAACGTCAATAAATAAAACATTGTTCAGGAGAGAGAAAGAAACTACAACACACGCTTACATATATAAAAAATCACAAACATCACTTTTGGAAAAAGTGTCGCATTTGCGGTATGCATATATATACAGATTAAAATTTGGTACGTAATTTGAGATATTACCATTTCAACAGTGGCAAACTAAACTAGTTAATCCATTGTTTACAATTTCTATATTATATACTAGGTTAATTTTCATTGATGCATTTTATTAGAATATAATATCTAGTAGGTATCTAAATATATTTCATCTTGAGATTAGAATATAAATATGTAATATGTAGTACATACTTATCTGAATGTATTGTATCTGAAGAAAAAAGTATAATAACAGCACGCAAGTAGAATTATTATATCTTTATCTATGACTAACTCTATGAATCTAAAGATAAATAAAAATGCAAGGTTATTCCACACTGGCAATGTTATTGTAAGCTTCATAAAAACAAATAGTAATAAATACAGCTGGATCTTACTCATAACTATAGACAATTTCAGTAAGTACTTAAACATGCTCCTATAAATGGATATAATAGAAGTAGGTTGTTGTAAAGTTATTATTTATTGTCACTTAGGTATAAGTATTTATCACTTTAATTAGTCATTGTCACATTTGACGTCATCACATTTGACATTGTCACATTTGACATTGTCACTATTGACATTGTCACATTTGACATTGTCACAGTTGACATTGTCACATTTGACTTTTTCACCTTTGACATGGTGACATTCAAGATTGCCACATTGACATTGTCACATTTGACATCGTCACATTTGACTATTTTACTTTTGACATGGTCACATTTAACATTATTACATTTGACAACGTCACATTTGACATTGCCACATTTAACATCGTCATATTTGAAATTTATCGCATCATTTCATCATAAATCTGCATTCAGCGCCATTTGTTGCCATCAATCTGCATTTCAGTCTCCGTCAACCACCGATTTTTCACCTGTCAGCGATTGTTTACATTTTTGTCAACATAATGCTTGAAGTTGAAGGCTTAATCAACAGTTGATTAAGCAAACAAATTTGACAAACTGCTGACAGGCTGAGAATCGGCGGTTAATGTAGACCGTTCAAATGTGAAAAAATTTAAATGGCACTAATTGCTGATTCGTGACAATGACAATATTTTTCTGTTTTATGCTCCGGCCTTCAACAGGTAAAAAGGCACTATTTAGACCAAAGGTAACTTTTAAAAGTTTCTGTTATAGTAAAGCTTTGAGCGTAATAGAAGTAATGAATGTAAAAATGATGTGTGATATTGTTTATTTTTACGAGTTGTGAATTAATTAAGTATTTTTTTCGCACAGTTATAACTTTTGTTGAATAAATGAAACTTGCGCTATTGTTTAATAATTTACATAATTAAATCCTAGAGTTAATTTCCAGTGAGACATTTTGCTTTATATACATACTTATTCCAAAAATATTTCAACAGTATTTACTTCTACAAAATCTCCATTAAGCTCTCTAATTCTAAATATAAAATTGTTAATTTAAATGTTAATACATTGAAATATTATATATTATTAGGTGGTTTATAATTTTTTTAGATTATGATCTAAATCAATTAGTTGGAACCTACTTATTTTACGGCTGAATAATAATGCTATTCGCACATCATCTTGTACAATTTTAAATAGTCATAAGAATGTTAACTATTATTATTTCATCTTTTATCAAAAATTTTAAACCAATAATCTTTTTACCTACCCTACGCCCCCACACATATGTGAACCGTTGTGTATTGTAAATATAATTTACTAAACCTTTTAAATTCGACAAATATTCAGAAATATTATCTGAGTCATGGAGTTGCAAAACCCGCTGTGAAATTTTTCAGAAATCTGGAGATTATCATGAAAAACTGTTTGGAACTTGGAACACCTTGAATATAAAAATATTTTCAATTTACTTCCAGTGGTTTTTTGTGAATGTTCTCAAAACCAGCAGAAATTTCCACAGCGGGTTTTGCATCTCCACGACACATTTGTCAGCTGCATTAGCGCAATTTGTACCATTCTTTTTTCCCTCCTTATTTTTCATTAGGCTTGTCCTGACTGAGAGGCAAGCGCAAGACTAGTGCAATCAAGTATCAAGCAGTAATTAAACACTAACGGAAATAACCAAATATTTTATTATAAAATGATTTCTTATACTTTTGGATGGCTTCATTATTTATTTGCTTGTCGGAAATGCGTGTGAACTGTCTGTAAGAAGCTAATGGTATGCTAGACATGAACACTGATAGATTGATGAAAACATATTTTTGGGCAAACAATTTTATAAATAAATTTGCCGTTGGCTGTGTGAGCTTTAACTTCCTACGCTTATGCACCTATTTTTAAATTTATGTAGATTAAGTTACCTTGTTTTTCTATTCAAATATTAATACAAGTATTTTATATGAATGTACATTAATTTATGAAAGTTTTAATATTAAATTTATTAATTCATTACTTACCGGTGTTAATTAATTTCCTTGTGAAAGAGATGCCCAAGAATCCAACGATAGCCGTCCACACCGTCCAAGCCACCTGTGCTTAGACCTCCCAACACTCCTTCATCTGCAGGCTTATTATAAAGAGGCCTCTCTGGTGGTCTGCTATCTTCTATACTTGCTCTTTGTCCTGCCCAGCGGATCCAACCCAATTTTATACATATCTTGTTATTAACAGTTCCTCAAACAATATTAGTATAGCTCATTGTTGTACCTTGTCCGTCAGAAACCATTTTCTTGTATTGTTATATATATATGAACTGATTTGACATGTCTATAATTTCAATATCTCTAAATATACTAAACACAAAAGTTCATATTAATTAATAATGAGATAAAAGATGTAAAGTATTTATCAAAAGCAACAGAAAAAAAATGTTGGGTCGAAAAATCTGGAAAAATTCGATAATACATACGTATGCTGTGTGTGTTGATAACTTGTAGTGGTGCGGTAGTGAGCGAGAGGGGTACGGGGTTTCGCTCACCCTGGCACGATCTGCGGTTATCAGAGGTGGCCGGCACCCTGCCGCCTGTAATTCTGAATGTGTATCCTGTGTACTGAGTACATAGCACTGAAACTCGAGGCATTTTCTAGCCCCGTAAGGGAATTAATTCTTCATAAAATCTTCCTTTCAAAAATATACAATAATCTTTGACCTTACTTCATCATCAATGAATTATTCTTTTTGTGGCCTTTATTGTATTCCTCAATTGTGTCACAAATTTAGCATTTCCGCGAAATATGACTGGCACGTCTGGCAATGTGTGTAATAAAACCACAGCTAAAACCACATAATATTAGACAATACAGTTGATTCCGCTTGATTGGGACACACCGGGCCCAATAAACCAAGTTTAAGGTAGGGTAAAAATAAACAAAGTATTCATTATTAATTTATTGAGCTTTTGTATAAATATGTCGTATTACATTTATTCGACTCGTCTATAATGTGTTTTTAAACTTTATAAAATAAAAATTTATTACAGAAATAATTATATACTAACTTTAGGTACATAATTAATGAATATGAAAAAAGTAAAATAATGAAATATTTTCATATTATAATAACATTAATCCAAAAAATGATTTTTTACATGCTCGGTAGTGTACTGTAAACTACCGGCCTGGCCGAAGTCTACTGTACACCTTCTACGCGCCACGTACCACACACCCCCCAATCTTAACTAAAATTTGTTTATAAGACATGTTTTGCATCGACTTCAGATGGGAATTTGTCCCAACTGAACGGAATGGTGTCCCAGATATTAGTTTCTTTATTTGGTTTATGATCCTGTGGTTTTGGCCCAAATAACCGACTGTCCCAATAAACCCGTGTACCAAGCAATATCGACTGTATTAATTTTGTTAACAAGAATATAGTATAATATTCGACCGGTCGGTGGCCGAGTTGACATCGCGCTTGGGTCCCACTCAGGCGTAGTGTGTTCAATTCCTCGGCTGGCTAAGTCCTCCATCACAACACAAGCAACATTTTCAGCTTACTGTGGTGGCAGTAGGAGATTTTCAAATATTGTCAGGTTATTCGTAACCCGGGAATGTTTGTCTTTCTTTAAAAAAAAAAAAAAAAAAAATATCTTCTATCTATATGTAAATAATAATGTAGACAGTTTGAAAATGGCCTTGAAAGCCGAAACAGCTGTAACAATAACAAAAAAACCAAAAAATACTTGCAGAACTTAATGATTATACTATTAAATTTGATTTTAATTAACCTTCCAGCGGGCGCGTTGAGAAATTTCCCTTGAGCGGGCGCTTGTCGTAAATTTTACGTCATCAAGTTTTCTCCATGTAAATGGTGTTTTCTTTATACAAATGTTAGGGAATTTTTTTAAGGATATGAAAAATGATAATAGGCAGTAGGTACTTAAAAAAAAATTGACTTTCTTAAAAAAACGAAGCAACACTCGAAACATTTTAATATTTCGAAACAAAATTTGTTATCGACCTATTTAGTCAGAATCAATATTCCCATCCTTACAATTGTTACAAACCACCTCAACTGAAGAATGGTTCTTGCATGTAAAGGACTGACAACGGCAACACTTCATTGATGCTGAGGATATTTTCTTATGCAGTGCACATAAATGACAAACACCGCGTTTTGGAAGCTTATGTTTTCTTCTTCTGTCATCGGTTCAACTGCCCTACCATAACTCACTTTGAGAAAAACATTTATATCTTGCGGTAAATGTTTGACATTTGATTTGACTCTAGCATAGCTCGAAGCTCGATGCTTACAACTAAGTGGAAAGAGTGGGGGAAGTGATAAGGCGCGTCTGTCGTAAATTTTACGACAGCGCGCCCGCTGGAAGGTTAAATTTAAAAAAAAAATGTAAATGTTCGTTTATTCAAAATCTTAAATCTTTGAAATATTAAAACTAACTCAAAGTTCTTTACCGATTGCTCTGACATTTTGACACAACGTTGCATTCGAATTTGTCTATGTTTTTATATATCTATATTATATAGATGTTTCCTGTGACAGGTAAAAACATGTTTAAAAAAAAACTGCGCCATCTGTTGGACAAACATGCTTTTTTTAAAAATAGAACCTCTGTTGGACTTCAAAGCAACACATCATATCTGCACAGACAGACTGAGCCGCAGCAACGCGTGGAGAGGTACAGCTATTAATTTAATAAAAATATTTGCTCCTTATAAAGTTGATAATTTATGACTATCCTAAGACTGTCAACTACTTCTTCTTTTTGAATTCTTATGACAGTGGAACAATGGGACTTCCATTTGAGGAATGTTTAGAGGCTGAAGGAATTGGGAAGGGAAAGGAAGATGGGAGTAGAAAGGTTGATATTTTTTTGTGTATCCATTTACAATACACATATAACAAAAACTACATATTTACATAATAATTAATTAACATTAAATACTTGACTATTCAGATACGGTCACCAAACTCAAGTGATGCTTAGATTCTGAATGGTTTCCTTTTACCAGGGCGATACTGAGAGTATTTTCCACTCTGGAATGTTGAGCAAATATATTATGCTCGGTGTCCGGATACTAGTGGTACAAGTGGGAAACTGGAGAATATTTTTTTACTTCTTTCCTTTTTTTTGGCAATTTAAAGGGTTAAAAAAAACTTTGTGGCCGTTTCCACCCAACCCCTCCCTCCCAAACACCAAAACGACTGATAAATTATTATTTTGTTTATTTAACTTCGGATTTGATTTACTCGAAAACGAAAGAACAAAAAAAAAACAACTTAGTACAAAGTTGATTCACTAGTTTCCCGTTTTAGTTTCCGAACGCCTGAAGATTTTTGTGAAATAATCATAAAATGTTCATTTGATTAATTTGCCACAGATGGTTTAGAATTCACGAAAGGTCAAAAACTTTTCCGATCTGCCACGAAGGTTGTCTGAATGTGCTAAGCATAATATATAATATGATTTTTATGTCGAACCTTTTTAGAGACCAATTTTGTTTTAGCCTAGCCTAAGCCTCACGAATCAGAATATTGTTTTTCTAAACGCAAAGCATTTTTATGGCCGAATAATAAATGGATACATACTTCTTTTTGTCGCATGGTAATTTAAATTAATCGCCCGTATTACACAGCGGTCAGGTACTGGTCATATAACTGCAGAGGGTGTGGATTATACTGTATAACCATGAAAGTAAAAAAAACTTACCTAAAGTATATAAATAAATTTAAAAAACGATTTACGTTGTAAAAATGTTATTATGACGAAAGATTAAGGCCCTGCGTACGCAGAGATACTTACAAGCAACGTGACTGTTACGCAACCACAAGTAGCATACCGATTTGCTACTCTTTAAGGTAGTTGATACACTACCCATGGCTTATGTATTGCGATCGATATGCTGAAAAGATACGAAAAAAAACAAAACACGTAGACGACTCGTTGCGTCGTGTACGAGCACTAGAAAACAGTATAGCGGTTACTCACGAGAGCCGCGTATGCTACGCACACAAAACTCGAGTTGCTTGTAAGTATCTCCGTGTACGAATGGCCTTACGTTCTACGAACATAAATGTACCTATATAATGAAGAAAACATTTTCACAAAATATTTCCTTGCGAAGTGACATAATTACCCACTATTCGATTTAGATTTTTCATTGGTTCTGTTGGAACACTAAATCGCAGAACACAAAACCGGGAACGAAATTAAATAATATTTATTTTCGTTACTCCTCTCAGTTTTGCAATTGAGCCATTTAAAATTATGGAAAAAGTAACAATACCAGCAGAAAAATAAATTCATTTTGTTGTACTTGGTAGATTTATTTTTTTATAATATTTTCACGATCGATCCACAAGAAAAACACTTAGGACGGGTTTGTTTTTGTTTCACTGATTTTTAACAATTCGTTGAAATTCTAGTTCTGTGAAAGTCCTATTCAAGATGAAATAATTACAGAACTCGAATAGAACTTTCTCAGAACTTGATTTTTTACTTTGAAATTTGATGAATTGTTCAAAGTCTGTTAAACAACCCACCCTAAGAGTGGTATTTATGAAATAAGGAATTACATACCTTTTGATACCATTTGAGATATTCACGGCCAAAAGTATTATCGTGATTTATTTTTGGGGTATTATGCCGTGTTGGGCTACCTCCCTTTTTAGCCAAAGAAAAAGTAAAAAAAACCGAAATGCGTAGATCGAAAAAAAGATTTTTTGTTGGGTTCTTTGTGAGGCAGATATTAACCAGCTTCTCGCTTGCACTGTGAGTTTCCAGTCAGCAACGCGGTGTTCGGAACCGTTTGTTAAAATCAATACCGGAAAAGTTAGAAATAATGAACTCCAGTGAAAAATATTATGGCTTAAAAATATATATTTATGTCATCGCATTAAAACACACCGTTTGGTTGGTACGACTAAATTTGCTCATTCTCACAATCAGTCTACGTGAATAATATATCTATTGTCTACAACATCCACATCAGGGTTGCCAATTCGTGGAGAATTCCCCAAATTGCGGGAAAATTCTAAGATTTCCAAGAATTGGGTTTTTTGTAGGAAGAACCTTTTTGTTATGAAAACGCTGGGATTCTGAGCATTTCTTGATTATCCAACCATATTGAAAAATAATATTTATTATAATTTTGAGAATGGTATATCAGTATAGATCGTTTTCGTTCACAGTAAATTTAAAAAAGTCTATTTTTTAAGACTGAACAAAGGAGAAAATCCGAAAATGACTAGATAATAAAAATAAATTACATTAGAATTTTGTTTTATATCGGAGGTAAAGGAACTTGTGCGGATTTGTGGGAATTTGAAAATCTCTTCATTTCTTGTTGGTATTTTAGAACATATTGCATTGGCGTTAAATTACCCTTTTAACATTTTATACATATGTAAATTTTTCTTCTAAAAAGTGCATAAGTACGTGGCAAAGCATTAAAGACCACAAAAATAACTCTGGTCCACATTCACATTCTTGAACCGGTTAAAATGTTTTAATGCAGGTTCTTAAACATCGGCAATTTGTTTATCAGGTGCGGTCATGGATGCATTTTGATTCAGTGTTTCACAGTTTCACAGAATTTGAACAATTCGTCCAATTTCAAAGTTGATTTGCAAGTTCTGTGAAGGTTCTATTCAGTGTTCCTCGATATTAAAAGCTTCTAATCTTAAGGCGATGCCATACGTAGTAATGCAAAATCATGTATTTTTGGTTTGAAAATTTGGTCGCCTAGAAATGTTTCAGATGCTTTAATTAAATAATGCGAGTAGAATACATCTTGGCCTTTGAAATAATCGAGTATTTTTTTAGATAAGTCTTTTTATAAGCCCAGAAAAAAATAATGTAAAGGCCTATGAAAACTGATTTAAAGTTCAAAATCTCCTACTTACGAACCCATTTTCGGTTATGATTTTATTGTATAGTGTGGAAAATTAAGTTATTTATAAAATGATCGGAAATTTTTAAAATATTTTTGCCTGAACATCCACAAAATAAAATAAAAGGCACTTTTTGGCCATGTTTTTTTCTTGCATAAATCACACAGGCGGATGGTGTTAAGCGGGAATTTAAACCTTATCGCCATCTACGTAAGGGTTGTTATTGATAGCAGCTCAATTTAAAATATTACACGACGTAGTGCATCGCCTTAAGAATGAAAAACGTCTGGACTCCAATACAAAATATGGCGTCTGTTGAAAAAACGTTGTAATTTTGAGACTGGTGCCTGGTGGTAGATTTGATTATATCAAATCTACCACGAGGCACCTATCTAAAATAACTACAACAAAATAAAACAGTATACAGGTATTTAAGTTAGAAGATTGATTTAAAAAATGGACTGCAGTTCCTCATTGATATGCAATAATCGAGTAGTTATTTCATCGATTCTGCTTGAGGATTAGATGTGAGTACTGAGTAGGGTAGGTACGTAATAATTTGCTCTATGTAAGTGGGTGCATTATTACTACGATGCCGCATTGTCAGCTTAATTGTTGTGATGAGAACATCCGCTCATCCGTTTTACGTTTCGCCATTGTCATCGTAATGTTGTAATGGATATGCGATTGGCTCCAAGAGTAGGTACCTAACTATAAAATAATAAACTGTGGGTACCTACCTGACATTCAATTTTATTTATTTATTTAAATTTTATTCCAGCAGGACTGGGTGGATAGTTTTGGCCTAATCTGCCATATAAGTGATAATATTATACAGGGTGTTAAGAGACGTACTTGACTTATTTTATCCAGTGATCCTGACACTATTAAAAAGTAAAATGGTCACAATTATGATGTTTTGTTTTTCAACAATAAATATAGAAAATCAGTAGGAATTGGACAGATGGGGTCAGTGACCAGTGACGACACGTAGAAGAAATTAAAAAAAAATTGTTTCTGAAAAAGTTTTTTTGAATATTTTGTAAAAAAAAACATTATAATTTTTTAAGAAGAAAAGAAGAAAATCTAATCAATAATTATCACACGCAGTTCCGACTTTAGCCGAAGGGCACGCGGGGCACCCCCGGCCTGAGGGGGCCCCGGAACTCATATTATAGATACTAGAAACATTCTTCTGTGTTTTGTTGTTTTCCTGTATGTTTTTGCCTTTCGAAAAGGGCTCCCAAACTCACTGTTCCATGGGGCCCTTCATTTATAATGTATTTCTTTTTAACTTTTTTTTTCAGTTCCTAAAAAATAGTTATTTTTGAAGATAATTTCTATACATTTGTAAAGCCGAAACGGTAAATTTTTGAAATTTTATCGATATTAAAAAATTACAAAATGTGCTCTGAAAATTATTAAAAAGACGTTTCGTTCTATTATTTAATATGTTATAGGTATGAAAAAATTCACAGTGCATCTATAAATGCAACTTTTTGACAGATTTTTGCTCTACTTCAAACGAGTAGTATGTTATTAAATATTTTCACCATACTCGCTTAATTATTATCGTTTTTTTTTTTAAATATTAGCGCGCTCCCTCTAACATTCGTATTTACATATCTCCCTTTCAAACCATCAGCTTACTACGGAGCCTTGATCACGTGATGATTATCTATTCCAATTTTCGGGAAATTATTTGGAACTTTTAGGTGTCAGGATTGCCTGAAGTTGGGAGCGGTTTGCTGCCTACTGGGGATAAATACCTCGTTATTTGTTCCGAGATATCTGGCCAAGTCAAACATTTCCTTTTTGAAAATCACAATCACAAAATTACATCACAAACACCTAAAGGTTAAAAAGTTTTGGAGCCGGGTGTACACTTCGACGCTTTTAATATATTAAACACCGATACAAACCCCCTAGCAACCGATTTTTTCAATTTTGACCTAAAATTTTCAACTCAACAAACCCAACTCAATTCCAACCCAATTTATTCGAAAACGAAAACTCCAATCAAAAAGTTAAACCACAAAATTTACTGCAAATGTTATTCACCAGTTTTCGCTTGTACTACGAGTTTCCGGACACCGTGTACAAAAGACCTTGACGTAGGAAACTTACATATCGTTTCGTAAGTAGTACCTACCTAAAAACCTACGTGGTGGTGGGTAGAATTACTAAATGATATTTATTGTCGATTTTTACGGTTAATTGATTTTGTGAAGTACCTACCAACTTGCTTGTCAGCACGCGCACTTACATCCTACGTCCTTTTCTTTACGTAGTAAGTAGTGACATTACAAATTATGGACACGTGAATAGGTGAAACGTAGCAAGCGAAAGGTACGGTAATTGTCGTTCTTTCGACTTAGTGATTTTAGTACTAAACTGTCATAATCTCTAACCAAATTGCGTAAATGAGTGCCAAAATGCGTGCGCGATGAGAAAATGTTTCCATTACACGGAAATCACTAGTAAAAGCCAAGAAATAAAATGTCACTCGTAAATACACGCTAGTTGCTTATTATTACAAATAATATAATTATTTCGGTTGTTTCCCGAAGATTTTAAGAGCCATTAGAGAAAGCGATATTAGCGAACTTAACACCACATAAGTATAGAAAGGAGAACCTATTTGTTTCTATTAGGTAGTCTCACACAGCATTCCGTATTATTCTTAGTGTAAGCGAGTAAGCTTATCTTGCCATTTCAATCACACCCGTGATGTAGAAAGTAGTATTTGCCGCAACTTTTAAATACGAAAACGCCGTCCGATTCCATATCTGTCATACATGAACAATGCATTAAGAATTTACTAGTGTTTTACTTGCCACATTTTGTGCTCAAAATGGCAATTGTTGTGTTTGGTAACCAAATCTAAATACTCTAACCAAAGCTAACCCTTCATTTTACAGGGGACAATTAACAGAGGATTGTGGCCCATACTTCAAACGCCAATGTTAGCTCTATCTATATACCTCAATGGTGCGAACACGGAATGTTTTCTTAACCAGGATATCAGGAATCGATTGGATTCAATTGAAATAAAGCTTTATCTATACTATTACTCGACAGAAAATACACTACTCTAATACGTAGGTACTTACAATTTGTATAATTCTCGTCCCTGGGAGACATTTGTATGCAGGATTGGATCTGAGCCAGAACCCCAAGAACGCTGTGTTAGATGTTAAAATATAATCAGCGCCTTGCCTCCTTGCTCCTGCTGCAATTGTGCCTGCACAGGACATGCCCTGTTAGTATGTCTTAGATATTTATAATACATGACTTGTCTTGTTCAGGAAGGTACCATTCGAAGATAATTGTGTTTAGTAATTTATGGTGGTACAGGCATGCACAATATTATGCTGCATGATCAATAATACCATCACAATGCGTGGCCATTCGCATGTGCATTCATTGTTAAAGGTGTTGCACCCATACGCTGACGTAATCTATTATTCATTATGATTACTATTTGTTTGCCATAGAAAGGTTTTTAACATCAACAATTAGGAATTCTTATTGGAGTCAATTCTGTATATCGGTGAAATTTGCCGACGCCATTTTTTCCTTCGCCGGGTGCAGAATCCGAAACATTTAAGGCCCAGAACAAAATTAGAAATTCTCTATGATTATATGACCTAGGTATAATTAATCGATCATTGTATAAATTCTAAACAAGCATCGACAAAAATACAAAAAAATCTGTTATATCGAGCATTCAATGTGTTTTACCTAAATCAATATTTAATGTAATATTCAAGTACCTACATACTTTACGGAGTAAAGACTCCGTTGAATTTTTCAAGCTTTCAAACGTTAAGACAATTAGAAACTTTATGCCAAATACGTAAATTCTTCATCTCTTCAAATCAAATATCCACATTCCTTTACAATCCCAATCAACAATAATAATCAAATCTTCAAAAAACTACACCACCCACAGACGAAGACATTCCATAATCACATGCCTACAGCCTTGGAACAATCCCCACAGACTACACCGATACATATAATAGAACATACTCGTATGTTTCGGTCTGGATAAAAACTAAAGGAAAAAAATTCATACATAACTTAATAACACCAAATCCCAACCCAACACAATAATATTAATTATAATTATTATCTGAATTTTTTATTGTCATTCTCATTTCTTGAACATAATAATAAAAACAATTTATGTAGAAAATGTTTGGCTTTTCCAGAAACTATAGAACATATTATTTCGTGTTCTATATTAGCGCCGTCCGAGTATACATTTAGGCATAATCAAGTTTTAAAAATAATTCACCAAAGTTTGGTAATTAAACATAACTTGATTGACTGCCGTAATATGATAAAATGAATTTCATAAAATATATTATGATAAAACTAAACAGACCAAACGATTAGTCATAATAGACCCGATATAGTTTTACATGACAAAATTAAAAAAATAACTTATATCATTGATGTCGATATTCCAAATTCCTGTAATATTCAAAAATCTGTTTCTGAAAAAATAAGAAAATATACAGATTTAGAACATGAAATTAAAAGAATTTGGCATTCTCAGACTATAAAAATATTACCATTTGTTATTTCGGCTACTGGCATTATACCTAGCTCTCTCATTTAAAATTTAAGCGTATTAGATTTATCAAAGAATTTATATTTAAAAATGCAAAAATCAGTCATTTTAAATACATGTAGGATTACGAAAGATTTTTTAAATATTTATATTGAGGGATCAGTAGGATTTATAGCTCCAGTTAGGAGTTCTACCGAGCGGAACCCTCTGATATGAAAATATCTGGAGTCGGTGAATTATTTTCCTATTTGATCTCTGGTGATTTGACGTGTTGTTCTTGTATTGTTTTGTATTTATTATGCTTATATAATGCACTGCATTATGTAGATTGACTAGATGATCATTCGTGGAAAAGTGTGTGGAAGGGTTTAGTTTTTCCTGTGGGGAAGATTTAACCCGGACATAAAGTCAGAAAAAATAATAAAATATTTCTTAATATCAAACACCTCAGCACTGGTTCCCCTAGTAGGTCCTACTACATAATACTAGTTTTAAAAACATCAGAACTTTCATTTAAAAAAAGGGTGTTTCGTATTTTTCCTTTTTTCATAGCTTAAAACCGTAAACAAACGTCCACGATCAAAACTACAATTTTCCTCTGAAATCATTTGATTAGTAATTAGGTACTTAAATACCTACTTAAAACCATAAACCACAATATTTTATTAAACTTTTTCTTATTTCTAATAAGAAATTATACAATTTTTCCATAGAAACGGTACTCAATGAAAATTCTTTTTTCAAACTTTCTTCAGGCAGGTAGGTACCATAGTATTGAAAAAATTAGAATAAGAATGTCTAAATAAACACGACGATTTCACATTTGAAAAAGTAATCATTAACGGAAACGGAAAGCACAAACAAATTTACAGACGGACGAAATTCAAAACGGTCTTGTTAAAACAGGGCTACGTTCGATCAATTATGCATTTCCTATAATATATAATGAACTATTATAACTCCAGTAAAAATATTATGGCTTAAAAATGTATTGTGAATTAATAAATCGTCCTTAAAAAACGAATAAAACACCATATCATTAAAACACACCATTTGGCTGATTCTTACGTGTTCTGGCATCACAACCAGTCTACGTGAGTTATATATCTATGCTCCACAGTCCAAATCTGAACCGATTTCTTTCGTAGTAATGTAGGTTTTTAAACACTGATAAATTGTTTTAGCACTTTCGTTCAATACAATAACACAAGTGACGAGATGCCAACATTTTACCTAGTGTTCTTCAATGTTAAAAGCGGGTAATCTTAAGAGGAAGCTACAAGCCAAAAATGTGTATATTCTCGGTATTCCTTATATTGTAGGTTATAGGCATTAAAATCGCTTGACAAATGGAGTCTAGAAACGTTCGATTTCAAGCACAAAACTGGGTTTTATTTATTTTGTAAATAATTTTATAAGAAAACAAAAAAGTTAATCAAGTAAAACTGTCACAGATAATCTTAGCCATAATACTGTATTTTTTTTAAGTTGTTCCCTTTATGCGTTCATACATCTCCATTAAAAATATTTTTTGTTTAGTAGTTTACATTTATATTTTTTATTGAGTAATTTATTTTTTAATTTTATTCTATTCAAGCGAAACGATAGGAAAACCTTCAATTTATCTAAAGCATATTTTTTGGTATTCATAATGTACACCAATTCATTATAAAGATTAATCTAAATAGTGATTTGGCATTAAGCTTCGCCTTAAGAATAAAAAACGTCTCGACTCCCATACAAAATACAGCGCCGATTAAGAAAAAAAAATGTCCATAGATTTGGTGCGATTTTGGGAGACTCGATAAATTAACTATAAAAAATAGTGGTATTTAAATTAGAATGTCATTAGTCAATATTGATAAGAAAAAATTAAATAAGGGAATTGAGTTTCTTACGGCATTAATTTAATTGTAAAAATATGTAATGATGTAGGTTCACAGTCCAGAGGGAAACAATTATTATTTAAGGCGATGCCATACGTAGTAATTCAAAATCATGTGTTTTTGGTTTGAAAATTTGGTCGCCTAGAAATGTTTCAGATGCTTTAATTAAATACTGCGAGTAGAATACATCTTGGCCTTTGAAATAATCGAGTATTTTTTAGATAAGTCTTTTTATAAGCCCAGAAAAAAATTATTTAAAGGCCTATGAAAACTGCTTTAAAGTTCAAAATCTCCTACTTACGAACCCATTTTCGGTTATGATTTTATTGTATAATGTGGCAAATTAAGTTATATATAAAATGATCAAAAAAAAAAAATATTTATGCCTGAAAATTTACAAAATAAAATAAAAGGCACTTTTTGACCATGTTTTTTTCTTGCATAAATCAAAACAGGCGGATGGTGTTAAGCGGTAATTTAAACCTTATCGCCATCTACGTAAGGGTTGTTATTGATAGCGGATCAATTTAAAATATTACACGACGTAGTGCATCGCTTTAATACCAGAGATTTTTCAAACGTAGTCAATATCGAGAATTATCTCCGTTATGCACGAGAAACAATACTCATCACCATTCACCGAGGCGCAGTCACGCGACTATAAATTAATAACCCAAATTATCATTACCACTGCATCATCAGTATTCAGTCGTCAGCAGGCAGTCAGTAGGCAGTAGCCAGTAGGTACTATACCCAGTAAGTACGTACTATTTAGTGTAACACGCAGCATGATTTATTGTTTTTACAATCTATTATCATGACATACGATGATGGATTTACTGGTACCTACTTATTATAATATTCTCTAATTATTATTTGATGTCATGGATGGATAATTTTTAATCCAAGATTCAAGTCTTCTCTGACATGTCTTATATTTTTTTGTATTAAATAATAAATATTATTATATAAAAAAAAATATTTGACTTTTGAAGGTAATATCAGTGTAATAATCTATCATTGAAGTAGAAGATAATACAAAAAAATCTTAGCGTAACATGAAACAGAATAAGACATAGAAAAAAAAAAGATAATGGTCTCAACTGGGAATCGAACCCAGAATATCTATCTTACAAAGTCTTTATTCACTCGACCACTGGGACCTCTCATACACGTCATATATTTCGATCTCATATTTCAAATCAGATTTTTTTTTACATTTAGTTCCACACAGGAGGTCCCGACGAAAAAAAACCCTTAGGGTCTCATATTTGAAGAGAAAGTTCTGGGAGGGAAAAGGGTATGAGGGGTGGGTAGGAAAATGGAAGTCAATGTGTCCAGGAGTGACGGACGTATGAATCCGTCCCTCCGATTGGAGAGAGAGGATAGGTCAAAAGGTCACCCGCAACCAGTCTCTCCCTATCCGACCCGCCACGCAGTAGGTGGGCCAACGCATCCGTCACCGAGACCTAGATAAACCTGACCCCATGAAACCGGGCACCCCTACCAAGTAACCAAACGTAGCGAACCACTTGGGGTGACCTATGACAGGGGTGTTGGTTATCCAATAAATGGTTCTCAAGACCCATACCGGCCTCCCAAATATAAGATTAATAAATAACAATATTATGTTATAACTACTTTTTCTCACATTCTTTACAGCTATCTTATAATATCTGTCCAATTTCGTCGAAGTGAGATAGATATTATTTCATATCTTAAAAACTGGTAACGGGATATATATTTTAAATGCAGATCGATTACCGAATAGATGTTGTAGGATTACCTATACGTTAAACAGTATATGATGTAATAACTTAGAAATCGCATGAAACTCCGGAACGGGAGGGAAGAAAAAATAAAACATTTATTTCAAGATATTCCCTGCTATACATATAGTAGATACAACCCCGCCTAATAAATACTAGGTAGGCACCAAGTACCTACCCTTGTAAGTCCATTGTAATAAATACTATGTAGGCACCAAGTACCTACCCTTGTAAGTCCATTGTAATAAATACTAGGTAGGTACCAAGTAGCTACCCTTGTAAGTCCATTGTAATAAATACTATGTAGGCACCAAGTACCTACCCTTGTAAGTCCATTGTAATAAATACTAGGTAGGTACCAAGTAGCTACCCTTGTAAGTCCATTGTAATAAATACTAGGTAGGTACCAAGTAGCTACCCTTGTAAGTCCATTGTAATAAATACTATGTAGGCACCAAGTACCTACCCTTGTAAGTCCATTGTAATAAATACTAGGTAGGTACCAAGTAGCTACCCTTGTAAGTCCATTGTAATAAATACTATGTAGGCACCAAGTACCTACCCTTGTAAGTCCATTGTAATAAATACTAGGTAGGTACCAAGTAGCTACCCTTGTAAGTCCATTGTAATAAATACTAGGTAGGTACCAAGTAGCTACCCTTGTAAGTCCATTGTAATAAATACTATATAGGCACCAAGTATCTACCCTTGTAAGTCCATTGTAATAAATACTAGGTAGGTACCAAGTAGCTACCCTTGTAAGTCCATTGTAATAAATACTAGGTAGGCACCAAGTACCTACCCTTGTAAGTCCATTGTAATAAATACTAGGTAGGCACCAAGTACCTACCCATGTAAGTCCATTGTAATAAATACTAGGTAGGCACCAAGTACCTACCCATGTGAGTCCATTGTAATAAATACTAGGTAGGCACCAAGTACCTACCCTTGTAAGTCCATCGTAATAAATACTAGGTAAGCACCAAGTACCTACCCTTGTAAGTCCATTGTAATAAATAGTAGGTAGGCACCAAGTAGCTTCCCTTTTAAGTCCATTGTAATAAATACTAGGTAGGCACCAAGTACCTACCCATGTAAGTCCATTGTAATAAATACTAGGTAGGCACCAAGTACCTACCCATGTGAGTCCATTGTAATAAATACTAGGTAGGCACCAAGTACCTACCCTTGTAAGTCCATTGTAATAAATACTAGGTAAGCACCAAGTACCTACCCTTGTAAGTCCATTGTAATAAATAGTAGGTAGGCACCAAGTACCTACCCTTGTAAGTCCATTGTAATAAATACTAGGTAGGCACCAAGTACCTACCCCTGTAAGTTAATTGGTATAAATACTAGGTAGGCACCAAGTACCTACCCATGTAAATCCATTGTAATAAATACTAGTTAGGCACCAAGTACCTACCCTTGTAAGTCCATTGTAATAAATAGTAGGTAGGCACCAAGTAGCTACCCTTTTAAGTCCATTGTAATAAATACTAGGTAAGCACCAAGTACCTACCCTTGTAAGTCCATTGTAATAAATAGTAGGTAGGCACCAAGTACCTACCCTTGTAAGTCCATTGTAATAAATACTAGGTAGGCACCAAGTACCTACCCCTGTAAGTTAATTGGTATAAATACTAGGTAGGCACCAAGTACCTACCCATGTAAATCCATTGTAATAAATACTAGGTAGGCACCAAGTACCTACCCTTGTAAGTCCATTGTAATAAATACTAGGTAAGCACCAAGTACCTACCCTTGTAAGTCCATTGTAATAAATAGTAGGTAGGCACCAAGTACCTACCCTTGTAAGTCCATTGTAATAAATACTAGGTAGGCACCAAGTACCTACCCCTGTAAGTTAATTGGTATAAATACTAGGTAGGCACCAAGTACCTACCCATGTAAATCCATTGTAATAAATACTAGTTAGGCACCAAGTACCTACCCTTGTAAGTCCATTGTAATAAATAGTAGGTAGGCACCAAGTAGCTACCCTTTTAAGTCCATTGTAATAAATACTAGGTAGGCACCAAGTACCTACCCATGTGAGTCCATTGTAATAAATACTAGGTAGGCACCAGTTACCTACCCTTGTAAGTCCATTGTAATAAATACTAGGTAGGCACCAAGTACCTACCCCTGTAAGTTAATTGGTATAAATACTAGGTAGGCACCAAGTACCTACCCATGTAAATCCATTGTAATAAATACTAGTTAGGCACCAAGTACCTACCCATGTAAATCCATTGTAATAAATACTAGTTAGGCACCAAGTACCTACCCATGTAAATCCATTGTAATAAATACTAGTTAGGCACCAAGTACCTACCCATGTAAATCCATTGTAATAAATACTAGTTAGGCACCAAGTACCTACCCATGTTATTCCAACGTAATTAATAACAGTTAATCATTAAATTCCTACCCTATTCCTACATGTAAGTTCACTGTAATAAATACTAGGTAGGTACCAAGTACCTACCTAGCAAGTACCTACTAGGTACACCAAGTACCTACCCATGTAAGTCCATTGTAATAAATACTAGGTAGGCACCTACCCATGTAAGTCCATTGTAATAGAACATTTAAAAAATATGAAACACGAAACGATGATTCATTTATTGATTAATTACTCAATTATCTGATCATGGCTTGTATTGGAAACAATGAACATATAAAAATAATATTTTTGTAAACATAAATATTGTTTATCTACGTTTTTCAATTTTTATTTGTTTTTCTACTGTTTTTATGACTACTTATAATATTTCCATATCGTCATTTTGTTCTTAATAATTAATTTTGATTGCATTTATCTTATGCTATATTATTAATCTGTTATTTGCATTGATGTATTATACTAGTCTATGGTTATCTGAGAAGAAGTCGTTTAAAAACAGAGATATAATCATATGTGGAATGAATTGCATCGTTGTGGAGATGCATATTATGCACTTGTGCGTGCAGTAGGAGTATCTTCTACTCTGGAACGTGCCGCAAATATACTATATATTATTTTAAATCAGTAATTTGTGATAAAACCGTAATTATTATTAATTAAACCGTTATTACCCGTGATTTGGACACGTGACCTCCTGCTTGCTAGTCGAGAGTCTTACCTCTAGACCAATGATACTCAACCTTTTTCTTCTGCGAGCCACATTCATATGTTTGTAAAGCTACGCGGGCCGCAACACTATACTGGTCAGTGTTGCCAACGGATCTTGGCCTAATGTCGCCGTTTTTCAAACATTAAGTAGCCTAATGTAGCCAAATTTCAGTTGCAGAATGAGTGCTCCCCATAAACATATGAATATTAGTAGACCTGCCCTAAGTGATTAAAAGCGTATTATTCCCCACTCCCCATACCGGTTCCATTGGAGCCAGCTGGGCTCTCGTATGGCTTCCCGTGAATCTTGAGAATGTGACGTCATCATTCTTGTTCGAACTAGCGTCGAGCTATGGTCGAGGCATTTTACGAAATAACACGGCAAAATGGTGGCTTGTGATATGAAAACTTGTAAAAATAGATGTGAAAAAGAGAATAAACCCAATTGTCGTATTACATTCCATATGTAAGCATTATTTTAAGCTCTTTCACATCGTATAATATGGATCAGTTGTAGAAACATATACTATCACATCGAGATACATCTGGACGCAAAATACAAAGCCGTTCGCATAAGAATCAGGGATGTGCCTTCGCCTTTTGCGCTTTAGGTACCACGTGTTAGGTACGCGCTTGTTTCGTATGTACGGTACTGCTGGAACGCGAAGGAGTGCATATCACGTAATGCGCTAGGTTATACCGAGTGGCGATGTGTGATAGAAAATCATGTTTTTTGTTTTTAATTAAAAAAAATGTCATCGGAAGGCAAAATGATGTCCAAATTTTTACTCCAAATACTCTTAGGAATCGCTGGTAAAAAACTGTGTGTATATAATTTCATTTGTTTTTTTAGTTGTTTTACTTTTCTTTCTTAAAGATTTCAATATTTTATTATTAATAGGAACATAGCGGTTGTGACAACCCTCCAACATTGGTCGAATGTAGCGATTCCCAAGTGTGCGCATCGTTGTTACTGGGAAGTAAATTATGAACACTTATAAAAGTGTCTTAACTAAATACGTAAACAAAATATTCGACTCTGAAAATAGAAGAATTTTTTTTTGCCGAATTTGGACTTCGCAAATTTGTTCATAACATGTAAAAATGTCTATTCATTCAAAAGCAGATTTTACTTTTAAGAACTAAATGGTGATATTAAAATGCGAGATGCCTATATACTGTCAGATTGATTTATTGACGAACACAGTCAGCTTTACCCCCTTCGTTCTTCAACAGTTGATTTTACCCCTCACCTTTAATTTCTAGTCTATATATTCATATGTCTGTGGTGCTCCCCACAAAATATTTGAAATCCATGGGAGGGGGTTGTTATAGAACTTCTCTGAAAAAAAATTCCGCCCTGCCAAAAACATCATATGTGATTCCCCACAACAATTTTTCGAAATCCATGGAGGGGGGGGGGGGGTGGTAGCTACGGAATTCCATTTCGATTTTAGATTTTTTCGATTTTTAGATTTTTTCGTTGGTAACACTGATACTGGTATGACAAAAAATATCATGAAACCCACATGGCGGGCCGCAGGTTGAGTATGACTGCTCTAGACCAATGAGGTTTGGCACGCACTACAGGATTTTCCAATAAGAGGTGTTATTTTGATATTATGATCAATGGTTTCGTTGCTTGTGTGGCACGTGGCACTGTTTTGTTGAAAGTAAACTTTGTCCAGATCAATACCATCCAATTCCGGCCATAAAAAATCATTAATCATCTCTCGATAGCGCAATCTATTCACCGTAACTGTTGCTCCAGCCTCATTTTCGAAAAAGTAAGGTCCAATGACTCCGCCGGACCATAAACCGCACCAAACAGTCACACTTTGAGGTTAAAAAGGCTTTTCAACAATAACTCTTGGGTTTTCCGAGCCTAAGATGCGACAATTTTGCTTGTTGACGAAGCCACCGAGGTGGAAATGGGCATCATCACTTTGCATTTGATTCACTCAAGTGAATTTTAATAATTTCAGTGCGTTGTTGAAGCGTGTATCGTTCCATTTATATTAATGGCGTAGTTTCTACTTGTCAAATGTCAAAAAATGACAGCTTCAAAAGTAACATCTACGGGCTATTCAAAATAACACCTCTTATTGGAAAACTCTGTAGTTTATAACATCCGCCCGCAGTCCCCTCTTACCCCGTAAATGCCCAAAGATACTGTTTGTGTCATTCTTCAGCTTCGTAAAAAAAACCAAAATCATGAATACCATGGTTTCCATATCATGGTTTCGTTGCTTGTTTGGCACGTAGCGCCGTCTTGTTGAAAGTAAACGTTGTCCAGATCAATACCATCTAATTCCGGCCATAAAAAATCATTAATCATTACTCGATAGCGCAATCCATTCACCGTAACTATTGCATCAGCCTCATTTTCGAAAAAGTATAGTTCAATGTCTCCGCCGGACCATAAAACGCACCAAACAGTCACACGTTGAGGATAGAGAGGCTTTTCAACAATAACTCTTGGGTTTTCCGAGCCCCAGATGCCACCCAGGTGGAAATGGGCCTCATCACTTTGCATTTGATTCACTCAAGTGAATTTTAATAATTTAAATGCGTTGTTGAAGCGTGTATCGTTCCATTTTTATTAATGGCGTAGTTTCTACTTGTAAAATGTCAAAAAATAACAGGTTCAAAAGTAACATCTACCGAAAAAGCGGGCTATTCAAAATAACACCTCTTATTGGAAAACCCTGTGGTACATTTTTATTTTCTTGTTCCTGCGTTTCTCCAACCGTTTGCTTTTAATGGAATTTTTAAATCTATTAGTAAAACAGATTTTGCCTTAATTATCGTAAGTAGCTAGTAATGCAATATTGTGCTGCGTTTTCTCTAGTTTGGTTTCAGCTTTCGACAATAAAGCAGTTATTTCAAGAAATAGGTATTAAAATATAATGACTTCTCTCGATATTCTGAAACCCCATTGAAAAGGACCTAGAACCGCCACTGCTCCCTGACACTCGGTAAAATCCCACTGGCAAACTTGGAGTTACGTAGGTACCTATATTATGTCAGATTCTAATTAGTCAAACCATGCATGTTCCACAGATCCTTCGCGTATGGGACCCTGACCCTTGGCAGAAGATTTGGCAGGAAGCCAACTTTAGGAACTGCGGACTCTAGGCTCTAGGCTAGAAGCCAATAATTCTAAGGACTTCATTCTCTAGGCTAGGCAATAGTCAGGTCTCATGAGAATATAAATACTTCGTACAGATGCCGCACATCGCACGTGATCCGCTTGCAACTAGCAAGTAAGTATGTTAATAAATAATTGAATATCGAATACACTATTATAATCACAATTGATTTCATACATTTTATTTTGCCCGTTTGACTACTTAATTTATTATTTATTCGTAGTTGAGAGCGGCCCACATGCGTCGTGCGACCCATGTTTACGAAGCTAATGTTGAATAACTGGAAAAATCTTACAAAAGATTAAGTTGCACAAAGTTGAAGAACAGGTAGATGGGTGTTTTTTGACAGTTGTCCGAAATCAAATTATTATTACAATAAAAACAATCTTAACTATGTAGCAGAAAATCTGTGCGTATGATGCAGCAAAAATCGTCGATCGGTGAGTTCTGTCGTCGTACAATTAGCAGAGTTTTTGTCTGGAATTTCTAGGAAGAACAACGGAAAAAAACTTTTTAAGCTCCAAGCATTCCCAAGTCATTTTTAAATTCTATCCATAGAGCTATACAATTAGAGGCGCTATTGCGTATATTAATATCTCCTCGAAGCATGTTTCTATTAGAACGCGTCAAGCGGTGACCGCATTCGGTGGTTTTAGTTAGAGCGTTGGGAGCGTTGGAGGTCAGTTGGAGTTAAAAAAAATGGAACCCATTTTTTCGCTCCATGTCCAACTAAATATCAATGTTTCCATCATGACTTTTGAAATATTTTATGGGTTCTATAAATATATTTCAATTAATAAACTAGGGTTATATGATTTCTGGCAAAGCCTGATGGGAAAAATAATAAAGAAATGTGATTTTGGCAAAGAGATTTGCAAATAATATGATATTTTTTTAGCTATTATTTATTAGTTTGTATTCATATTTGGGAGTGTAAGAAATCTTTATATCATTATATTTTCCACTATGAAAATATTCACCCTAGACTTGAAGAAAAGTCAATAGATGTCGCACACTAACACAAAAAATGGATATATTTATCGAAGACACTATCTAGATTGCATTTAGTTAAGGTAAAATCTTGCAAACATTCATAAAGATAGCAGTAAAAATTATTGGTTAAAAAAATGAAGATTATGTTGGTTGCTCTCAGTCGAAATTAAAAATGACGTAAGTTGATATGGTCGAATTAAAAGGAATGGGTTCAATTCCTAGATGAGACTGAATATTTTTCTATCTTTTCTGTTTCACGTCTTTCGTTTGAGAGTCGTTAAAATTGTCATCAAAGATTAAATATTACAAAAAGTGTTTTGATATGAAATACAACCTATATTTACATTTAAACACGAAACGGTTAAAGAAATATCAATAATTTTCCAAGGTTTTCAATAATTTGAAATGAATACAATTTTTTTTATGAGATGCATTATTTTTACCAAGGATAAATAACAGAATAGGGTGTTATAAATCATTTATAATTATTAATTATTACCGAAATAATGCAGTCGTGATATTGCCAAAATCTGTGACCTTTTCCGTTACAATGGCTCCTCCATCACCAGTTCACTCAGACTATCTCCTCGATAAATCCGTACTTAGTTAACTGGTTAGAGGCATATATTTATTTTTAGAGAAATGAATTATTAACCTTTGCAATCTCTTGCATGATATTGAGATGGATGGATAGGATATAGTTGGTCCGATTTACGGATGCGATTATACAAAAAAATATTTTTAGTATTTTTGCATGAGTCCATTTTTTAATGAGATGCTTCACATGAATTTTTTTCTGTCTGTACAGCGAACCTTTATTGTCATATCGCCATTAGGTTGACGTTGTAATTGAGGCGGGTTATGGAAGTGTTCACAATATATACAGGGTTTTTTTATTTTTATTTTTTATTTATTTTTTTTTTTTATTTTTTTTTTTATATATATATATATTTTTTTTATTTTATTTTTTTTTTATTTATTTATTACTTGTAAATTATTTAACATTATAAATGATAACAATATGCAGACAGATATATAGATTTTTCGTTTTTTATTCTACTACTCCATAAGTTGAGCTCAGGAGCTCGTGTTTATGGGAGGAGTATTTACATTTAGTTCTAATGATTTTTTAAACAATAATCAAAAACTTTTGATATAAATACAAACATAATATTAACATAGGTATACAAATTAGAAAAGTGTCTTTTTAAAGATAATTAAAATAATATATCTTCTTACAGATTAAGAAAGCGTGAGGAAATTAAGGGTACAATATATCAGGTAAACAAATTAGAAAAATAGTTTTTAGACAATTAAATTAATATATATATTTTTGTACAAATTGAGTAAGTGTAAGAAAATTTAGGGGTACAATATATCAGTATCCAATTTTAGGGACTTAATTAATTTTTTGAATTGTTCATAATTCACAGTTTCGGTTACACTAATTTTATTTTTGGACAATAATATATTGTACCATCTTACACCTAAATACGAATAGTGGTGCTGAGCCGTGGTCGTTCTAAGCATAGGAATGGCTATTAAGCCATTAGTTTTGAATCTATTGCTTATGCTATCTAAGGGGTGAATTTTATAAATAAAATATTCTTTATAAATTTGATATAAGGCGATTCTCTTATACAATTCTGTGATAGATGGTACATTAAATTCCCGAAATATCTCTAAAGTAGGGGAGTCATATGGTTTCCTAAGGATGATTTTTATAATTATTCTTTGAATTGTAATTATGGGCTGTAAAGAAGCCTTAAAAGCCCCTCCCCACCCGATAATCCCGTACTGCAATATGGACTGAATTAATGCATAACAGACAATTTTGATAGTTTTCTTATTTAAAATATTTCGTATATTATAGAAAATATAGATAAGTTTTCTTATTCTTTCAAGAGTGAGATTAATGTGGTCTTTCCATTTAACATTTTTATCTATTAAGATACCAAGATATTTTATATTAGATTTATGATTTTGTTTCGCGCAGTCCGTATTACATGTACCGTTATTTACACAATTTTTAGAATGAATTGTTATGTTAATTTGGTTATTTGGCACATCTTCTTGTAGAGTGAAAGGAATACAATATGTTTTTTCTGTGTTGAGTGATAATAAATTGCCATCGAACCAATTTTTTATAACCTTCATATCTTGATTGGCTGCATTGGTAATTTCGTTCCATGTCTTTTTTTCGATAATTATTGCAGTGTCGTCAGCAAAGGATATAAGTTTACCATTAATAGATAATTTAAACATATGGTTAACGTAAATTATAAATAAAATTGGTCCAATAACAGTCCCTTGGGGAATTCCAAATTCTAAAGTTTCATCCACGCTTAGTGAGTTATTTAATTTAACTTTTTGGTTTCTTTGAGTTAGATAGCTTTTCAGCCAATACCTTACCTTGCCAATAATACCGATATCATTTAATTTATTTATTAGTTTTGTATGGGAGATACTATCAAAAGCCTTACGTAAATCAATGAAAATGCCAAGGCATTTATTTTTTTTATCTAATGCACGGTATATAGTTGAAGTTAGTTCTGCAATGGCATCATGAGTGCCTAGTTTCTCTCTAAATCCAAATTGGCTAGGACTAATTATTTTATTATTTTCAATATAGTACAAAAGTTTCTTTTTTACGATCTTTTCGAAAATTTTTGCAATGTTTGAGACAAGAGATATTGGTCGATAATTTGATATTTCTTCAGGGTTGCCAGATTTAAAAACAGGTGTTACAATAGATTTTTTATAAACGGAGGGGAATATTCCACTATTTAAACTAATAATTTACAATGTGTGTAATTGGAATGCTTAATAATTCATTATAATTTTTCAATATTTCTACTGTGACTCCATCAAACCCTGGTGCAGATGCACCTTTTAATTCACTAATAATATTTTTTATGTCATCTGTTGTTACCGGTTTGAAAACTGACAGATTATTTTGTTTAAGGCAGTCCTTTTCGAAATTATCTATTTTATAATTTTCATCGATCCGTGTAGCTAAATTTTGACCGACGTTAGCGAAATATTTATTGAAGGCATTAGCACATTTTGTCGGTTCCTTTAAGGCATTAATAGAATTTTTTCCGATATTAATTTTTTTAATTTGAGTGTTTTTGTTTTTTCTACTATTTATTTCATTTATTGTTTTCCATATATGTTTTACATTTTGTCTAGCTACATCAATTTCATTTTTGTAAAAGTTTTCTTTAGTGGTTTTAAGTAAACAGGTTAATTTGTTCCTAAATTTTTTATAATATGTGTATATTTTTTTATCTAAGGGAAATTTCTTTGTCAAGCGATATAGCTCTTCTTTTTTTCTAATAGACACGATTAAGCCATGTGAAATCCATGGTTTTATTTTTTTGAATTTTGAATTAATTTTTATAGTTTTAACATCTGTTGATGCTGTAATATAATTGCATAGAATATTATCAAAAATATTTGCGCATGTTTCAGCACAGGTTGATTCTAATACGAAACGTCATGTTTCTGTTTTTATTTTTAGGCTTAATTTATGATGGTTTAGTGACTTTTTTGTAAAAGTATTGCATTTTGAATCAATATGATTATTAATATTAAGTTTTTGTATATAGATGCAAGTGTGATGATCAGTAATATTATTTTTTAATATTATCGTATGTAATTTGTCGGTATCTTTAGTGTTACTCCATATGTGATCGATACAAGATGGACGTTGACCCGTAATTTCTCTAGTATATTTTTTTATACATAATATAAAATTCATTTCCGACATAAAATTGATAAATTCAGTTTTTATTTTGTTACTATTTTCATTTGAAACATCTATGTTGAAATCGCCGATTATTGTTATGTTCTGTTTATTTTTTTTTGATAATATAATGTTTCTTAATTCATCCATAAATGTATACTCGTTTGATCCGTGTGTTCGGTAAATTGCAATAATATTAAAACATATTTTATTTACATTTAGATTAATATCTAA
Source organism: Hesperophylax magnus (assembly GCA_026573805.1). NCBI lineage: Eukaryota > Metazoa > Arthropoda > Insecta > Trichoptera > Limnephilidae > Hesperophylax > Hesperophylax magnus. Next base: position 21,560,479 of record JAIUSX010000018.1, on the reverse strand, counting down.
GCAATTAACTCGCTGCATAGGTACTTCTTCCACTGCGATGTTTGAATAACAAGATTTAACAAATACAACAATACCACTATTTCTATTAATAGCACAAGATGTTACGAAGTAGCTATATTCTGGAATGCAAAATTTATTGTATTCGTTGGTGAATGCTTCAGTTAACACTATGACGTCCGGTTTATGATTTAGTAAATTAATTGAGAGTAAAAATTCATTGAAATTTTGTTTCATCGATCTGATATTTAAATGGAGTACTGAGAATGAATTTGATATTTTATCCACGATTTTATTACAATCATTTAAAGTGTGACAAATATATTCCGAAATATTAAGAGTTTTATCTAATTCCTCAGTGAAGAAATCATTCATTTTTAAAGAAATAAATATACGAAATACAACTCACTCATATTCAATTCGCATTTGGGCATTTTGTATCATTTTTTTGCGGAATTCACATAAGTGACTGTTGGCAGCGTGATCATTTTGATACCCCTTTCTGTTAGTGCAGTTGTGGCATTTGGCAGAATCTTGTTTTTTGGTGCAGTTTTGTATTTTGTGCTCTTCTGCACAGTGGAGGCATCTGGGATTCTTCATGTTGTCGAGGCATCTCAGTGAGGTGTGTCCGTATCCAAGGCAATGATAGCATTGCATCAGTGGATCACAGTCTTCTACGTGTGCTCTTGTATATCCAATATTAATTCTTTCTTTAGATATGATTATTTTTCTCAGTTTTGCAGTTGTTTGGATGATGAAATTTGCTAATTTTTCCGATTTTTTATTCTTCAGCTTTTTTTTAACAACGATTGGTTCATTGTCTGTTTCCGAGGTCATGGCATTTTTTAGGTCTTCATTTTGATTTATCAAATCTGTTAGGAGTTCTTCTTCTTTGTAGCCAGCATCAACACCCTTAATGATAATGCATGGTTTTTTTTTCTTTATTTCATTAGCGTGTATTCCAATATCCGGGTTTTTGTTGATTTCGTTTATTATTTTTTCGGTGTCATTTTGTTTCTCACATGTTAGTATTATTTTGTTTTGATATGTTTTTTTTAGTCCAGAAATTCCTATTCCTAGTTTGGATAGTTTTATTTTGTCTTTTAATATTTTTTCGATTTCATCTGCAGGTTTGTCTTCTTTTGATGTAATTAGTAAAGCAAAATTTTCTTTCGGTATTGGGTGAAATTTTTCCCTTACCACCATTGCATAGCTTTTAACTTCATTTTTATTTTCTTCATTTGTTCCTTTTTTTATCAATTTTTCTAATTTTCTGATATAATCATCTTGATCTTGAATCACTTTATTTTGTAGACAAATTATTGTGTTTTGTAGTGTCTTTATCTCAAGCTTCCATGAAACTTCGATGTTGATTAATATAGCTTCAATTTCAGTTTTAGCTTCTTTGGCAGCTTTTGTACTGCCAATTTTGTTGAGTTCTGACAATATTTTTTCAATATGTATTTTGAGTTCCATGTTGGAACATGGTCCCGAAGGTGTTAATTTTATATTTGTAGACAGTTTTACAGAGTCCGTCTCGTTAGGCGACCGCTCGCCGCAAGACATGCGACAATACTGTAACATCTACTTTTCCAATAAGAGGTGTTATTTTCATATACAATCGTAAAAGATCCATGGTTTCGTTGCTTGTGTGGTACGTAGCGCTGTCTTGTTGAAAGTAAACGCTTTCCAGATCAATACCATCCAATTCCGCCCATAAAAAATCATTAATCATCTCTCGATAGCGCAATCCATTCACCGTAACTGTTGCTCCAGCCTCATTTTCGAAAAAGTAAGGTCCAATGACTCCGCGCCGGACCATAAACCGCACCAAACAGTCACACGTCGAGGATAGAGAGGCTTTTCAACAATAACTCTTGAGTTTTCCGAGCCCCAGATGCGGCAATTTTGCTTGTTGACGAAACCACCGAGGTGGAAATGGGCCTCATCACTCAAGATGATTTGCATTAGATTCACTCAAGTGAATTTTAATAATTTCAATGGGTTGTTGAAGCGTGTATCGTTCCATTTTTATTAATTGCGTAGTTACTACTTGTCAAATGTCAAAAAATGACAGCTTCAAAAGTAACATCTACCGAAATAGCGGGCTATTCAAAATATCACCTCTTATTGGAAAACCTTGTAGTTTGTCTAGTTTATAGATAGTAATAAGATAGATCATTGTAGAAATATATTATTTATTTGTACAGCGCCCTCGAGGTGATTTTGCACAAGAACTTAGCTTGACAAATCATTAAAATGTTTTTATTATTATTCTTAACAATGCTGGGAGGAGTGACAATGAATTGTGTATTAGACATGCGGTTTTAGCATCTTCCTTCACTTTGGACCGTTTTGATGGATAAAAAAAGATAAAACACTGTACTCATCCACTTTCCGCCTTCATCTTCTTCTCAAAGTTATTTCAGTTACCGGTTGCAGACGTAATGTTCTCGTTTCAAAAGTTTTTTTTAATAATAAAAACAAGTTTATTTATAAACAAGTTCTGCCGGCGATTTCGCCTTCCGAAGGCCATAAAAAATCGTGGTGAATCCACTTACAGATTATCTATTTGCATTACTTCTATAAAGGTACACTTATTGACTTCCGAGTAAATTGTCAGTAATATAAATAGATCATCTGCAAGTGCAAGAGCAAGTGGCTTCACCGCAATTTGATAATGCCCTTGGAAGGCGAAACAGCTGTAACGCTTAGAGATAATAATATTAATTACAAGGCAAAACTTGCATACGGTGTTATTAAATATTGAAAGAGTTCTACTAATTACAATTGACAACGATAAATAAATTAATATTCATATATTTAAAACAACTGTGGAAACAACGTTCTTACAATGTCGCACATTTAATTTTATCTAGAGTAAGCATCTTGAAATAACCCAGGAGTATGTACTTCTAACTTTTGATAGCTTTATTATTTTTCGTAGTCTTGGTTCCCCGACCACGTGTATAATGCACCATGTTCAGTGCTCGATATAGAATATTTTAACAACCGGAACGTTGACTTCCCGGGTACACGATATTTTATGAATTTCAGGAACCGGAGCGGTATTCCGTATTTTTCTTGTTGAATCACAAGAGCATTAAATGAATTAAATCATCTTATTTGTGAAGAATTGTTTCATTTCAATGCTTATCATTTACTGCACTAAAGTTGTAACTGTTCGTAGCTTGTGAAACTACAGCAACCTAATTGGTGAGTGCTGTGAGACTGAAGAAAGCGGATAAAAGAAGTAGATAGGGGAGAGAAAGACTAGAAGGTATCGGGCATTTCATAAGACATTTTGATTCTGAATGCTGGTATCTCAGAGTTTTTCTCTTAGAGTAATAATATACGTTTTTCTGCGACTATCTACAGGGCCGGCACTATGCGGGCGCATTTGTAGCAGTCCGTTCCGGGAGCCGAATTGTCCAGGCGCCAAGTCGCTGATGATACTTAACACCCTTAACACATCGCCAATGAGATTAATTTTCACAAAATGGAGCTACACAAAAGTACAAATCATTCGAACATTATTGATTACAGTGATCACCTATCTGGGCGTCTACTAGTTTTGACAAGGGGCGTCAAAATTTTAACGAGGTGAAAATATAGGCACTATTAGTTATTTTAATATACATAAAAATTTACGAAATATTTTATTTTTATTCATCTTTATTATTTTATTAATAACATTATAATGATTTACTAAAACAATTTCAACTTTTTTTCACTTTTATTTATTTTTTACCGTTACCGGTTTCAGCCTACATGGCCATCTGCAGACATGTACAATTTTTTTTTTTTTAAAACTTAAAATATAGTACAAAATTCTCGTTTGGGGGATTTGTATTACCCCCTCCGGTGCGGGAAGGTTAATATTCTGTTTTGCCATGGAATCCACATTAATATCACACTAAAAGGCCTTACACACCTTCCTGCACTCTGAACCGCTTCCTTGATCATCGCGTGAGTAGACTAATCGTCCCTCCGAAACTCCAAAATTGAGACCGATATAGTGAAATCAGTTTCACATGGCTGCAGGGACAGGTGTGTAGAGAAGACGCCAATTTTACCCCCACCACCACTCTTCCTAAATCGCTTCCGATTGCAGGGAGGTGTGTAAGGACTTTAGCATCCCTGATTATCTATTAATTGGGAGCTTAGATCTTATAATAACTTAAACGCACCCATTTCTCATCCTTACAAAAAGCAGATCTCAAAAAACCACACATCTTGATTCCGACACGCGTCTTTTTCCTGATAAACACTAACAAAATACACACAAAATTCTAATAAACAAATGTGTTTAAAACTTAAAATCTTCTATCCCCAAATCACAAATAATCCCCGTCAAGTTGCATAGGTAGGAACTTATATTATTATGGATGCTCCATTTCTAAAAATGCCTAATTCACATTTTATCTTTTTTGAGTTTGCAATACTCCCCTGTAGAGAAATTTCTGTTCTATAGGAATTACCGAATTTTCGGCATTCACATTCATTACGTTTCGAAAGGGACAAACAAAAGTGTAAGTTTTTTTTTTTTTTTTAAATTTTTTTATTAATAATTTTTCTGGTACATACATTGGTATAATTTTACAAAAATTACATTAAACATCATAAGTCTACCGAATACTTACATTATTGTTTTTGTATGTTATTATGTAGTTATTACATTTTTATTAATTAATTAATTTATTTATTACTTGTAAATTATTTGACATTACAAATGATAACAATATGCAGACTTATATATATATTTTTTTCGTTATTATTCTACTACTCCATAAGTTGAGCTCCAGGAGCTCGTGTTTATGGGAGGAGTATTTATCTTTAGAGTAAAAATAATGTTCTAATGATTTTTTTAAACAATAATCATAACTTATGATATATATATACAAACATATTTTTTTATAAATTTTAAATTAAATATCCCTGTCGAAGACTTAAAATACAATTTCTTATTAAATACTCTAAAAATACATACATTAGAAGATAGACGTAAAATAAACGATTTAACGTTCTTATTCAAAATACTTAACTCTAAATTCGACTGTTGTGAACTCCTGCAACTTATAAACATACATACACCCACAGTAACAACACGACAAAATACAATATTCTACAGCAGCACACATAAGCGTAACTACATTGCCCACTCTCCGATACAACGACTTCACACCATGGGAAATCATTACTTGGGTGATGTTGACATATTCAATACCAACTTGGCAAGTTTTGTGGATCATTTAAAACATTTATTTCAACAATACTCCTAAACACATCATGTAAACCTACAAATAGCTGTAATTTTCTGTTTTTGTTTCTTGTGTTTGTATGACTTGTTGCATAGCTTTTATCAAATGTAATTTTATTCTTATTTTTTATGTTTCAAAGTATCAGTCAAATTAAAATTATACTACCAACCATGTAAAAGCCCACTGGGCGTTAAATAAATAAATAATATTAACATAGGTACACAAGTGTTTTTTTTAAAGACAATTAAAATGATACATCTGTTTACAGATTAAGTAAGCGTAAGGAGATTGGGTACAATATATCAGGTACACAAATTAGGAAAATAGTTTTTTAAAGACAATTAAAATGATACATCTTTTTACAGATTAAGTAAGCGTAAGGAGATTAAGGGTACAATATACCAGGTACACAAATTAGGAAAATAGTTTTTTAAAGACAATTAAAATAATTTAAAATTAAACAATAACTTTGTAAACATAACTTATAGGTAAATACTTAATGCCGACCGGGTTTCGCTACAACCGTAGCTTCATCAGTATAATACATATGAAGAAACAATTAAAATAATATATCTTATTACATTTCTCGTTTATAAACCTTTTAACAACATATTTCTATGACATAAAGGACACTTTACAATACATGATAAATTATTATTTATAGTATTTAGGCATAACCCACGAAAAGCAGCAAGGATTTTAGCTTCTTTAACATATGTCGGTAGTTCGTTGAAAATCTTAAATCCTTTAAAATAGAGATTATTTTGAATTCCCAATAAATTTGTTTTTGGAAGTCTAAAATCTCCACATTAGTGATATTTTGTGACAGCTGTTTCAGCCAGATTAAAAATAAGTATAATGTTAATAACTTTATTTCATTTCAATATTTTTTATTATCTGGTTTTAAAAAATCATTATTTCCTATGAGAACCTACCTTTTTGTATGTGAATCCTCACAAGAGTTCCAACTGCTCCAGACTGTATGGAGCCAGTCAGACTATGACGTCCCCAATTGGGGTATGTTGTGAGGCTGAAGGCATTGTGAAGGGAAAGGAGATGGGGAAGAGGAAGATGGGGAAGTACCTGGCTATTCAGATCTGGTCACCAAACACGGCCAAAGCCATTTCAAGCAACGTTTCAACGTATGTTGGTCCACCAGCGCGATACTGAGAGTATCTTGCACTCTGGAACATGCCGGAAATACATTATATATTATTTTAAATGATTCATTTGTGAAATAACCATAATAATAACCCGAGACCTCCTGCTTGTTAGTCGAGAGCCTTATCTCTCGACCACGGAGGTTCGTCACGTACTAGTTTGTAACATCCGTCCGTAGTCCTCTCTTACCCCGTAAATGCCCAAAGATACTGGGTGTGTATCAACGTTTATCAATTCCGTTTAGATTTAGACTTGCGATTCAATTCGACTAAGTTATTTTTATATTTGAAAATTTTTAATTTAAATGAGTAATTTGTGAAATAAAACAATCAAATAAAATTTACTTGCGCACGCCGGGATTTGAATCCGCGACCTCCAGATTGCTAATCGAGAGCCTTACGAGGGCAAAGTGAATACTAAGTGAAATAACTCAAAAGCCCAAGATAGGATTTAGGCATTTTTTGAAATGGAGTGCCCATCTTATATTTATTTACCTTCCCACCGACAAAGCTCACCGATGCATGGAACGCAGTCTTTAATCAACCCATGTGGCGGGGTATCTCCTATCTACTAGTCAGCCTACCTACTACCTACTAGTCACAGTCGGCAGTGCACCTCCCATACAAATATCAACTAGAACTAGTAGACTTGGCAAGAGATCTCTCAAGCCTAGCTACAGCATTAATTCCTTGTCTCGGCAGTACCTACCTGAGGCTAAAGCCAGCACACACTGTGAGTTCGGAGCACGCTGACATTTTTTTTAAAACGAATTCTATGTTCAACTTAAAAGAACGAAAAATTCTCCATTTGATTTTAGAATTGATTCAATGTTAACTCGTTCCCGTCTCCATAATCCACATTTTTCTAAGTATTTTTATTTATTTATTTAATTGCTAGCTGAATTCCCCGGAAATGCCCGGGCTTCATGAAGAGTTTTTCGAAATTGCATACTTCTTGTTTTGATGATCAATTGTGCAACTTTCATCAACCTTGGAATGAAACTGTATATTTCTATACAAATAAAATCCACGCCGCCCGCCACAGACACACAACAACTTTATACAGTGACAGTATTGAGGGTATAGTTAATCTTTTTGCTGACTCATTTAAAAGTGTCTACGACAAAGATATTCCCATCAAAGCAGTCTCCAGTACGTCAGTGGAAGAGTCATTAAACCTAAGTCAATGTTTCATAAAATTAGATTCCATAGAAAGAAGCATAAAAGCACTAGATAGTAATAAATCTGCTGGACCGGATGGTATTCCTCCCATATTTTTAATAACTTGCATTGATAGTTTGATATATCCCTTACATAAACTTTTTAACAAATCCTTAGCGTCTGGCTGTTTTCCGGCTCTGTGGAAAAAGAGTTATTTAACGCCCATTCATAAAAAAGGCGACAAAAGCGATATATCTAACTACAGACCTATTTGTATTATGTCTGCTTTACCCAAACTTTTCGAGTCATTAGTATTAGATACCATTGTAAAACCTATCAACAATATTATTGTTCCTAACCAACATGGCTTTATCAGAGGTCGATCTACCTTAAGTAATTTAACTATCTACAATAATTACATATCTGAATCGCTCAGTCTGAAACAACAAGTGGATTCTATATACACCGATTTCAGTAAAGCATTTGATAAGGTTCGACATCATATTCTTATATCCAAACTCCGACTGTTAGGCATCAAAGGTAGTTTATTGACATGGATTATTAGTTACCTCAGTAATAGAGTTCTTTGTGTCAGGATTAATTTTATAGAATCCTATGTATTCGAGGCCACAAGTGGTGTCCCGCAAGGGTCCCACCTTGGCCCAATATTATTCTTAATATTCATTAATGACATTGTAAACATATTTAAAGATGTACAAGTCCTACTTTTTGCAGATGATCTAAAATTGTTTAAAAGAATACGAAATATATATGATTGCCTAATTTTACAAGCTAATTTAGATAAATTTTTTAAATGGTGCGAACAAAATATGTTATTTTTGAACATTGAGAAATGTCAAGTAATACGATTTTCCAGAACTCGTTCTCATATCTTACATGAATATAATTTAAATAATGTTAAATTAACACCAGTATCACAAATTCGTGACTTGGGAGTTATATTCGAATCAAACTTAACATTCACAGCGCATATAGATGATATAACTAATAAGGCTTTAAAGATTCTTGGCTTCCTTTGTAGAACCCTAACTGATTTTAAGTCCTTGGATTGCATGAAAACACTCTACATTTCACTAGTTAGAAGCCAAGTGGAATATAATTCACCTATTTGGTCTCCTTTCTATAAAGTACACTCTAACAAATTAGAACGGGTTCAACACAAATTTCTTAGGTACTTAAATTTCAAGCTTAAAATTCCAATAGAAAACATTAATTATGTAAATTTGATGAATGAACTTAATTTAATTACGCTGTCTGACAGAAGAACCATTTCAGACCTAATTTTATTATACAGAGTCATGAACAACCTTATTGACAGCCCTGCCATCGTTGCTGCTATTAAACTCTATGTACCGACAAGAAATACTAGACAAAATACAACATTCTTTTGCGACACATATAAAACCAACTATCAGTCAAACTCACTTACCAATAGGATGCATGATTTGGGCAACAAGTTTGGTGGTATTATAGATATATTCCATGATTCCCTTTATAATCTTAAATTCAAATTAAACCAACACTTTGTGGAATCATACAAATTATTGTAATAGATTTAACGATTAGATATGTTATTGTAATGTTTTATATTATATTTTGTTCTTTGTTATTGTTAAATATTATGTTGTTTAAAATGTTTCTTTACGCCATATTCTTCAAAAACTACTTGTATATTTTTTTAAAAATTCTTCACTTTTATAACTCTTAGTATAAATTCAAACTCGATAACTTATGTAAAACTTATTTATAATCTATGTAAAAGCCCCTATGGGCGTATAACAACAATAAATAAATAAATAAATAAATAAATAAATTATTATTTTTTTTTTATATAACTAAAACATAAAAAAAATCAGTACGTATTGAACAGTTAAGATCTGGTGAGGGGTTGGTCGGTTACTAGGCTAAGCGACCAAGTAATGACATGTAAAAGATTTATTGTTTGGAATGGAAAAAAAAAATGAACAAAAAAACACATCAAAATTTTAAGTTAAATAAATTTATATTGAGTAAATAACATTTTTATTCCAAATAATTTCATGAGTCACTGGTTAAAGCAAAGTTAAGTACTTCACTTGAGTAACACTCTGTATATTAGAAGAAGCGCAATTTTTAGGGGTGTTTTGCATAGGAGTAGTAAAATAAATAATACCATTTTTTTGTTCTTTTTAAACATAACTGAACTGGCCCAAAAACATTATTTTGTATTTTTTTAGTGATAAATTGAAGATGTCCAAGGACTCGGCATTATTATTTACCTCCATTAGTATTCTGGGAAATGAGGAGTACACAATACGATTGTCAGTGCCAGAATTTCTGCACTGAAATTAATCCCGACTTATTACACACATTTAAAAAGATATACGATAAAGTCGCTTACGTAAGGTAAAATCGTTTGAATGCATTAACTAACATCAATGTTTGAATCCATTGATTAACATCAATGTTAGAATGCATTGACTAACATCAATGTTTAAATGCATTGACTAACATCAATGTTAGAATGCATTGACTGACATCAACTTTAGAATGCATTGACTAATATCAATGTTTGAATGACATTAGATTTTTTTTTCTATATCATATTTGTATTTTTTTTTTAAATCAAGTCGTTAAAAACATTTTTTTACTGTAATATATATATTTTAAAATGTCTTTAAAACTAAAATATATATTTTTTTGGTTTGACAAGGATTTAACCTTCCTACCCAGGAACAGAAGACGACGACTCTATTAACCTCGCCAAATACCGATCGCGTACGACTGACATTTATTTCGTGTGTTAACTGCTGTAATGTCACCCGATTTCAGAGAAATGTTATATGTCCGCGTATGTACGTGATTGTCACCTGATAGAATGCAATGTAATCGACAACGAGTCTATCTGCCGAGTTTCAGGTAGATCGGATGTCGGGAAGTGGGTTAATTTCAACTTCCAAGATTTGAATTAATTAATTCATTCGTTCACGAAAACAACAGTGAAATTAAAAAAGATGTATTTAAAATATGTTATATCCAGTTAGGTTGTAAATTTTGTTGTCTAATAAAAAAAAACCCCACGATGATCTAATGCCTTTATTTTAATAACGGGTAATTATAATTAAATATTTGCATTACCGCAAATATGATAATAACTAGGTGACGTGTACCCGGCGTTGCTGGGAGTTATTCTCAGGAGATAGACATATACCATTGCGGACTTTTCTGTAGGCCTTTTTAAGATATACAATTCCGTAGTACACTAAATTTATGCATCTCATAAGGTTTAGCCAGCCTTAGCAATGTAAGCGCACAAAAATATTTTATTCGGGACTTGGTTAAAAAATATCGACTTTACTCTACTTTCTATAAATAAAATATGTATGTATTATATACATAAAACTTCCGGAAGAAATTCTCTAAATGAAGTGAAAACCCTAACAACATTGGTGGCGTAGTTTAAGAACTAAGCGCACAAACAGACATACGCGGATGGCGACTTTATTTTATACCATTTAGAGATGGGCATCGGATTCGAATTTTTATAATTTCATGAATTGTGATATCATCAATTTAGTGAAGCGTCGGATTTCACATCTAACCACAGATCATCCGAAACAGACCACAACTTCCCATATACAATGGTGAATATATATCCTATATGGCTTATACATGCTTAAAAACTTTGCCGTAGTAGTCACGACGACTTGTTCAAGATACCACATGACAGAAAAGATGTTCTAGCTCAGCGTAGAGGTATGGTACCATTGAATGTATTAAATGAACAATAAATAAGTTGAAGCAATCATTTTTTGCTTCTTTATCAATAAATCTTATATGATAAATTTTAAAACAGGACATATTTTCTTCTGCATGGGTGGAATTTTCTCTAAAATGTGAAAATAAGATGATATTGTTGTATACAAATAAACACGGAGCACGGCACCCAGAATAGATTTTTAGCACAGATTGCCTATATATATATTGCATTCCGGACGTCTGTGACACCTAACCCTCTGAATGCCGAGAATTCGTGTCCGTGACCCTCCAGTGCAAGCCCGTGAGGAGTTGAGCAACTTGGTTCATTAGAGCAATTGAAGTGTGGGTCACGAATGTGGCGTCGATAGTGTAGATTTTCTGGGCACAAAAATACGGATATAAAAAAATGAATTCATTTTTCCATCAGTTTCTCTAGTTAGGCCGCCTGCAACCATATTAGTAGCTACCAAACTGTATCTACTTGCATATTTAAAAATTAATTCAAATATTTTATTTTAACAATAGGAAATGGGTATGTATCTGTAACTACGACTTTTTGCTTGATTTTTCATAATGCTCCAGTTGGATAGATTATAATTTTTATACATTATAATGGTTAATACACGTAATGTTGCCCTCAATGAGTTAAATTCATAGAGGTCAATATTTTTTGGATTGTGACGGAAAATATTGAGGTTTTGCAAACTAGATTTCACTGCGTGCGTAATACAACAACGCTAAGAACTACTCGTTTTTGTGTAAGTCGGCTCGTATGTGGAACGAGCTACCGGCATCTGTTTTTCCTCCCTTCTATAATCCGAGCCTCTTCAAGGCCCGCATTAACAAATCCCTTCCTACAGCCCCTACCTTATTCCGCCTCACAACGCCGCCCAACCGGGTGGTGACATAGTTCCTCTGTCTGTACACTGCACAGGCAGGGACGCTCTTGTGAGGTGTCACATAAAAAAAAAGAAAACATTATTTTGACTCCCTTACTATCGCAGCGCGTCGACGATGTTCAAGGCCTCATCTAGGGTTCGCCCCCCTCCTGCGGAATCGGGTATCTGTACTAAAGAAAACACTTGAATAAAATATCAATTTTGTAGAACATGAAATATTTTTGGTAGATTGAGGTAGGAATGATAATATGTTTAATTTTTGGTAGATTGCAGTAGGAATGATAATATGTTTAATTTGTGGTAGATTGAGGTAGGAATGATAATATGTTTAATTTTTGGTAGATTGTGGTAGGAATCATGTCATGTGTAATTTGGGGTAGATTGGGGTAGGAATGATACCATGTTTAATTTGTGGTAGATTGAGGTAGGAATGATAATATGTTTAATTTATGGTAGATTGAGGTAGGAATGATAAAATGTTTAATTTGTGGTAGATTGATGTAGGAATGATGTCATGTTTAATGTGTGGTAGATTGAGGTAGGAATAATATGTTTTAATTTTTGGTAGATTGTGGTAGGAATGATGTCATGTGTAATTTGGGGTAGATTGAGGTAGGAATGATAATATGTTTAATTTGTGGTAGATTGAGGTAGGAATGATGTCATGTTTAATTTGTGGTAGATTTAGGTAGGAATGATAAATTTGTGGTAGATTGATGTTTAATTTTTGGTAGATTGTGGTAGGAATGATGTCATGTGTAATTTGGGGTAGATTGGGGCAGGAATGATACCATGTTTAATTTGTGGTAAATTGAGGTAGGAATCATAATATGTTTAATTTATGGTAGATTGAGGTAGGAATGATAATATGTTTAATTTATGGTAGATTGAGGTAGGAATGATGTCATGTTTTATTTGTGGTAGATTGAGGTAGGAATGATAATATGTTTAATTTTTGGTAGATTGTGGTAGGAATGATGTCATGTGTAATTTGGGGAAGATTGAGGTAGGAATGATTATATGTTTAATTTGTGGTAGATTGAGGTACGAATGATGCCATGTTTATTTTTTTGGAATTTGATTTTATTTTACAGCACCATAACGTTGATAAGAAAAGATAAGTATGTTGTGCAACTACATTTAGAAAAAATACTTCATTCATTGAAGTAGGGTTTACAGAATTTTGCTTGTTATCGCTTAAAATATTAAATAATCCGATAAAAAGTGAATACTCTTATCGATTGACTCAAGTGTGTCATTCTTCGGATTGTGATTCTTTTTAACGCTTTCTAGGAATTGCAAATACAATTCTAGGTCGTTGTTTAAATGCAAACTTATCTGATACAAATATATAAAATAAATGTCAATTATCGGATCTATGTATATAAAAATGAATGTTTCTTTGTTTGTACTGCTATAGACTCAAAAACTACTAGAAGTTTTCAAAGTTTGTTCTTTTTAGTCCCATGAGTGTTTAGAGAGTGGTGTGGATGTTTGAAGAAGTCGGTGACGCACGAGGAAGTCTTAACGCATTACCTCTGCACTAGAATGAGATACGAAGTCAAATAAAAGTCGATATAATATATTTTTTTAATAGTAACAATGTGGTGTACATTAGTGACCGGTAGACAAAGTCGGGGACATTCGAGGAAGACACGGCACGATCAAACGAATGAAATACTTAAGAGGAAGCTACAGGCTACACCTTATATTGTAGGTAATAGGCATTAAAATCGCTTGACAGAGTCTAAAAACGTTCGATTTCAAGCACAAAAATGGTTTTTATTTATTTTGTAAATAATTTTATAAGAAAGCATAAAAGTTAATCAAGTGAAACGGTCACAGATAATCTTAGCTATAATTTTGTATTTTTTAAGTTGTTTCCTTTACGCGTTCATACATTTCCGCATGAAAAAATATTTTTGTAGTAGTTTACATTTATATTTTTTATTGAGTAATTTATTTTTTATTTGTATTCTACTCAAGCGAAACGATAGGAAAACCTTCAATTTATCTAAAGCATATTTTTTGGTATTCATAATGTACACCAATTCGTTATAAAGATTAATCAAAATAGTGATTTAGCATTAAGCTTCGCCTTAAGTGTTGTAAAATGTGGCGAACATGATGAAAAAAGAATGGAGAATGTATGGCGCAAAAGTAACAGGTAGAAGAATGCAACTAGTTTTCATGTACACTAGAATCCACAACCTCAAACATCTATTCTAGTATATTGTACGCTTCAAATCTATCTACATCGCATTATTGAAACAGCTGTGTAAGCTGTGTCAGAGATTGGTTCGTCGAGCACAAGCTCGTGCAGTGATCGCTTCCATCCCAAAGTACCTACTCGGCCGAGGTAGACATTGCTATTCTACCTAGCCGCTGCCCGCAAGCAAACTGAAACAGACCGGTTCGTGGTGTGTGCAGACTGTGCACGTTGAAGTATACCAGAACAACTGAACACTGAACAACCACAATCAGACACCAGACGAGTTAGTAATTTGCCTGAAGGGGCGCGTAGCGGACGTGCGTGATTGCCTGCCGTCGAACAGAAAGAACATCGTGAAAAAATTAAACAAAAAACCACAAAGAACGAACTATTCCGATACCTAGTTGATTTACTAATAAGTCACACTGAAAAAGTCCAGTTCCATCGTTGATAGTCGTTGCTAATCGCCGCAATCGAACCGAATCATGCGCAAGAAACCACTAATTGATTGGACTTGGAATTCGTTGTCAGACGGTGAACTTGACGTTTAGTTGTGTTTACATAAATATTTCTTTGCTAAACCGTGTTTAGAGTATTCATAACAGTTACAGAAGTATTTTACAAAGAACTCTATTGGATAATTGTGATTAAATCAAACATTAGTGGTGATAAATGATAATAATTGATAATTTCTTAAATTGATTCAATACATTTTTGAGTGTTGCAGTGGTTTCTTTGGAATGTTCTAAATACCTGGCGGTTTTCGTCAAAGTTTTTGTTTTTTTTAGTTGTGTTTGGCTAAGAAACTGCTAATTTAGTTTCTAAGGATGCTGATTTTGTGAGTTTGACAACGAACATCATGCTCGCTGTTTGTTGTTAGTACTGAAGATCGACCAGAGAAGACAACTAGAAATCTTCAGCAACGGATAGCCACTGATGGTCGCTATGATTTCACATGTAAGCTGAGTTTTATTTATTTTGTGAAAACATATTTAAACAGATGTTTAAATTGAAACCGAAAATAAAACCTTAACTCGATGTTTTATTTGATTTGTCCACTTGTCCAATTTTTAAACAAAACCTTTCTTTTATTTTCAAAAAATCTCTCACAGTTTTCAAGAATTTTAATTGTATGGGTAGGTACCTACAATAAAAAGTCTTAGAAAATTAATCAATAAAAAAGGAAATAGGTAGGTATTTGATATTTTTCAACGAAACATTTCTTCTTTCTCAGTAGTAAGAAACATCACCATAAGCCAATGTATTATTTCTTCAAATTGAATCTAACAAAATAGATATTAATTTTCGTTGCATACTTTCATTTATTTGTATTTTTATCCTGTAGACATTTTTTTATCAAACCAACACAGCATTATTCGTAGATTTATTTTAATTTAGATTACAGTTTTAATTCCTGTGTTGTTGTGAGTCCATTTCTTAGAATTTCAATAGAATTGATCTAATTAATATTTGCACAACAGAATTATTTGAAAATT
This sequence comes from Hesperophylax magnus, assembly GCA_026573805.1. NCBI lineage: Eukaryota > Metazoa > Arthropoda > Insecta > Trichoptera > Limnephilidae > Hesperophylax > Hesperophylax magnus. Next base: position 21,544,534 of record JAIUSX010000018.1, on the reverse strand, counting down.
CTGTAAAAATATATTCATTCAAGAAATAATTATTGCAATACGCGGAACTAAATTTGTTGAATAATCAAAAAATATCGTACAGTAAATATAAATATCGTAAATGTTTTGTTATTGACTTTTTATTATTTCTTCCGGTACAATTAAGGACGCCTTGTTTTTAACCCTATTTTTAGTGACTCATTGTCAGGGGTTGATTGTTAAATGTTTTTTTTTCGAGGTTTGTGAAATATTTCACGTCGCAAAGGGCAGCTGCAAAAACGTATTGTAATAAAATTTGCACTAATGACTAGTTTTATTAACTAATACAATTATTTTTTAAGAAAAAAAATTACGTCTCGTCTATAGTTAGTAATAAGATAGATCATTACTAAAAATATATTATACATATATTGGTACAGCGACATTGGGATGATTTTTCACAAAAACCGCGAAAGACAAATCATCACCATCATTCAATTTGGGAGGCGGGTATGGGTACCGTCGCCCCGGAAACCATTCATTGGACAACCACCACCTCTGCCATAGGTCATCCCAACATCCGCTACGTTTGGTGACTTAGCAGGGTGCCCGGGTTCATGAGATGAGGATTGTTTAGGTCTCGCATATACTTACGATATTTTTGTATTTCCCAATGACTCCTGTTATTTTAACATTCCTCAAGGATCTCATTCGGACCGTATTTATTATACTTTCTTTCTTCCTCTGCTAGTTCCATGGCTTAATGCCACACATCAGTATTAGTATCAGAACTCTATTATTGATTGCTAGCCTCGCTTCCTCTGATTGATCTGCTGTAAGCATTTGACATTTTATGTATTTCAAAGCCGCATAACTCGTGATGGAATGAATTATGCCTTGGTCCAATCAACTCTACAATATGGTATCATTAGTTGGGGATCCACAAATCCACATACAAAACTAACCTTACTCCAATAGAAGTGGTACAAAGGTTAATAATTAAAATAATATTAAGAAAACCTTCCGATTACCCAATGGATCGATTATTCGAAGAATTTCAAGTGCCTTCATTTAAAGATCTTTATACTAAAAATGCATTAATTCAAATCATAAAAGAAAAAGACAAGTATCATTTTCTAACTGAAAACCGTACTCGACTTAAATATATTTTTCCATGCCCAAAATTAAGCACTTCCTTTGCACAAAATTATTACACTTACCGGGCAAGAATTTTTTTCAATCGACTACCTGAAGAAATTAGAAACATTAATGATTACATCCAAATAATAAACACTGTGAAAAAATATTTTAAATACAAACTTACAAAAAATAATAATGTTTCTAATTGAATTAATCTTAAGAATAACTCATCTCAATTAGTTTCCTTAAATAACATTCCATTCTTCAAATAAGTTTAAAATCATTTTATTTTTAATTACCTACATACTGTAATAAAACAATGTACACTCCTCTTCCAGCCACAAGCTAATGCTTCTATGGAAGAGGGGTCTTGAAATATTTGATCATATATTGTAACAAATCAACAAAAATGTACTTATATAATAAAAAAAAAATAAAAAAATCAAGTTGCTGGCTGAGAGTAGGTACTTGCGTCGTAACCTTTTCTAAATTTAACTTCCTATGCAAATTTTACGATGTCAGGACACGCCTTGAACGATATTTAATCGAGACGTAAGTACAAACAGATTTTATTCACGAAAATCTGAAATAAGCAAAACGTACCCGAGGCGAGATAAATAGAAAAAAATGTCTCATCGTCGTTTGATGTATTTATAACTTTTGTGCGTACACTCAAAATAATAAATTGAATAGTGAGTTGACACTTAATAATAAATAATTCGCAATTTTAATCTTCGCCATACTTGCCCCTCCTCCCCTTCCTTTCCTCCTCAAAATATGCCCAAAGTCGTGTAGGAATGCTGTGTTTATTCTACCGCTAGTTCATTGGCAGGTGCTCCGTAGCAGAAGCCTCACTGATCCCTTCAACACCAATCTAAACTCATGCCCAACATCTGTACACGGTTGACATCTTCTGCATAAGAACGTAGCGATTCTCATTTGAGACTCACAGATTTGACTCACAGAAAAATCAGAAAAAGACAAGGTCGCATCTAGGGATTGAACCCAGGCCTTTCCAGAGCGCTAATCTACCACTAAGCTTATTCGTCCCTATTTTCTTTGGTCATATTTGACTGTATCATACTTTGACTAAGAACTACAATAATTATCTTCATTTTCTTAACGTATATTTTTATTGATATACCTATGTATGATCGCAAGATTCTTCCCGAACTAAATGCAATCTAGATAGTGTCTTGGATAAGTATACCCGTTTATATTTTAATGACTTTTCTGTATGTCTTTGGATGAATATTTTTATTTTTGGAATAACTTAATGAGTAAAACCTCAAATTGTAATTGTAACATTATTTTTTTTTTACTTTTTTTTTGGTTGATGCGCTCTTTTTCTGCATTAATATAAATATGAATACCCTTTATTCTCTGTCAAGTGCTATACTATCAAAGACTGTCTTAGAAAACCTCTTTTTTTGCCCAAGAAAAGGGAAGGGAATCATCCAATAGACAAACTCTTGCGAAACACAAAGGTTTTCTCCGAACTAGATACCTGCCTAAACGGGGTTAACCTCCACCATTAGATAGGACAGATAATAATTGATGATATATACCTGTGTTCAGAAAACCAGCACGAAAGGTCCAGTGAGGTGTTCTTGAAATAGCGGAATTATCATAGAAGAACCATTATTTAACATAATATCATTTATTTATTTTAGACACAAACATTTATAAAACATGCTTGTGTTACCAGAGCAATTATTAATATTCGAATACAAATGTACCTAATCTAATGCGTCTGCAGCATTCAAATTTGCATATTCACATAGACAAACACATAAATAAACATTTGACAGTTCTGTAACGGTACCAATACACCCACACAAACACACCGTTTATAATATTGTTTCTTAGAAGCGAAATCGCCCGATATTTGTATTGATATGAATGAACATACTACCTATACAGAAAACGATAAGTAAGGACGGGTTGTTTCAGAGAATTTTAAAAATTCAATTCAATTCAATTCAAATTTCAAAGTAAATTTTCAAGTTCTGTCGAGTAACTGGTCTATAATGATATAATAACAGAACCCGAAGAGGACAATCACAGAACTCGCAAATGAACGTTGAAATTTGATGATTTGTTTAAATTCTCTGAAACCATCCGTCCTTAGATTTTAGGTGCTTTATTCCATTACCATAGCTGTTCAGTTATTCCTGTAACTTAGTACCTACTATTTATTTATATTCTTTTGTTTATATACAGTTTACATAAGTTTTGTTAACACCTCACTGGAGAACCTGTGCTGAGGTGTTCGCTTGTAATGGAACAGTGTTATTATGCCGTCATAAGTAAAAACACATCATCCACGTTGAAGTACACAATGAGGATACTGTGGTTTCATCCATGGCGGTAGTAATGTATACATGATAGGTTAATAGTTGTTACATCATATTATATAAACATAGTTTCGTGAAAAGAAAAGATACAGTTACGAAGAAAAAACAAAACAGAAGTAGATGATAATCAATGCAAGTATTTAAAATGTAGGGTATTTGAAACACTACCAAATAATACAACAATAATAATAATAATTAAATAAAAAATAGCTTATATCATTGATGTCGCTATTCCAAATTCCTGTAATATTGAAAAATCTGCTAATGAAAAAATAAGAAAATACACAGATTTAGGAAATGAGATAAAAAAGAATTTGGCATTCTCAGACTATAAAAATATTACCATTCGTTATTTCGGCTACTGGCATTATACCTAGCTCTCTCATTAAAAATTTAGGCGTATTAGATCTATCAAAAAATTTATATATATATAAAAATGCAAAAATCAGTCATTTTAAATACAAGTAGGATAACGAAAGATTTTTTTAATATTTATGTTGAGGGATCAGTAGGATTTATAGGCCCTGTTAGGAGTTCTACCTAGCCGAACCCTCTGATATGAAAATATCTGGAGTCAGTGAATTATTTTCCCATTTGATCTCTGGTGAGTTGACGTGTTGTTCTTGTATTGTTTTGTATTTATTTTGCTTATACATATAATGCACTTGCATAATGTTGATTGACTAGATCAAGGCTGCCCAACCCCAGGCCCGCGTAACATTTTCAAAAAACCCGCCAATCCGCCAATTTGAAAAAGTGTCGCGAGCCCGCGGTAAAACAAACAATGCAGCTTGCGCGCGGTCACCCCAGTGTTGCCAACGACGGCGATTTATCGCTATTTAGGCTACTCAGAACGAGAATCAGCGACGAAAAAATCTAACCTGTTGAATTTACTTTTGAAACAAAAATACACGGGTTTTCGACATAATATTTTTTGCTTCGAAATGGAATCCTGTAGCCACCCCCCCCCCATGGAATTCGAAAAATTGCTGTGGGGTATCACATATGATGTTCGGGAATTTTTTCTCAGCGAAGTTCCGTAACAACCCCCCCCCCATGGATTTCAAATATTTTGAGGGTAGCACTCATTTAGATTTTTTTTTTGTGGGGAATTATGTTTTATAGAAATTCTCTAACAACCCCCCCCCCCATGGAAATAGGAACTGTCAGGTATTCAGTGGCCCGCCAGTGATTCAAAATCGTCAATTTGGCCCAACTGCTAAAAAGGTTGGGCAGCCTTGGACTAGATGATCATTTGTGGAAAAGTGTGTGGAAGGATTTAGTTTTTCCTATTGGGAAGATTTAACCCGGACATAAAATCGGAAAGATAAAAAAATATACATGGCATTTATATAGCGCAGTTTAGTGGCATTTCACTTCAAGTGCGCTTAACTATAACAAACTTAAAGATGGTAATTCAGTATTAGTGGTTCTTAAAATTATTCCTTCAGTGTGCCTTACCCAATACAGATCTATGATAATACAGATTCATTAAGTGTACGAAGGCATCATGCAGATGCTCTATTCCTATATAAATTAATTAATAATAATATTCAATGCCCAGAGTTGCTAAATAATATTCAATTTAATGTGCCTGCACGTTTAACACGGTCTTCTATCCTGTTTAAAATCAATCAAAGCAAAACGAACTGTAGACAAAATTCTTGCCTGAACAGAATATGTAATAATTACAATAACATATTATTCAATATCGACATCTTCAATTGCGAATTTACTAAATATAAAATGACCTTAAAAGAGTATTTCACTGATGTTTCTTGAATTGATGTTTTTGATGTTTATGTTTCTAGTATTTATATATTTATAATCCTGTTATGGTATGATTTATATGCACAACATTGTCTTCTTATGGTTATGGTTATGATATGATTTATATGCACAATATTGTTTGTATTCTTATGGTTACCAATGTATCGATAATCTTTTATTTTATATAAATTTTAGTTTTTTGTTTTTTTTTCCCCTTTATTTTTGTTGTATTATTTTGTTCTATTATTTTATACAATTCTTTTATTTTATATAATTATAACTTCACATTTCTCATAAATTTAATTATTTCTTCTAATGCTGTCTTACGTAAATTCACAAGGAGGAAATCCGTAATTGGTTTTATTTTGGCTATTTTACTTATGTACAATCTGTAAAAATGTAAACTGTTGATTTCCCAAAAATGAATAAATAAATAAATAAATAAATAATATTATAACACTAAATACACTGTTTATACAAAGTGATGACAAAACTTAGAATAACAATAACAGCAGGACAGGACAAAACAAAATATTAAAACTAAAGACATAATATAAAACAGGAGGCAGTTTGTGCTCAGAAATGAGAATTTTCTGAGCAGACATTTTAAAAAGGTACAATAAGGAGACAACCGAAACCAAACCATTACCGGAAGTAATAATCTATTTAGTAGAATTAAAAACATAATATAAATGCTCATTAAAATGGGTTATGTTTGGTTTGGGGTGAGTATAATTTGGAAAAAAATTGTAACTTTAGTTTTCATCCATTATGTGAACTGTTTTTTTTCTGTTTGTGTATTCGTGAATTATCAGCAGGTCGTTTCAGATTAGGTGGCAAGCAGTTATATAGTAGTGGGTGGAGTGCTTTATTAATTAAAGACCTGGTTATTATTGAGGAATGAGATTGCAAGGAAATATGTAGTACGCATTTGAAGAGGTAAGGAATTAACGCTCTGGCCTAAAGATGTCTAATTGAAAAAAACGTTGAGCAGCATGTAAATTTTCTCAGAGTTAGGTTGTATGGTGCTTGAAGAATTAGTTTGGTAGCGGATGTCTTCATTATTTATAAGTACCTAACTTCAAAATGTCATTATTTATAATCGTATACCAACAATTGTTCTATATGTGAAAGACCACAATGTGGAATAGCCGTGCTTTGGTAGCCAGATCTAAATATCCACGTACTTCCAAAACTTTCTCTTCCCCATCTTCTTCCTTTGCCCACTTCCTTCAGTCTCTCAATATACTCTAAATGTGTATGCCATAGTTCCACTGGCTCTGGATTTTCGGGAGCAGTTTCGACTTTTGTGCGATTATTCACATTTAAAAAAAATAAATAACTACACAAGCCAAAAATGGTCCTTCGAGCCGGATTTGAACCAGTAATCTACGGATTACATTCCAGAGTTACAGAAACTGGCGAACAATGATAGTATTATAAATATTACAAGTGTTGCTTATAACCATCTTGGATTTTTATCTCTCGTATGTACAATTAAAATAATCCTTTTAAATATTTGAGCCACCTTAAACAATAGATAACTACGATGTCTTTGTTATTTATAATAGTAAAACGTTCTCCCAAAGTCACCTGCTTAGACCTATTACGATTTCAATCATCTCCCAACTAATTACGCCATTAGTACCCTCATTACTGAGACAATAAAACGCAAGACACGCATAGTTGTCAAGACCAAACTTCTACTAAATAGAAAGAATATATAACAGTATAAAGAATATGTAACATAATTAATTGTTGTAAAGATTTTTTAATGCTACTTACCATCATCAGCCCCAACTGGACATACGCCACAAAAATGTTTCAAAATAAAGCCCACAAATTGATTTCCCGAAATTTCGTTCACAAAAGTAGTGCTCAATTCTTCCACTAGCATCTTTCTTCTCATACATCTTACATGAAAACGAAAAAAACAGAAAACACAGGATTGTTGAATGTTTCCGTTCAAATACACATACGTTCTTACTGAATCGTACACTTTTATATTAGGCCCTTATTCCACAGGGATTCCACGTTGTGTACAAATAACTTGTTGCTACTGAATCAAGAGATTAAGAGATTCGCGTCGCCACCATTCATTGTTGAATTCTCGAAACGCCGAACTAGAATGTTATCATAACTTCACCCACAACCAAACAATTGCTGTATTTGTCATTTTTATATCCTGTTATTATTAAATTTGTTGATTGTTTTGATAATTGATCTAAAGCACACGCATTGTTACAGAATGTCTGACACAAGTGACGCCATGTTTAAAGTCTCGTCGACGTGTGTGGGATCAATCTCGCTCTTCTGGTCGCGGTTTCCAAAATTTCGGCAGCATGTGTGTACGAACCTCCGTGTAGATGTATTACGGCCGTGGTCACTAGGATACATGAATCGTCGAGTATCGGATATTATTTCTGTGGAAGAATGGACTTACGATGGCTTACGACGGATCTCTCGTGAATTCTACTTTGGATTAAGGCCTCGTAGTAAGTGTTCACAGATGGTTTGAAAGAAGGTATGTAAATATGAATGAGGGAGTGCGCTAATATTAAAAAAAACGAAAAATAATTAAGCGAAAATGGTGAAAATATATAATAAAACACGACTCGTTTGAAATAGAGCAAAAATCTCTCGACAAATGCTTCAATTGCATTTAAAGATACACTGTGATATTTTTCATGCCTATGACATATTAAATAACAGAACAACGTGTTTTAAATATATTTCGGAGCTTACTTTGCGATTTTTTTCTATCGAGGTAATTTCATATAATTAACGTTTCGTCATAGCAAATGTATAGATATTATCTTTAAAATTAGCTTATATTTTTTATGGAAATTAAAAACTTAAAGAGTTAACGAGAAACTTGTTATAAATCTCTAGAAATATTTTCGTCATTTTTCTGCATCCTGCATTTATAATATCTAAGCAATCACCTTACCGGTATGGTATGTGAGTTATGACAATGCGACATAACCTCACCTTGGGGACAATACATAATGTGTCATTGTGCTATAGAATTATCTACTGTTGCAAAATATTTAATTACTCTTTCTAACCATACTAATAATAATATAACTATGTAATCAACACGAGACCACTACCCAATTGAGATAGTGATCCAGAGGCCATGTTTTGTATGAATTACGGTTCCCTTTTATAGGCAGAATTCTATGAAACAATGTTGAATTATATATGTCAATGTTTTCAATGAACGTCAAAGAAATTCAAGGACAAAGTTGAAATGATTTTGGATTTTTTTTTGTTTTTGAATATTTATTTAAATGCATGCATTTTTTTATGCATCTAATAGAAAAATATATGAAATACAAAATAAAAAAAAATATTACAAAATACAGTTACATTTTATTGATTTATTTTTGGGGGATTATGCCGCGTTGCGCTACCTCCGGACAGCATTACAGTGTCCATCTTCAGAGCAGACGTGTGTTGATGGACACTGTAATGCTGACCGAAACGTTGGCTAAAGAAGAAGGTAGCGCAAGACGGCATAATACCCCAACATAAATCAATATAATACTTTTGGCCGCAAAAATCTCAAATCATATTTCACAGTTACGTCGATTTCAAAAATACAGTTACATTGGTTTCAAAAATACAGTCAAACTGGTTTCAAAAATACAGTTACGTTGGTTTAAAAAATACAGTTATATTGGTTTAAAAATACAGTTACATTAGTTTAAAAAATACAGTTACATTGGTTTAAAAAATATAGTTACATTGGTTTTAAAAAATACAGTTTAAGAAATTCGGTTACATTGGTTTAAAAAATATTGTTTGAGAAATGCAGTTACATTAGTTTAAAAGTTTTTGTCCTTTATAAAATACGCTGGTGTGGTTTTATTATTGTATGTGACATCTCACAATATTTTCACTCTCTCTCTCTCTCTCTACACTATAATACAAAAATAACTAAATAGCCATCCGGTTGGACAAGGTTTTAGATGCGTGGGGAGGGATATGTAAATGTGATCTTGAAGAGGGCCGCATTTAATGAGAGAGGAAATGCGGATGTCGGTAGTTTAGATATAAGCATATTTAGCCAGCGTTACTGTTACTGTTGTTTGTACGTTGGCGATCTGCAGTCGTGCTCTGTAACGCGAAATTATCGATAAAACATTGATTTATCGATGTGCTTCAGCTAGGGGACCTGTACAATTTATTTATTTATATTTATTATGCGCAATTAACCTGCATCAGTCAGTAAATATCTTTTGTATCTGTGAAGTAATAAATTAAAGACGTCCACTGACTCGGTATAATACACAAGTATTCTGGACAATGGGGAATACATATGGTAGTTAGTCTCAGAATTTCTGCACCGAAAGAAACCCCGACTTCCAGTATTGCGTAGTGGAATCCGAAAGCTTATCAATGCAAGCCATTCTGGGCAATGAGGAATACATATGGTAGTTAGTCTCAGAATTTGTGCACTGAAAGAAACCCCGACTTCCAGTATTACGTAGTGGAATCCGAAAGCTTATCAATGCAAGCCATTCTGGGCAATGAGGAATACATATGGTAGTTAGTCTCAGAATTTGTGCACTGAAAGAAACCCCGACTTCCAGTATTACGTAGTGGAATCCGAAAGCTTATCAATTCAAGCCATTCTGGACTATCAAAGGCATCATTTAGAATAGTGTGAAGACCAAAAGAACGCACAGAGTTCAAAAGTTCGCCAACAAAACAAACACAATGTATGTTTAGATTGTTTTTAACGGTAAAATAACACGAACATATTCATAGGTCCGAGAAGGTACATAAATATTACAGGATATGCTAATTGGGGAAATTCGTGGTCTAATGTTTATCACTGCTTGATGTGAACACTTAACACAAACAAATCTAGCGGAACGCTTTTTAGATGGGTAACAACATAAAATGATTTTATCAGTAATGCATCAGTACACTTGTGAAGCAATAATAATTATTCTAGTTAGGTTCATAAATCCTGAATTTAAATAGATTTCATTGTTCTGTATTGATCTCAACTTCGATCCATGTTTGCTAACTGTTAACAACACGTCTTTTAAACCATTTTCTACGCCTTTACATTTTAGAGAATGCCGCAAAAACGTTCTACATGACCCCAAACAAATCTTACTATTTATATTTAGAAATAGATTAGAATACTTGCCAAAGTCAACATTAGAGCATCGAGTTATCATAGTTATTTTACGTGTTATTTCCATGCTTAAGGCGATGCACCACCACATCGTGTACATTAGAAATCGGGCCGCTAACAATAACACTGCTTATGTACATGGCGATAAGGTTTAAATTCCCGCTTAATACCAGCCTCCGGTTTTGATTTATGCAAGAAAAAATGTAGTCAAAAAGTGTTTTTATTTTTTTATTTTGCAAAGTTCAGACACAAATATTTAAATTTTTTAAGATTATTTTCTAAATAATTTATTTAGACACATTAATGAACGAAAAGGGGTTCTTCAGGAGATTTTAAAATTTAAAGCAGTTTTTATAGGTCTGATTATTACCTTATTTTTTTCTGGACTTGAAAAATGCTTTTTTTTTCATATGCAAAGACGTGTTTTACTCGCAATATTTAATTAAATCATCTAAAATATCTCTATGCGATCAAATATTATACCTACAGTTTGTTGTATAAGTTACAATATTATAACTACAGTTTGTTGTATAATTTACAATATTATACTTACAGTTTGTTGTATAAGTTACAATATTATACCTACAGTTTGTTGTATAATTTACAATATTATACTTACAGTTTGTTGTATAAGTTACAATATTATACCTACAGTTTGTTGTATGATTTACAATATTATACCTACAGTTTGTTGTATAAGTTACAATATTATATCTCCGGTTTGTTGTATGGCATCACCATGATGTATGGTGACGTCTTATGGTATCTGACTTTATTTTTAATTTTCTCCATTCATGAAAAAACATTTTTAAACAATTTTTTATTTTATTTATTTCATTAAGTCTTGTTTAATGTTAGTATATATGACAATTAAACCACAATTTAAAGTTATTTTATAGCCTTTTCGCTAAAATAGTGCTATAAAATGGACAAAGTGTTATTATTAGGTACCTATTGAATTTTATGCGTTTTGATAAAACGGGGAAAATACTAATCGAAAACTTTTTAATCTGACTCGCCACAGATTTCTAAATAAAGATTGAATATTGTTGGTAATATTTACACTATTTTTAAAGCAAATACCGTAGATTTTATCTTATTTACAAAATAGGTTATCACAGATAACATTCCGGAAAAACCCATTTCAAATCCATTGTCAAATAATAACAATACGTAACTAAAATCAACAAGTGTTGCCGTTATAGTTAAAAAAATATTTTAGTAAGTTATGTGAATAGGATTGAGCTAAATATCTTGCTAGCTTTATTGCTCGCTACCTTAATATCTTGCTAGCTAAATTGTTTGATATCTTAATATGTTGCTAGCTTATTTGCTTGCTATCTTTATATCTCGTTAGTTCAACTGCTTGATATCTTAATGTCTTGCTAGCTTAATTGCTTGCTATCTTAATATCTTGCTAGCTAGTTAATAGTCTTAAATATTTCCAGCTTGATAGCTTGTTAATTTAATAGCTTTCCAGCTAAATAGCTTGCTTGATAATGGGTCGTTAATTTGTTTGATGTGATAGCTCTCTAGTTTTGATGACTTGCTAAATAATTAATTTTCTATGTGAATATTTGCTAAACTTGTTACATTAATAGCTAAATAGCTTGCACTCTTAATAGATTAATAGCTTATTCGCTTGCTATCTTAATACTTTCTAGCTTAATGACTTGCTAGCTAGCTTGGTATTTTTGTATCTTTCTGGCTTAATAGCTTACTAGCTTAATAGCTTGCTAGATAATGAGTCGTAAGTTTGCTAGTGTGATAGCTTGCTAATTTGTTTAGCTTGCTAACTAATTAATTGCTAAACTTGTTACATTAATAGCTGATTAACTTGCTTGTTTAGTAGCTAAACGAATTGCTAGCTAAATGACTTGCTAGCTCAATGACTTGCTATCTCAATAGCTTGCCAGTTGAATATTGGAGCTTGCTTTCAGGAACTTTGTCTTGTGACTATTTTACAAAATTAGAAATGCGGATACCTGCTACTAATTAAGTACATAGTACTATATTGTACCATCACGTTTAACCTTCAATGACACTCAGTTGTTAGGTTATATATCTTTAACAGTGTTAGCTAACCTAAAGGTGTGATCGAAGGTTGATTAGTACTGTCAATTTATTTAACAGATGAATACTAAAAGACGTTACACGCTGGTGTTTTTTCATCCTGATGAATGGAAAATTTGCTTCAAATAGATTTAGCCGTGTTTAATCAACAGATCTGACTTAATCTTTCCCATTTCCTTCCCCGCCTCATATCCCTTTATTCAGTATCACTTTATTACTACTTTATACTCGCACACTTTATTCAGTCTCACTTTATTACTACTTTATACTCGCACACTTTATTCAGTATCACTTTATTACTACTTTATACCCGCACACTTTATTCAGTATCACTCTATTACTACTTTATACTCGCACACTTTATTCAGTATCACTTTATTACTACTTTATACTCGCACACTTTATTCAGTCTCACAAAATTCCCCAAACTAGGTTGTCACAGTTGATGTCAGGACGAAAGTAATGTCAGACTTGAATCATTTCATGTGCCAATATTACAATGCCAGAATATTACACATGGAAAAAATCGAATATATTTTTGTGCTGTGCCGGCGACAAGAATAAAACCCGCCACCTCCTGACACAAAGTTAACTTCATGTACCACTAGGCCATTGAGGCAACCGTCAATTCCATTCAGGAACATAGTTTCTTCAGTGCCTTGTGCCTTCCTCTACAAGCCACGAGGACATGTGAGAAAGTTGACTGTATCGAAATACAAGAATTTATTCGACTTCCGACCGAAAAACGAGTACTACGCTCATATCGTGGTCGTTTATCGGCCTCAAATCGGTTCAAGTTGTTTCAGGTTGCTTCAAGTTGTTTGACGTATTTGGTGACCTTCTGTTGGCGTTGCTCGTTGCTGTCAACGGATCGTAACCAATATGGAGCAATAAACACTGTTACGGTGCGTTGGTGTTCTAGAAACCATGTCACACATTTTATTGTTATTATTATTTCTTTATCATTGTTTATGGCTGATGGATATTGTTGTAGGGGGCACACGGTGAATTTTGTTTTGTGGAATGAAGACGCAATAAAAAATTGTTTTGTGGGATGAAGACGCAATAAGAATTTTGTTTTGTGCAATGAAGATGCAATAAGAATTTTGTTTTGTGGGATGAAGACGCAATAAGAATTTTGTTTTGTGGAATGAAGACGCAATAATAATTTTGTTTTGTGGAATGAAGACGCAATAAGAATTTTAATATGGTATTTTATTCTTTCCATTATTTTCATCATGTACACCTTTTAACACCATTTTTTCTATTGCTTTGTTAATTACAAATAGTGACATGACTTATACTCTTAGTATCGCCCTGGTGAAAAATTACCTTTCACAGCGAAACGTTGATTGTAATTGCTTTGGTCGTATTTGGTTACCAGATCTGAATAGTCAAGTACTTTCCCCCTTACCACAACACCCAATTGGGAATGAAATAGTCACACTGGCTTCAAACAGTCTTCAGTCTCTTGTTCGGTATTTACATTAAAAAAATTGGTACCTACCTGCACGGAGAAAAATGACTATTGCTAATTTATTAAGAATCTCTTCAAATTATTGGCAATTCGGTTAAAAACGGGATTGCAGGCCGTTTCTTAATAAATTTATAGTAAATTCGTAATAATATCGGAGCATGTGTACAAGCACCTACGTTTGACTTGATAATATAATGACAAAAAGCGTAAATGTTTTTATGAACACGTGTTCCGGTATCTTGACAATACATTGGTATTTTACTAAAAGTTTAACAGTAAATCTATCAATGTATTCGTTAAGGGCCTACAATACCTTTTTTAACCTGATCACCAATAATTTTAAGAGATTCTTAGTATATTAGCAATATTTTCTATCAGTAATTTTTCTTCGTGTGACTGACGCAAAATACAATTAATTGATTGCGCAGGTAAGCGATAAGCACCCAGTAAGGCCCATATTTTAATGTTATTATTGTAGCAATATAAAAACATATTTTTCATAAAATAAGGTAGGAGTCATGGTCAAGAGAGTTTAGCGGCTCTTCGCTGCTGTCATTCGTAAAAAGATCAGAAGTCGCAGAACTTACTCGAACGTCTGCGTGTCGTCGATTATATTTTATTTACTGCTGCTGCCCCACTGTACTCGATTTTTTAGTATATAGATAACTGCTTATAAAAAATAAATAGGTACTTAAAACCGAGACTTGTTTTCACGTGGGTAAATATTCAAACTGTTGCTAAAATTTTGTTGTAAAAGAAACTGAAAACCGTTACAATGGTGATCATGAACTATCTACGATCATTAAAATATCGTTTTGACACCTGTTCGAAATTAAAATGTGAATGAAGCAATCAGATTGTATCAAGAGTGATGTGTTGCGGTTTATCCTCTCTGCCTACCCTTCAGGAACCGGCGTGATGATTAGTTAATTAGTTGGTTTAAACCATTGAAAAAATATGGAGTAACATTGGTACTTTTCTGTAGCATTAGTTTTCAGTAGTAATAATTTTTTCATTTAGGGACAAAATACATCGTATTAATTATTTGGAGTTCTACCAGACTCCAGATGTAACCGTAGATCCAAACTTTGTAAGATTTCTCCATTTATTTGAACACATGGTCGCCATTGATAATAGACAACAACAAACAACTATGCTACTAAGCAGGTACCCGCGTAATATAACTCCCGGCTTAACATCCTCGAGCTGACCTTACCACCAATTACGAGTGTCCGGTGTCTACCGCAAATAATAATCTATGGCCTGACAACTACGCGTCTTCGTAACTAGATAATCTGTGGACTGGCTTTTCTCATTAATCTTATAATGTCTTCGCGCGCCATTATTTGGCATTGGAATGCTGACGAATCCATTAGAAAAATAAAGTTTAATAACTATTCATTTATTTATGAAAAATAATAACCATTCCTTACTTTCATGTAGGTACATATTGAAACATTAAGTATGCAGTCGGCGGCGTCGTGGCGTATTTGGTGCAAATTTAGTGAGATACAAAATAATACGTACGTAGGTACAAATTGTATTGATTTAAAAAATACATTTTTGAAACATTTTTTTTTCTTTCTTACTAACAAAAATTACTACCTTTTTATTTTTTACTCTCGGGTTACGAATAACCTGAGATTATTAATTTGAAAAACTCTTACTACCATCATTAAAGAGGAGAATGTTGCTTACGCAATGATGTAGGAGTAAATTATGTCTAGCAAAGGAATGGAACCCATGATGATGAGTGGGAACCCGACACATTTATCAACTCAGCTACTAACTGGTTTTCATAAAATCTACAATCTTAAGCGTGTCAAACTGTAGTTCATGCATTCTATACAGGGTGTTAAAGGACGTACTTGACTTACTGTAACCAGTGATCCCTAATATTATTTGGAGTAAAAAAAGTAAATGAAATTTTAGACTAGCGATAAACTAGGTACCAATGTAATTTTATTAATTAATTATAGTTCTTTATTCAAAATGTGTAATTGTTTTCTTTAAATGTTTGACAGATGCTTATGTCAATTGAACGAGTTAAGGTGATGCACTACGTCGTGTAATATTTTAAATTGAGCCGCTATCAATAACAACCCTTACGTAGATGGCGATAAGGTTTAAAGTCCCGCTTAACACCATCCGCATGTTTTGATTAATGCAAGAAAAAAACATGGCCAAAAAGTGCCTTTTATTTTATTTTGTGGATGTTCAGGCATAAATATTTAATTTTTTATCGATCATTTTATAAATAACTTAATTTTCCACATTATACAATAAAACCATAACCGAAAATGGGTTCGTAAGTAGGAGATTTTGAACTTTAAAGCAGTTTTCATAGGCTTTTACATTATTTTTTTCTGGACTTATAAAAAGGCTTATCTAAAGAATACTCGATTATTTCAAAGGCCAAGATGTATTCTACTCGCAGTATTTAATTAAAGCATCTGAAACATTTCTAGGCGACCAAATTTTCAAACCAAAAACACATGATTTTGCATTACTACGTATGGCATCGCCTTAAGATATGTTACTGAGACAACGTGCATGGTTACACTGAACTAGGTCTAGCGGACATACTTTGGCAGGCCGTTCATATAGCTATTTTATTCGTAAGCGGTGCTACATTTTTTGTTAGTATGAATATAAAGTGCCTTGTTTTAAGTTTACTAATATTCGACAGGTAAAATTCTTCTTTTGAAAGGCAGATGTATTTTAATAAATTCTTTCAGCTTCACGAATCTTACAATTATAATACCCCTTGATTTTTCACAGGTCTATATGCTAGTGTATTTTTTTATTACTATCGTTATGTTTTATTATAGGAGACAGTTGACGTAAGGTTACCGTGAGCACTTAGGCCATAGGACCATTGTGGTATCGCCCATTTTACCTAATTCCTTTAACCCCTTTATAAAGTTCACCAGCGTTGTTATTGGATATGTGGCTATGTCTTTTGGTTCTGCGCTAGTTAAAATATAACTTACAATATTATTGCAATATATAACACACAAAATGAAATACTCGATTAAGTAAATATTGAGAAAGGTGACGTTAAAATCATACGTCAGGCGGCAACGGCCAAGGTTAGAGAATGAGCTCAAGTTTAAACAATTAATTTATAATGCCATATAATATATGACTTATTTTCAACAAATGGTAACACGTCATAAAACTATAACAATCATTATTGTTTAAACGTGCATCTAATCAAGATATAACTATAATTCGACATGCGGTCATTTTCTGTTGTTTAAATTTGCATAAAATCGCATGCATTTTAAAAAACAATTACTTTTATAGATACCTAATAAATTGTCCATGTATTCGCGTGCTTGCAAATTGTATAGTGCTTTATATAACTTATGTGAATTCCGCACAATAGTCTTAATGGGGTATTTTCACAAACTAGATATAACGAAATGTGTGGAAGATTTAAATTTTTGTTTTTTGATTTGATCGTTGTACTAAAAATGTGTTATTTTAATATTTGGTCTTTCCGTGGGATTTATTTTGATTATTTATGATGGACGTATTACTAAATTCTCAGATGTTTCTAGAGGAATCCCTCGGGAAGTTACTAATTCTTCTTTGAGAAAAATAAAATCTGGTGCTTATCGTCAATTTTATAGTTGAAAAACGTTTTATAGAATTTATGAAACTGTTTTACTAAAAATATTTTAAAAGTAAGGTACTGTTTTTATTAATCTTAAATTTAAATAACAATCCGTAGGGATCGCTCTTTTTTTTATTTTTTTTTTTTATTTTTTATTGAATAAATAGTTAATACACATCAACAAACAAGTCCTGCTAAGCCAATTGAATTGGCTTGTCAACAGGTGCTTAAAGTTTAGTTACATGTACATTTTTATAAGTTATAATTTACATCTTATATCTACAGAATCAACAATTTTTTCATACAATTTTTCATACATATTAAAGTAAATGTTTTTTTTCCGATAGCCAATTTTTCACCAAATATTTAACCTTATTCATAGATTTACATTGCTTTATAGTGTCAGGTAATAAATTAAATATCTTCGGTATGTTGTATTCAAACGTTCTCTGTCCGTATTTATTATTAAATTTCGGAACTATTAACCCGTCATTGTGCGTGAATCTAGTACTGTATTTATGTTCTAATTTTTCTTTATGCTGCGGGGTAAATATATATTGAATTATGATTTTTCGCCATAGAATAGCCTTAACAGGTAAAATTTTGGCACTCTGAAACAGCAACGGTGTATTATGTCTCTGTTTAAAAATATTAGGGACGACTAGTAATTTTACAATTGCGTTTTGTACAACTTGGACTTGTTTCGGATTGGTTATACTAGTATTTCCCCATATAGTTAATCCATATCTTATAATAGATTCTGCCATTGACATAATTGACATCTAAATATACATATACGAATTTGTCGGAATTAATTAAAAATGTGAGCCTCGTACAAACCCCCTTATTAGAGTCTTGTGTCGTTGGAATTTTTGAAGATGGTCCGATATCGAAACGATAAATCGCATACTTAAACTCAAACAATAACTTATTCATAAAATTGTTTGATATTGGAACAGTCGAAACACCTGTCTAAATAATAGATTGAAGATCGAATCCGATATTTATCTTTTTAATTTTGGAAATTATACTGGTGATAAAACTTGTAGTTATGTGAACAATATACATCGCTAAAAATGTGTTTTTAATTTTCTCTTATCTAACAAATCAACACTAAAATTTCCTCTGAAATCATGAGATTTGTAAATAGGCACTGGATAGATGAGACCCTCTTCCCTCATGTGACCTTTAGGGAACTCCTAAAGTACTCCTAAACTCAACTCCTCATGTGAACCAAGAAGAAGTGGAGAGGAGATACGAAGCCACCTCCGTCAACTCTTCCCTTGAGAGGCCTTCAGGGAACCAAAGAGGAGTGGAGAGATGAGGCTCTCTTCCCTTGTGTTGCGTTCAGGGAACTAAGGGGATAGGAGAGGAGAGATGAGACCCTCTTCCCTCGTGTGACCTTTAGGGAACCAAGGAGGAGTGGAGAGGAGAGATAAAGCCACCTCCGTGAACTCTTCTCTTGTGAGGCCTTCAGGGAACCAAAGAGGAGTGGAGAGACGAGGATCTTTTCCCTTGTGCTGCGTTCAGGGAACTAAGGGGATAGGAGAGGAGAGATGAGACCCTCTTCCCTCGTGTGACCTTTAGGGAACCAAGGAGGAGTGGAGAGGAGAGATAAAGCCACCTCCGTGAACTCTTCTCTTGTGAGGCCTTCAGGGAACCAAAGAGGAGTGGAGAGACGAGGATCTTTTCCCTTGTGCTGCGTTCAGGGAACTAAGGGGGATTGGAGAGGAGAGATGAGACCCTCTTCCCTCAGGTGACCTTTAGGGAACCAAGGAGGTGTGGAGAGGAGAGATGAAGCCACCTCCGTGAACTCTTCTCTTGTGAGGCCTTCAGGGAACCAAAGAGGAGTGGAGAGACGAGGATCTTTTCCCTTGTGCTGCGTTCAGGGAACTAAGGGGGATTGGAGAGGAGAGATGAGACCCTCTTCCCTCAGGTGACCTTTAGGGAACCAAGGAGGTGTGGAGAGGAGAGATGAAGCCACCTCCGTGAACTCTTCTCTTGTGAGGCCTTCAGGGAACCAAAGATAGGTGGATATACATATGAACATACTATCTAATACCACAAAAATTAATAAGAAAATCTCACACAAAAATGTACATATTAAACCATGGATTACACAGAATGTTATAAACTGCATAAGAAAAAGAGACGAGTTACACAAGAAACTTAAAAAAATTCCATACGATATACACATGTTAAGATACTACAAAAGATACAGAAACTTGCAAAATTATTTGCAAAAAAGTTATTATGTGTACAAAAGAAACCTACTATAAGAAAAAAAATGTAGATTGTAAACAAAATCCCAGGAAAATGTGGCAAATAATAAATGAAATAACCAGTTCTAAATCTGCCAACGTTACATCAATTGACGTGCTGAATATAAACAATGTTCCCAGGACATACGCTGATAATCCTGACCAAATACTTGAATACGTCAATAATTTTTTCATAAATATAGGATCAAATCTAGCAAAGCAAGTTACAAAATGTAATGAAGATGAACAAATAAACGAACCACCTGAGCAAGGAAATCAGCTCAATTTTAAACAAATTACAGCTGACGATATCAAAAACACAATTTCTTCTTTAAAATCAAATATTTCTTCAGGGGAGGACACAATCTCAACCAACGCAATAAAATATCTCTGTAAAGAACTTATCGAACCACTTACATACTTAGTCAACATGTCTATAACGAATAGCATATTCCCTACAGCCCTCAAAAAAGCGATTGTTATACCAATATTTAAACAAGGATGTAAAAATGACATAAACAATTACCGACCAATAAGCCTACTAAATACATTTTCAAAAATATTGGAAAGAATACTAAAAAAACAACTCTTATCCTACTTAGAAGACAATAAAAAATTATCAAAAACTCAGTATGGATTTAGGGAGAACTTAAGTACTAGTGACGCCATAGAAAAAATTACCGATATGATCACTAAAAGTTTAGACAGTGGAGAAAAAACTTTGGCAATCTTCATAGACTTACAAAAGGCTTTTGACACAATAGATCACAAAATACTTTTTTCAAAACTTTCAAAAATTGGTATGTCATGTACAACACTAAACTTACTAAAAAGCTATATGACGGAGCGTACACAGAGCGTCCAAATTAATAAGAGAAAAAGCAAACCTCTCCTAATCAACCATGGAGTACCACAAGGAAGCGTACTAGGTCCGATATTATTTTTAATATACATTAATGATATCTGTAACCTAGAAACAAGAGGAAAAATCATTAGTTTTGCTGATGACACAGTAATTTTATTTAAAGAAAAAGATTGGATAAATACCTACAAAGAAGCTGAACACGGACTTGGTCTCCTGCAAAACTGGCTTAAAAGAAACTCCCTGACGCTTAATGTCAATAAAACAAAATATCTGACATTTTCTAAAACAGCCAGAGGGCAGCCGTCAGAGGACCTTAATCTCAAATTACATTCATGCCAAGGAATTTATCAAAAAATCAAGGCTTATCATGCCTCTGTCCCACTATAGCACACTCCAAAAGCATCAAATATCTTGGAATTGAAATTGATGATAATCTCCGTTGGAACTCACATATAGATGTAATTACAAAAAAACTAACCAGGTACATATACTTCTTTAGAAACATTCGCAATATCCTCAATATAAACGATATTAAAAAAGTATACTATGCTTTGTGTCAATCACAAATAGAGTACGGAATAACTGGATGGGGGTCTGCCTTGAGCACTCACACAGAGCGGCTCAATATAGCACAAAAAGGAGTATTAAAGACTATACTGAAAGTTCCGCTTAGAACTCCGACAGAAGAAATATTCAAAAACTTCAATGTTTACAATGTACAAAAACTATATTCAAAAAATATTTTATTTAAACTGAAAAAAAACATATCCGAATACTCCACTGCCCAACATAAATACACAACCAGGGCAAAAAGCGAAAATATCCTGATTACTCCCAGTTTGAACACATCCTTTGGACAGAGAAATAATAAATTCCATGCTATAAAATTGTTCAATGCTCTACCAAATGAAACCAAAAAAATAAACGAAATGAGTATATTTAAAACAAAAGTCAAAACATGGCTTAGAGATCAAAGTAATAATCAACTTACAAACATTATGAAGACAATGTAAAGACAATTCAAAACTAAATACAAAAATTTAAGAAAAACTACAGGCCGCCTCAGAACAGGAAACCCTAGTGAGGAGGACTGTGAAAAAAATACAAAAAATATACTTATATTATACTTTAAACCTACATAATGTACAAATTTTGCTATTGATATTAATAAAAAAAAAAAAATAAAAAAAGAGATGAGGCTTTCTTCCTTTGTGTTGCGTTCAGGGAACTAAGGGGGATTAGAGACGAGAGATGAAACCTGGGAAGACACATTGTGGAATCAGAAGACATAGCCACATATCCAATGACAACCCTGGTGAACGTTATAAAAGGGACCGGGTGACTGTTAAAGGATGAGGTAAAATGGGAGATAGCACAATGGGCTTATGGCTTAAGTGCTCACGGAAACTATAAGTAAACTGTCTCCGCTCTATAAACACTTAAATACCTACGTACTTAATTGTAAACCATTAACATTTAACATTTTTTTAATATTAATTTTAATGAATTATACAATTTGTTCAAAGAAATGTCACCATCTCAATGACAATTCTTTTTTAAAACTTTCTTCAAACGGGAAGGTACCGTAACATGATTGTTTTCTTTCCATAATGTCGATAGAAACAATTACTCGCTCTCGCGTTTTGCTCAGTAAATCCACAGACATTGGTCATAATAATATTATTTATACAACAGTTCCGTTAACCTAGTCCGCCGGTAAGATTAATCAATTTAATATAATAATCCGTTTTGTCTTGTTCTTATCTGTTATTCCATTGTAAACACTCGATCAGACTAAGCCCGTCGTCCTACTGGCTTGGCAAGGGCAAGGAATCTAAAACAAACGACGTCTTCCATAGACATCCAAATCGATAGATTTGCCCTAACATGAAATACGGGTATCATTTCGACAAGCTGGAGGTGAACCACGTGACCATATTTTTGGCACCGAGAGTGTTGGAGAATGCTTTGAATAATCTACAACATCGGTCTTACGTTGAACGCCGAAGAGGGCACATTGAAATAACCAGACCCTGCGCAGAAAAGTAAAATAAGGCAACGATTTGCAGTGCAGTTCACTGTTGGACTTTTCTGCGTAGGATCAGAAATGTTCGTGAATACGGTTATAAAACCGAATCCCCTTCAAATCGGGTGAGGTGGGTAAATTATAACATATTTATAACTAAGTGTCTACTATAACTAAATGGCGTCACAAAATATTTAGTTTTGGAAACATGCCCGAAATTTTGTTCATCCTATTTTAGTTTAGTTTAGTTTTTTACGCAGCCAGCAATTGTAAAAAGTACTAGTAAATCGTGAGCATATTCGCGTACTAAATGGTGATATTACAATGCGAGTTGCCTGTACACTGTAAGATTCATTTATTGATAAAATACAGAAAGGAGATAGTCACGGCCCGTTCGCGCTCCTCGCAACTTGGCTTGTTCCCCTTTCCCTGATGGACTAGTCACTAGTCTATCAATAATGTCTATGACGTCTTCGGTTTTTTAGATTATTTTATATTTATTACCTTCCTTACTTCGGAGTCAGTGGGACGACAGGCTTAGTAGATAAATATGTAAACATTTTAATATCTGTTTGTACTACGTACTTATAAACAGATTAAAAGTTAAACAAATTTAAATAAACACAATAATTCTAAAACCTACAAAAAAAAGAGATAATATAATGGTACCAAAATATAAATTCATAATCCTTGGATCTTTTGCAGTTTTAATCAACGATAAATAGTAAGAATTGTTATTTTGTCTTAATCTGTCGCTAAACCTTGGCTTATCTATTATAGTGAAGTATTTATTATTTTATATCCATAGATATCTCAGAGCGAGCGACACCAATGTCATTACTTTACAGAGAAGGCAATTAGACGCGATTCTAAGTAGTTGTTTATACCATGGGAAATTAGCTAGATAGGCTCTTAGATTATAAAAATGACGCATCGTATAGTAGGGTAAATGTAAAGATGTAACTGATTTTAGCGCTTTCGTTTTTAATCATTTAACATCGCGACCTTACGGCAATTTGGGGTATGCGTAACATTTGTTTTAGCTTTGTGAAAAATTCAAATAAATTCTAATAAAATAACAAAACAATAAGTACAAAAACTACAGATAATAAAGTTTGGATCAAGTTAAGTGAGAAAAAGAGATTCTAAAAATTTAGTAAAGTTCTGTGGGCTATCGCTAGATATTGCCTGAATCTTGCCACTGTTGTAATATTACAGTCTATACATTCCCACAAGAGGTTGGGAGAAGGCGAAGTTGGTTCTTCGGAAAGGAACATGGAAGTGTCGGGAGGGTTTCTTAGCAGACGGTGATTGATTTTGATTGTAGCCAGAGGGAAGATACATAGATACCTATTTATTATGTTGATTTCATTTTTGTCACGACGTTCATTTAGGGCGGGTTGTTTCGGAGAATTTGAAAAATTCATCAAATTTCAAAGTTAATTTTCATGTCCTGTGAAAGATTTTTTCAAGTTCTGTTATTATTTCAGTTCTGTCAAGCTACTAGCCCATAAATATATAACAACAGAACTTGAATAGAACTTTCACAGAACGCGAAAATTAACATTGAAATTTGACGAATTCTTCCTTAATGTTACTTATTTAAAATATTCTAGGTGTCTCTTAGGACGGGTTGTTTCACAGAATTTGAACAATTCATAAAATTTCAAAGTGAAAATTCAAGTTCTTTTATTATTTCACAATTGGCCGGGTTTTTCACAGTACTTGGATAGTAACAGAACTTGAATGGGGCTTTTAGGGGTTATTTCGGAAAATTTGAACAATTCATCAAATTTCAACGTTCGTTTTCGGATTCTGTGAAAGTCCTATTCAAGTTATGTTATTATATCATTATAGGTTAGTTGCTTGACAAAACTGAAATAATAACAGAACTTGAAAAATCTTTCACAGAACTTGACAATTAAGTTTGAAATTTGCTGAATTGTTCAAATTCTCCGAAACAACCCGTCCCAAGAGAATATGATTATTTAATTTGAAATTTGTAGAATTGTTAAAATTCCGTGAAACAACCCGTCCCTTTGTGGTTATATAGTGAGTCTTGAACAGATAACCAATTGCATTGGCCTCTCTGGGTCCTAGGAGTCGAAAGATCTCTTTCAAATCGGTAGATATAGATCACACTTCTATTTATCGCTTCACTCCATTATCAAACTCAACATCACAACTTACCGAAGTAACCCATTAAAATCGAATTCCTTAACAATTTAACAGTTTGAAAATCAGAAAAGGGTCGTCAGAATTCCACGTGATTTACTTTATTCTTAACTATGAGGGGATCTAACCCATCAAACCCGTATCTGAATACATTGACCGTTGAGGCACGAGGCCCGTTATAAGAAGGTTAACAAAACAAAACACATCATCAATAGTGGTATTAATGTTTGCCAAAGGGCTCATCTAGTTCATCCTTCGCGAATGTTTCCATACATTAAACACGTCCTTCTCTCGCTCTTGTTCGCTACGCACGTGGTAAAATGCAGTAATCACATATTTTGCAGTCAACGGCAAAAATATGCGAACGTTGAAGCTCGTACGAAGATTGATTCTGGCACTTGCTTATATAATATGTTTTACGTGACACCTTACAAGAGCGCCCTGTCTTTACAGTGTAAAGACAGAGGAACTACTAAGCCACCTGGCTGAGCAGCGCTATGAGGCGGGTTATGTTAGGGACAATAGGAATTATATGAAGGAGGAAAATGGTAGCTTATTCCACTTATAAGGCGACTAACACAAAAACGAATTGAATAAAAGGACCCTTTCTCTTAAAGCCAAAATCTACTGTGAACAGGTGTTTAGCCTGAGCACCGGTGCATCGGGAATCAATTCTGCTAACTCCTCAGAGCAGGCTCTATTGAAATACCCGTAGAACAGACTCAACAGGCAACATTGTGTTTGTGCTTTAAAATGGCAATCGGTCAACAACGGATTATCAATAACAGTCAGAATAACAGAAGAGTATGTATGTAAGAGTATGCTGCACGGAGAAAAATGTGTGTTCATAATTTATTAAGGATCTCTTTAAATTATTGGAAATCCTTTTAAAAACGAGATTGCAGGCCTTAACGAATGAATTAACTAAGGTTTTCTGATAAACTTTTAGTAAATTATGAATATAATAGCTAACGCTTCCCGGCGTTGCTTGGAAACTTATAAATGGTTTGGGTTAAAGTTTTGAGGTTATGAGGCTTTTTAAGATATACAATTCCGTAGTTCATTATGTTGATGTATCTCCTAAGGTGTAGCCAGCGTTAGCAATGTAAGCGCTCGAAAATATATTTTACGACTTGATTACAAAACACTTTTATCTACATTCTTCAAGTATAATATGCATGTACTATATATATAAGTCTTTCGGTAGAAATTCGCTAAATGATATTGAAAACCATATCAAAATCCATGGCGTAGTTTAGAAGAACTAAGCGCACAAACAGACAGACGCGGATAGCGACTTTATGTCATACTATTTAAGAGATTATCACAATGTCGGAAAACGTGTTCATGAAAATCCGAATATTTTCGCATTTCTTTATGATATATATGTTTTTTTTATCCGTGTGAAAGGGTTAACCCAACCATCAATCGTATTATTACATCGTTAGTCAAAAGATCCGCAGTAAAACAAACAAAAACCATCATATCGCCGTGTGAAAAACTGAAAACCATCCAACAGTGAAATAATCATAACACATTCCGTTAACGCGGTACAGAATGGGTCCTATTATTCCACGTAGGTAATTCTGCTATTTGGTCTTAACGGATCTGTCGCTGTAGAGATAAACCGTTAGAAGTGTGATGTGGGCGTGTCCGTGTATCCGAAGTAAGCTCAATTTGCCAGAGAGGATAGACCACTAGCAACTCTGTCTCGGTGCACACTCACAAACATGCTTTTAAGAGCGTAGTCATGCCATTCACATGGGGTGGTTTGACTCTAAAGCAGGGTACTCACCAAGAGTGTAGCATGTAACGTATCTGATACTGTATCAATCTGCAAGTGGGTACGGCTCGTCCACGGTAACCGCGTATCCAGCTACGACCTCTCGGATCCGCCTCTAGTGCTCGCTTGGTGCTCGCAGTGAAACCGCCGTCGGCGGGTCACTGCGAGCACACTGCGCTCCACCCGCGAGCGGCTCGCAGTAGGCTCGTGCCTACGTACTCACTTGATACAGTATCAGATACGTTACATGTTACACGCTTAGGTGAGTACCCTGCTTAAGGAGGGAGGGAGGGGGGAGGTTAAACAAGGAAGGAAAGGGGGAAGGGGTTAGAAAATTTATTAGACAATTTTTTGGGACCTCTTCTACCACAATTTATTATTTACATCACATTAATTAAAGAAAGAGAGGGGGGGGTTGAATGGGGGCGATTGAGGTACTTGTACATATTGAATTATTTGGCCGGTTGGGAATAAGCCGACGTAGCTTAGTAGTTATTTTCATTAAGACGTTTATGTTTTTCTGTTTATTTATGTTTTTTTCTGTATGTAACATGAATTTTATGTGGAAACTTCACTGGTTAATGCAACATGTAAAATGTAATTATTTATATAAAATTGTAAAACTCTTTGTTTCCCCAATACACTAAAATAAAAAATAATAACAATTCTAGAGATTTGTCTGTTCAGTGGTATTAACGGAGCCGTCATAGTATGTATGACTGGTGCCTTCTGCCAGTCAATTCTCGACTGAAACGGTAAGAGAAAATTATAAATCGTTTAACACCATTTCGTCCGGTCTCTTTGATGTGTAGGCGGTTTTTTCTGTCGCTTCTTTGATAGGAATTGGATTTACTTATAATTGGGTTATGATGTTGTGGAGGACGCTAGTTCTTTATTGGTATATTTTTTGATGAGTTGACACCGATTTGTAGTCGAGTGGTCAAAACGTCAGGATTGCAGTCAAGCGTCACAGGTTCAACCGCAGGTTAAGTACTGCATTGTACCAGCTACTATTTACCAGTTTCCGTAGTCGAGAAGTAAGGCTAAGTAAGGCTCTCGACTTGCAAGCTGAAAGTCGCGGGTTCAACTCCCGGCGTGCGTAAAAATTTTATTTGTGTTATTTCTCAACTTATTCATTAAAAATAATATATCGTGTATTTGCAGCACTTCCAGAGTGGAAGATTCTCTCAGCGGTGTGTTCGTCATAATTTCATAAATAGTTCATTGACTTTAGCAAAACAAATACTATTTAAAATTCAATCAGCACATATTAAACCCACCTAAAATTTTCGACATTTTGAAGGCTCGCGATCTCCCGATGACAGTATAGAGCACAGATATACCACTCGCGTAGACAGTAATTTAGTTTTACATAGAAAAATTAAGCACATTCCTCTATTAAAATCATAGACAATACGTTTTATATTACTGATATCTAGGCTTCCGACCTACATACGGATTATGTTCTAGCCGCGCTAAGCTCGACATTCCAACCAAGCCGAGCTTTAAATCAACCGATATACCGGGCAATAATATTGAAAGTATCATCTATGTACTTTGGAATTGCAACTCTTCGGTTATTGAACGAGTTATGAGCTGAAATTATTTCATACTGCAACTGTATAATTTTTTAATGAGTTCCATGTATACGCAATCATCCTACGTCTCTTTTCTTAAGAAATCATCAGTCGATATAAAAAATATTGTAATATAATATATGTGATTGTTGAACCTAGGACTTTTTTTAACATCCGTCTCGTAGGTTCATACGTGTATTTACACCTGCCAATAACTTGTCGTTTCGTAAGTTTTACCTCATCTTCGTAATGGTGCTTGCCGAGGGAACTGTGCCGCTAATCCGTGTCGTCATATGATGAACCATCCATTCATTGATGTGTTCACAATAAATAAAATTTCTGAATCTGATGTTTCAATTTTATCTATAATTTTTTTAGTTTGTTGCGTAAAATAGTTGATTTTACACGATTGGAGCCAGTCATGAGAGTTTTTCGCAACAATTTTTAATCTCAAATGTTGTGCATGTAATGACATGACACTAAGATAAGGGTTGGATAGGAGAATTGGGTAGAAAAAGGTTGGGAGTTTTTGGTTTCCTTGATTCTTTATTGGACTTCTTAGTTCGACCGAGTGTTCATAAGCGTTTCTAGTTTTTACACTGTTATTTCGTCGTGTGATTCCATTATCGGTACTGGTGATAGATAATTTTTTTTAAAACCAATAAAGTTTCTCGGAACAGCGTGAACTCTGAAATTAACAAGTTTTTAATTTTTTTATCTTGACGACATTTGCAAGTCATGGAAAGGTTATTAACGTCATAGATACCTAAATAGGCCAAAGATTATAAAAGTAGGATTACAATAAAGACATTTTTTCTTCTATGTAGTAATCTATATTATATTATGTATATAAATAAAAAATATAGTTGTTCGTTTGTTCAAAATCTTAAATCTCCGAAAGTTCTTCACCGATTGCTTTGAAATTTTGACACAACGTTGCATTCAAATAAACGTCTGTTTTTCAATTATATAGATGTCACCTGTGACAGGTAAAAAGGCGTGTTTTTAAGAAAACAGCGCAATCTATTGGACAAAGATTCTTTAAAAAAAAACAGCGCCAACGAACGTAAAAGCAACACGCGCCATTGTTTCTCTATCTACACAGACAGACTGGGCCACAGCAACGCGTGGCGGGGTACAGCAGAATTTCATATAAAATTATATAATTCATATAAATTCTATTATTCTACTTCTGGTCCCCATGCACGAGCACCTCGATTATCGATAATAATCCACTAAATTAAGCATATTTAGTCGACGTTAACTGTCATTTATTCGATGGCGGTTTGAAGTCGTGCTCGGGATCGTTGACAAGTTACCGACATTATCGATAAAAGCCGACTAAAAAAGCATATTTAGTCGACGTTAACTGTCGTTTATTCAAAGTCATGCAGAACGTTTGCCATTTCATATTTGGTATTCGATCATCGAAAAATCTAAACGATTCAATTTTTTTATCTCTCGTAACATTTCAATATTAGAGGTTTATACTACTGATAATCGTAATTTTTCATTCGTAATAAATTAAAATAAAAAAACTGCTTTTTATAGTAAGTAATTTCAACGGATGTTAATCATTAATTTTACTGAACAGAAATCAATACAATCTTCAACGGCCTTCAAAGCAATACACTGTTCATTAGTTGGTAGATGCTTATTCGTTGTGATGTAAAACTTTTTTACGACGTACAGAGTTTTATTAGCTGGTAATAATTACTATTCAATGTATGGTTAATTAAACGTTGAATTATGCAATAAATATCAGGTAACCTCTCTCTATCAATAAGGCATTAAATCTAAAGGGTGATAATCTAGCCCTTGACATTTTAGTAAATGTTTAAGTAGGTACTTAGTAAAGAGTTAATTAAAATTGAACATACTAAAAATACCGTCAGAAAAAACTAGGAGTACATAGCAAGTGACTATTGCCAATAGTCACTTTACATCACGTAGAAGAAGCTCCCGATATATTCCACACTCGTGATCGTGCTTGTTACTTCTTCGGTTCGATATTTTTGAAGGTTATTGCTAAAAATTGTCTATGTTATGGAATTTTTTAAAACTGCGCACATAAACGAGATTTTTTTCTATCGTTGGTTCTGTATCTGGGAAAATAGGTTTGTCGGATTGATTTTGATGGTTATATGAATTTTTACAAGAAAAATCAGTAAACTCAGACTAAGAGTCCAGGCTATTATTTAGAATTTTATATAATATAAGTGGCATGTAATCAGGCACCACAAGTCAAATAAAATAATATAAGTGGCTTGTAATGAGGCACCACAAGTCAAATATAATAATATAAAGTTCTACAAGCCATATAATAATAATATTAGGTTCA
The DNA here is from genome assembly GCA_026573805.1 of Hesperophylax magnus. Classification (NCBI taxonomy): domain Eukaryota; kingdom Metazoa; phylum Arthropoda; class Insecta; order Trichoptera; family Limnephilidae; genus Hesperophylax; species Hesperophylax magnus. The sequence goes on along the minus strand of JAIUSX010000018.1, from coordinate 21,513,954 downwards.
TGTAATGTGGCACCACAAGTCAAATATAATAAAGTTAAGATATTGAATTTTTTATCTACTTACTTTTTTTTTTGGTACAATATTTTTTTACATTTCAGTTATCACAGTTATCCAGTAATGTTGGCTTCGCTGCGTGGCTTTCCCGTGCTGAGGCCTTCATTTAAAACCATCTGTTTCTTATACGTTATGAAAAGGTAATTGAGATAATAAAAAACGTCTTCATTTTTTAAATTTATTTATTAGAAATATAAGTAATTACAAGTAAAATCGTATTTAATTGGGTTTTTACATATTAAAAGATTTGAATACATCTTTTCCATAGAAACGTGAGCTTGTGTTTGGAAGAGGAACGCACAGTACATTATTGTAGTTATTTAAAAGTAATTAATAATATGATATGTATTACGTATTGTTGTAAGTACATTACAGTGAGAAAGTAAAAAATAGTTAAATTATATGTTTTGTAGATGTGATATAAGTGTACGTAGTTAAAATATATAAGTAATGTACTTTATACAGAAAGTGGGTGATTTGCGTTATTTTTAATAAGCATTTTATGTGGAAAGAGTTTTTTTCGTTGATAAATTTGTCTTTTAAATATTTTTACAAAGTGTTCAATGTTTGGATTTTGTCGATGTCTATTTGATTTAGCATGGATATTATGTGCATTGCATAAAGTAACGTTTCGTCATACTCAGTAGATATGATGTAACCTTTACGTAAATGCACACGATAAAAATATCCTCAAAAAACATGTTATTACATCAATTCGTGAAGAGCTCCTACCTAATTCTAATTTTTTATGAATTATTGGTAATATCTTCTGTGTTCGGTCAATGTTCAAATGAAAAAGAAAACATAGATTTTATTCGATTGCATTGTCATTTTTTTTAAAGCCGTATGTATTATTTCATTCTGACCATTTAAAAAAATGGGTGAAACATCTGACAACTTTATCAAATACATCTATTTAAAAAATTTTAAATAAAAAAAATAATTTACATCTTTTTGGTTTGGCTGAGGATTATATATTCCTTCCCAGGAATCGGAGTAAACCGCGCTACCGACCTTCCCAGATGCTAAGCGGGTAGGACCGTCATTTATTTCTGCTATAATGTCGTCCGATTTCAGATAAATGTGTAATGTACGTAAATGTGTGTACTTGACACCAAAACTTGATTCAATGCATTGTCATCGATAACAAGTCTAACTGCCGAATTTCAGCTCGATCGGATGTCGGGAAGTTGGTTAATTACCGCTTCCAATATTTGCATTCATTCACTATCGAAAACGAAAGTAAAATTCAAATAGATGGTTTTAAAAAATAAATTTGAATAATAATCAATAATCCAATGTAAAAAAGTTTACAATCCCATATCATCAATGCGTAAGCAAGCGCGAAACCCGTAATTCAAGATCTTCCCGGAACAGGTTAGCAAAAACACAAAATTTGCGATAAATAATGGTTTTTATTGCTTTTAAATTTTTTATGTAATCAGAGTGAAATGCATGCGATGTTTTTTTGGTCAACTTTTCATAGGATTCGCGATGAATTAAAGGTAGTATTCTTTTTTTGGTACCTATTATCGTACAGTTTAAGATGGCAGACATTATTTGACATATTTCTGTCTTCTGTCATTGTTTTACGTAACTATATTGTGTGGAAGTGTTTCGTGTTGATTTCATTTTATATTTAAAATATTGAACTTCTCCGCTACCTTCAGCCTCACACCATACCCAAATTGGCGATGTTACAGTAGTCTCACTGGATTTTCAGTTGGGAGCAGTTAGGACTATCGTGCCGTATTGTTTAATCGATGTGAGCTAATGGTAATCACTAAAAAAAATATTTTTCCTTAACTTAATTTTTTTAAATACATTTTGATGGTCTTAAATTTAAAATTCCCAAATTACCAATTTGTGGAATACATATTTTAAATTTTGAAACAAAAAAATTCCCCTTTTACTATGTTTTAATTTTTTTAACATTTTATTATATTAGCATGGTTGTTTGTGCAAGAATACTTTTTAATATATAATTTTTTTAAATGCTGAAATCTCCTCAAAAATCTTGAAAAATTGAATTATTTATTGACCTATATTTTATAATTTAAAACAAACATAAATAAAGTAGCACATATTCGTACTAGAAATTTGCTAGACTTTTTGTATTTAAAAAATACTATACAGTTTTGGTTAAGTAGTAAAAAAAAAAAGTTTTGTATTGAAACGGTTGCGTAGTCGTTCCTCTTAAGTTAAAATCTTTGGTTACTAGTTTCCTCTGGCACCATAAAACTTCAATCAACTGTTTACAACGCATCGTTGCACATAGCGCATGATTGCATTTAATGACGTATAGTAAATTTTACATTCGTAATTCAAAATTACAAACACTAACAAAAATTTTACGATGGTAATTGCAATTTAAGTAACCTTCTAGTGCCCATGAATCTTTTACAAAGTTCTTAACCCTTCAAGATAATCTGTTCGCTTTTGGGAACAACTCATACGGTCCCACAGAACTGTTTGTATCTCCCTATATGATTTAAAAGGTGTTAGAATGAAAAAAAACACCACGATTTATATTAAATCTATAAATTAACCACAGAAGAATTAAAATGTGCGCCTTTATAAAAACCAAAGATTCCGACCGCGATTTGAAAACAAACTTTTGTGAATTTTTTATTATTTATTTTTGTATGAAAGGACAAAAAAGTGATGTAAGTATAATATAATGTTTGTAAAACATTTGTCTAGTAAAAAGTAAAATCAGCAATTTAAATTTAGTTTTTACGTTTGCATTCGTAATTTTAATATTTATAAAAATATGTGTTTATTTCCATTAAATAATATTTGAAATCACCTTTTAAAAAAGATAGTTTTCAGATACGTTCAGAAATAATCCATTCATTTGGATTTTATTGCGAAGCGGAGAGGCCTGATGAGTTAATTATTATTATGATTGGTTTTTGTCTATTTTCGAGTTATCTTTGTTTTGTACGACTGAGTGTTTTTCATATCTTCAGAATGAATTGATTTATCTTAGAAACTAGACGTTATGCAAATCTTGCAATACTTACGTTTAATATGATGCATAACGTACTACTGGAATCTTATGGCGTATACGTGGCGAAAACTTAATCCGTCGTCGTCACCACAATCTTATCAAGATATCACACGATAAAACAGATGTTCTAGCACAGCATAGCATGGTCAAGAGGAATAAAGTCCTGTTTCATTTATCTGGAAATTTTTTGTGTTCCCTTTCCTTTTTCGAAAATCTGCTGCATCCAATTTGTCATTTGAGCCTTATTTTGACCACTTGGCTAACTTTGACAATTGTTTTTTGACAATTTACAAATGTAACATCGTGTTTATTTGGATTTTCTTATTCGCATTTTGCTTAAAGAATGTTATTTTTTTTATTGTTCTTGAGATAGTGACGTTTCTGTGGTCAAATTGCATAATTCCTAATGTGAAATTTGTAAAAGCTACATAAAATAATATGGTTTATAATTAAGTGTGAAGGTATTTAAGTACCTACTTACAAATATGTAATTAGGAAAAATTTTGGAATAAAATTAGACCCATACTTTTTTGGATATTTAACTACTAAACTTTTTTGGACACATAACTATTAAACTTTTTTGGACACATAACTACTAAACTTTTTTGCACACATAACTATTAAACTTTTTTGGACACATAACTACTAAAAATTTTTGGACACATAACTATTAAACTTTTTTGGACACATAACTACTAAACTTTTTTGGAAACATAACTACTTAACTTTTTGGAGACATAACTAATAAACTTTTTTGGACACATAACTACTAAACTTTTTTGGAAACATAACTACTTAACTTTTTTAGAGACATAACTAATAAACTTGTTTGGACACATAACTACTTAACTTTTTTGGATACATAACTACTAAACTTTTTTGGACACATAGCTTTTTCTGATTGTTCGTACCTTTCGCTTAACCTAAGTAGGTAATTATTCTCTTCAGGTCGACAGCCCATCTCATATTTGATTGACCTCTGTTTCCATTTCCCAACCAAGGGCGCCATTCGATGATACCATTGAAATTCCAACAGTCCTCAGTAATTACATCATTACACTATAATTTCGGAACATTTTTATAATACCAGTAATATCTAAAGATTGTGTTCGTTTATCGATTATGACGTTAGAATCAGAATTTTATGGTTGTTAATGCATGTTATTTAACCATTTAATGTATTTCAGACCTCAAAGTGCATTTACACACAATTATATAGTCGACTTTATTGCATACGTAATAATAAAGTTTAGTTGTTGGAGAGGGCCTATTTCAAAGAAAATCATTTGAAGATTTAAAAATTTATTTTGATTAAGTAAAAACAAGAATCCCAACTGCCCGGAGCCAGTGGCTAATGGTGTTTTAAGGAATGTTTCGATTTTGAAGGTAGTGGGGAGATGGGGGAGGGGGATAGAAAAGAGGAAAGCGAATAAGTAGGTACCGGAGTATTTAAAAAAGCACTTTCAAGCAACGCTTAGATTCTGAATGGTGATCTTTTACCAGTGCCATACTAAAATTATCTACCACCCTGAAACGTAATTTCTTAATAAATTATGTCTTGCTAGACAGCATTCGCGAACGATTCGATACGATACAAATGTACCACCCCAACCAGGAGCACTCCTGTCTCGGTGCGACCGGTGCACCGGTATACCAATGGTTTGTTAGGACTTGGAACACATGCTCTGAGGAAGGATGGAGGTTGGACCTCAATAGAATGGTATACATTGCAACCTAATAAGCCAATATTGGAATTTAGGATGCGCAGGAATAGGAATAGGATTGATTGAGCATTTTTTTTCATTAAGTCTTCCTTATTCTTGCATTTTTTTGGTTATTGACTTTTCTTGCATCTTCTAGGGCTTTGTGGCTAATCTACGCTCATCTAGACTCTTTGGCTCTTTTCGGCTCTTAATGGTTCTTCTTGGCTTGCTTTGACTCTTCTTGCACCTTCTCCCCCCTTCCTTGTTTCTTCTCGTCTCTTCTTAACTCTTTTTGACTTCTATTGCTTCTTCTGGCTTCCTCTCGCTTCTTCGTGCTACTTCTTGCGTCATCCGGCCATGTCTTGGATTTTCTTGACTGTTCTTGCATCTTCTTGCTCCTTCTCCCCCCCTAGCTTCTTCTTGTCTCTTCTTGTCTCTTATTGACTCTTCATGACTTCTATTGCTTCTTCTGGCTTCCTCTCGATTCTTCATGCTATTTCTTGCGTCATCCGGCCCTTTCTTGGCTCTTCTTGTTTTTTTACTGTTCTTACACATTTTAATATCTTCCCTATATTTATTCCTCCTTCTTTTGCTACATAGCGAACAATAAAAAATAATAATTTTTACATGTACGATATTATAAAAGAAATCGAAATTATGCAAGATGAGACACACTTAGTGTTAGTAATTTGCCTAAGCAAGAGTGTACAGGAGGCGAAGTATGATCTATGAACGTGAATAAAGACGCGTGAAGAAATGGCGTGATGTTTAATTAATTATTTAGTGATTTTTTGTGAAATCAAATCTTCATACCTAAAATACCTACAGTTGGGAGACCGTACACGAATTATAAAATAGTATTATTTGAAGTGTTGGGTCTTTTAGTCACGAATTATTTAGCGAGTTATAAAAGGAAGTTGAATAAAGAGAATGGACTTCTCAGCCGAAGGAGACTTGAAACGTGATTGTCAAATCAAACCGTTGGCAATTTATAATCAACTTGCTTTGGACCCGTGAAATCGTGAGATTACTTTTGTGTACGCAAATTAGGTTATATTAAATGTTTAAAATATGCGGACTATTAGTGTAGGTATCCACCTTTCTGTTTTTAATTAAGCTTATCGAAAAATGTAACTATTGTTAACGTAAAATTAAATTGTAAAGCAGCTCGAGCTAGTCTCGACACAGCATATTTCTGGTGAGACAGTTACAGAAATCGGTCTAAACCAAAGATATTAGAAGAACGAGATATGCTATGTTGGCCGCCGGACCGTAGGCGGAGTACTACCTAATTAGGGTACTTTGAACGGTATCGGGACGTGTACGCACAGAAATCTGTTCTATGTATTAGTGCGGATACCTTAGCGATGCCTTAGCGTAAGCGAAGGTGTGCAGTAGTATTGGTGAACAAAACCGGCGACACTCGGCAAAACAATTCCACTCAGTACGAACTGCGCATAGCACATCTCGTTCTTCTAATATCTTTGGTCTAAACCGTACTAAATTATACATATACTCAGGAAAAAATGTTGACATTTTTTTTTATTAGTACACAAAGTTATGATTAACTAGCTGTACCCGGGGTTGGTCGGGGACCTTTTTAAGATATACAATTCCGTAGTATATTATTTTGATGTATCTCATGAGGTCTAGAACATTTAACACATTTAAATTTTCGTTCTGTCCCTCTCCATTCAGAATTTCAAAATAATCTAAATAAACAAAAATCACGTATTTCTAAAATAAAAATGTCGTAATGAATAATTAAGGTACTTGGTTTTTATTAATTTTATTTTTTTGATAAAATCGTATTGGTAAAAGACCACATTTACAATCGAAAAGTTTCTTGAAATGACATTAGCAGTGTTTAGTGAACAGATCTGATTAGCCGGACACTTAACCTAATAACCTAACCTAACCCAACGATCCTCTTCCCCATCTGTTTTCTCTCCACACTTCCTCGAACCCATAACACTCCAAATTATTTTTTTCTAAAATGTGTACAAGAAATACGAAATTGAAATACATACCTACATAATAATTGTCATTAATGCTTCAGCATTCCAAAATCAACAATTTAGCATTTTAAAAACTCGAATACATTTATATATTGATGATTTGAAACATGCAAATTAATGTAAAAATACATACCAAAAAACATTTTTATTTCGCCTATCTTATGTTAATGTAAAGTTTGTTTTGTTTCCCAACTGTCCTCGAACGTTATTTCACAAACAGTAACTATTCAACGCCGAAATTACAATATTATAATAATAAAAATTTCGCTTTTTTCCCTCCTGACACACTGCCGCTCAACTTTGTACCGTCCTCATCTGTTGAAAGTGTCACCGACACTTTGGTCACGTCTTTTACACGTCATTTGCATATTTACAGCATCCCAGCGTCTCTAATGGGATTATGCTAATCACGACACTTTAAATATCTACGTAGTTATTTCTTGAGGCAGCGACGGGACATCTTGTAATTACGCTGACAATGTAATTATACTCAAACGGTTAGGCGTTTTGATGTTTTTTTTTTACAAACTGCATTAACTTTACTTAAGCATCTCGCGGAACGCTAAATACGGTAGTAACCTAACTTATCCTCGAAAACCAAAAATAGGTTAAAATACACTTATTGTTAGCAAGTTTAATTTATAGGACTCCATTTTAAGAGGAAGCTACAAGCCAAAAATGTGTATATTCTCGGTATACCTTATATCGTAGGTAATAGGCATTAAAATAACAAAGGGGTCTAGAAACGTTCGATTTCAAGCAAAAAACTGGTTTTTATTTATTTTGTAAATAATTTTATAAGAAAGCAAAAAAGTTAATCAAGTGAAACTGTCGCAGATAATCTTGGCTATAATACTGTATTTTTTAAAAGATGATTCCATTATGCGTTCATACATTTCTATTGAAAAAATACTTTTTTTAGTAGTTTGAATTTGTATTTTTTATTGAATAATTTTTTTTTTATTTGTATTCTAATCAAGCGAAGCGATAGGAAAACCTTCAATTTATTTAAAACATATTTTTAGGTATTCATAATGTACACCAATTCGTTATAGAGATTAATCAAAATAGTGATTTGGCATTATCTTCGCCTAAATTTATGTCTCATAATGTTTTTCGTTCCGATCGATATTGCCATATGATCCGGACTTTTTTTCTCCAGAAATGCTAAATCAGATTGGCCACAACCGCAACACATTTTTCCAGCAAGATAGAGCAACTTCTCACGTAAAAATGACTCGTTAGCTGCTCTTCACGATTTATTCCCCGAAAGAGTAATAAGTCACCGAGGAGACATCAACTGGCCACCGAGGAGTCAAGATTTAATGCCTGCTGACTTTTTCCTATGGGGCTAATTAAAAAGTAAAGTTTTCAACGCATTACCACCAAACTTGAATGTTACTCAAAGATTGAATCGATGCAATTCCAAGAGCAGTGCTCCAGCGAGTGATTGAAAATTTTAGTTCCTAGCTAAATGAGTGTGAAGAAGTAGATGATGCTTATTTACGGTTGTTTTAAATGTTTTAAATAAAAATTTTAAAACCGCCCTGTAATTTAACAGTCATTAAAACTAGTTTGAACCTATTATTGTGTTTTATTTTAAGTACCAAAACATTCTGAGACATCGTTTGTATTCAATAATATATTTAATTTTATTTTGTGAAACCGCACTGGTCCCAACCGTCTGGAGCCAGTGTTGTGAGGTTGAAGGTACTGGGGAGGGGAAGGAGATGGGGAGGGCGAAGGTGGGGAAATACCTGGCTATTCAGATCTGGTCACCAAACACGGCCAAAGCCATTTCAAGCAAAGTTTCAATTCTGAATGGTGGTATTACTTGAGAATATCTTCTACTCTGGATTTTGCCGTAATTCTAAATAGTATAAAATAAAGTCGCTATCCGCATCAGTCTGTTTGTGCGCTTAGTTCTTCTAAACTGCCAATTGGATTTTGATAGGGTTTACACTATCATTTAGAGAATTTCTTCCGGAAGGTTTACATATATAATACGTATATATTATATTTATTAGAAAGTAGAGAAAATCGATGTTTTATAATAAAGTCGAAAAAAAATATTTTCGAGTGCTAGATTGCCAACGCTGTCTAAACCTAACGAGATACATCAAAATAATTCAACACGGAATTGTATATCTTAAAAAGGTCTACAGAAAAGTCCGTCATGGTATATGTCTATCTCCTAAAGATAACGAGTACACGTCAGCTTATTTTAAATGTGTAATTTGTGAAATAACACATATCAATCAAATAAAATTTACATGCGCACCAATTGTCATCGGTATCCGTCGAATTGTTGTTAAAACAACATTTCACTTTGATGATATTGTTTTATTATAAAAGTTCAACTTGGAATGCCTTCTGTAAACTGAAAACATTACTAATTCAACAATGAACAGAACGCTGAAATATTTTTACCAACGTATTCTCTCTGCATAATTCCATTTCTCAAATAACCGAATAAATTTCCTAGAATTTAAACTACGCGAAAATTTTCTAAGTTGCCCGTCTAATAAATGCAATTTATCAATTATATATGCCCTGGCAACACTTCAGACATTCACTAGAATAAATGATTTATAATGCCTGCTGTACATAGTACTCTAGACGAGGCTACCTAAAAAGCACGAAGGTGTAATTAACACGCTCGTCTCGCCTCATCATTTTTCGCATTACTTATTTATTAGGGAATGATTGTTCTAGTAAAAGGGATGTGAGGTTACCCATCATTGGGGTACTGGTAATAAGCAAACGCAGCCACTACTACATAACCAGTAATAATCCTTTTTTTTTATTTATTGTTTTTGTGTTTAATTCGTAGAACTCCATTTAATTTTTTTATAAATTTAGTTTAGATTAAATTTGATAATATTATTATTAAGTTCTGCAAGTGTTTTAGTTTTTTATTATTGTGACAGCTGTTTCGGCTTACAAGGCCATTTTCAAACTGTGGTTAGTCCTAGTTGTTATAATAATAAAAACACATCCTCAAAATTCGCAGAACATCTCTTGGTGAATAATCATACCCCACTTAACAACAAGGGTCCTAAACCATTGCATATAGAAAAAAAGAGCATTAGATTAAATTTACTTGAACAATTAGAAATCAATAAACGAACGAATGACCCAAATTTAACACTAATTAATAAAGTACGGAAAATAATTTACTCACCACTTCTCAGTATTTTCACAAAACCCAAGCAGTATAATGCACCCAAATAATTCATAGCAATAAAGTCATTAGTAAATAATTAAAAACTCATTACTCATTGAGGGGAAAACATAGACTGGTTTTAACCAACAATAGATCATGTCATCGGTTTAACCAGTAATAAATCAATGTATACACCTTCAAAATTTACATTTGAAATAGTATAAATACGTCGTCTCATTGTGGACTAACCACAGTTTGAAAATGGCCTTGTAAGCCGAAACAGCTGTCACAATAATAAAAAAACTAAAACACTTTCAGAACTGAATAATAATATTATCAAATTTAATCTAAATTAAATTTATAGAAAAAAGTAATAATCCAAGTAACAATTGAGCTATATGAGCGGGAAGAAAGTAACGGTCGCACGATTAGAGCGAGCATTATGAGTAAGCCTTAAAAATATAGTTAGGTCAAATGCCATATTATTCATACTATATATTTTTTTTTAATAAAATATGACTTTTAAATATGTTCAAATTAAATTTACAATAGTTTACATAATTTCAATCAAATATCGTCATTGAAGTAGCTATAACTATAACTCACGCCCATCAGAAGTGAGAGTGCGATACTGAAAGAGCTTCAATTTTTCATTTTCGACTGGTGATTCAATTTGACTAGAAAATTTCTGTCTCTCGTTTGTATAGTATAAGACGCACTAGAAAGAAGATGATTATGGAAGTATTTACCAAGATAAACACACAGGAGAAATATTTTATTTGGGATTTAAAATAATTATTATCTCTTCTAGTAGCATTCTCTACTCTTCATAACTCTACCTATTTTGAGACTCTCAAATTTAACCAGATGGCTTTCTGTATATTTAATTTCATTTTAAGATTTCATTTCCCTTTACACACGAGTGTTAGAATCTCGTAAATATGTTTCAATGATAATTTGAAATATGTTCTTATTATGTTAATTTAAATAATAATCTTGTATGTTATAGTAAATAAATAAATTTAAAAAAAAACTAAAAAAACCACCTTTATCCGGGGTTCACACAAGTCTCATATTTTAATCATAATTCGTAACCATAAATTCTTTTTTTTAAACGGATCCGCACGTGATGTAAGTTATTTATTTTAAACAGTAACTTACCAAATTCCGTTGCACGCTTAGTACGCAAAAAATTAGAAATAGCACTTGATTTCAACTTAATTACTACAATTAATAACTATTTATTTGGTGGGAGATGGTAAAAGATGCGTTCAAGTTCCATTTTTTCTCAAAGTTTGAAATCAGAGGTTTGAACTAACTAACATCACGCCGTTTCCCCGCAGGGGTGGGCAGAGAGGACGGACTACCAAACAACTCGGTCTTGGCACACACTTCTTGCCTCATTCACATTCATACATCTCATACATACTCTTCGATTATTCTGACTCCTGACTCGAATATCTGATTCACTTGATCGTGCCATGTCTTCCTCGGGCTTCCACAAATTCTGCTGCCATTCGCATTTGCTTCATATATTGTCCTTACACTCCTTTCTTCGCTCATTCGCTCTACATGCCCAAACCATCTAAGGGTCCCTTTCTTAATCTTACTGAATACGCTTACATCAACCTTGCACTCTTTGCGGATCTCTACATTTCTCACACAATCATATATATTGTTTTACCACACATAGGCCTAGGTTAGGAAATACGTACAAATTATTAAAATAACCCAAACTAAACCATCTATGTTGTGCTTCTTTACTTATACCCCCGACCTAAATAGTTGTCTCCACTCGATATTTAAGTTGTAATCAAGCATTAATTACTCGCCTGAAATATCCATACAAATTGAAAATACCTTCCGAGTAAAAATAAATGCCGCCGACTGGAATTGAACCCGAACCTTCTGATGTCCGGTCAGGTGCTCTGGACCACTGAGCTACGTCGGCTTATTCCCAACCCGCCAAAGAATTCAATATGCACAAATACTTCAATCGACAATTACAGCTTATTATATCTTTTTCACATGTAAACAATCAAATTTATTTATTTAATTAGTTAATCATTAAAAAATAATTGAAATCGAGTGTTGTTTTTTTAAAGAGCCTTTGGATGCAGCGGAATTTGTCAAGTAGGTATACCCCAAATTCGACCGTCGATTCGTCCAATACGCCGAGGTTTTGTATACGCCTTATTTTATCTATTTTAGAGTATTTGGTCGTCTTATGGAACAATCGATGTATATATATATATATATATATATATATTTTTTATTATTATTGAATTTTTTTTATACATACATGGTTACATAAAATATTGAAAAAATATAAAAAATATTGAAATAAATGTACATAATTAAAAAAAAATCCCACGTAGGCGAAGCCTGAGTGTGGGTATTATAAGTATTTTTATCTTGTGTCTATGGTTTAAGTGGAAATACAATATCAAATATAAATTTAAGTTATTTTAAAAGAGTTACTGTAGAGATGCAAGATGCAAAAAGAAAGTAAATCATGAAATATGTAAAAGTTTTAAAATAACACAAAGAATAAGGTAAATACTAGTTTTTAAAGAAGACATCTTAATAAGTGAATAAGCAGACAAAGCATTACAAACAAAAAAAAATGTATCCACTGTTTTTTATGAATGTGAAATAATAAAAAAAAATCTCTACATGGATATATATGTTAATATATTATATATATTAGACATTCGATGGAATTAATGAATTACAACTCTTCCATTTTTCCCCATAATACCATCTTGAAATATCACAATACATAACAAGCAGCTACCAATGGATATTTTACGTCATTGGATTGTGTGAAAATTTGTATAGTTTCGTAATTGCATTCCAATCACACTCATTGGATTGTGACTTTCTAAATGGGCTCTCATCCAAAAGCGCATCTTATGCATAAGACGGAATCCTCCGAATTTATTAAACGCTTATCCGTGATGTTTCTTTTCGTGTTTTCTCTAACTAACTAATTGTAATCTTCCTATAATCGTGGTGATGCTAAGTGGTTTATTTTATATGCGTTACACCCGAAACAGCATTCTAATTATGCAGCATTATATGAACTTGTAAGTCGACTGTAAAACACTAATAACATCAATTAGCTTGATATAAACAAGGAATGAATGAAAAAGGATAACCAAATCACATATCATGAGAACATGGAACATACTATAAACTATATTATCCATAGCAACGAATAACACCAACTATGGGGGCTACTTTGTAAAGGGTTTTCAATAAGAGGTGTTATTTTGAATAGCCCGCTATTTCGGTAGATGTTACTTTTGAAGCTGTCATTTTTTGACATTTGATAAGTAGAAACTACGTCATTAATAAAAATGGAACGATACACGCTTCAACAACGCATTGAAATTATTAAAATTCACTTGAGTGAATCAAATTCAAATCATCTTGAGTGATGAGGCCCATTTCCACCTCGGTGGCTTCGTCAATAAGCAAAATTGTCGCATCTGGGGCTCGGAAAACCCAAGAGTTATTGTTGAAAAGCCTCTCTATCCTCAACGTGTGACTGTTTGGTGCGGTTTATGGTCCGGCGGAGTCATTGGACCTTACTTTTTCGTAAATGAGGCTGGACCAACAGTTACGGTGAATGGATTGCGCTATCGAGAGATGATTAATTATTTTTTATGGCCGGAATTGGATGGTATTGATCTGGACAACGTTTACTTTCAACAAGACGGCGCTACGTGCCACACAAGCAACGAAACCATTGATCTTTTACGATTGAATATCAAAATAACACCTCTTATTGGAAAACCCTGTATCTTTCGGATTAACAAATCAGTAAGTTCGTGGTTTAACCTTTACTTGCCGGTGCTGTGAACTGAGTGATCATTGTCTCTAATTACTAAAATATCTATGTAAATATACTAAACACAGAGTTGATATTTTAGGTATTCCTCCACAATACATTGATGTATTGCATGAAATAATTAAAATATATAAATATTTACCGAGTGTATAGCACCAAAGCACGAAAAATTTTTAACATCCTAAGGGATGGTTTAACATGGGTATACCGGCCGCACGGACTTTTTAAAGATACATACTAGGCCCCCAGCTTCCAAGAAAATCCCTTTTCTTTGCTCGAAAAAAAGAACTCGAATCCATTTTTCGAATAGTTTGAAATTAAGTAGTGATGGTTAGGAAAACGTAGGAACTGGATAAATAACATCACGGTAGGAACCAAATATAATATCATCAATTCAAAATAATACTCGTACAACCACAGATGTGAATACCGCAAAGAGTCATAACTGTTACCGAGCGGAGTAGCGGTGGGTCACGACTCATTTTTATTAAGGGCGGAAGCCACGGTTCCAGCTCAATATTTTCGTACGGCTCAAAGAGTCGACTCAATTGAACGATGGCTCAATTGAACGACGGCTCAATTAAACGAAGGCTCAATTGAATTACGGCTCAATTGAACAACGGCTCATTTGAACGACCGCTCAATTGAACGGGTGCCGTCAGCTCAGAGCGTATGAGCCATGCTCGACCGATACGGCTCCCAGAATGAATGAACGTTCGACTATTGGTACCGCCTTGTACGACAAGAAAAAAAAGATGCTAGGGAGTTAGTAAGTGTAGGTACATACGTCCAAGTCTAGATGTCGGACTGTTAGACGCCGTTCACGACTCTATGTAATAAACATTAATACTAGGATAATTTTGATGGCGATATATTCCTAAAATATTTCCTGATAAAAAAGAGTACCGTTCAATTGAGCCGTGGTACGGTTTACCAAGAGTCGTACGAATACGACTCATCAAATATAGCTAACTCAATTGTGCGGCTCGTTCATGAACGAATCATCGCTAGTCCGGAACCAACGTCTGATATAAGTAACTAAGTTATAAGTCTCAGTGGTTAGTTGCTATGTATAAGTCTTAATCTCATGTAAGTCACCAAGTTATAAGTCTCAGTGGTAAGTTGCTATCTATAAGTCTTAGTCTGATGTAAGTCACTAAGTTATAAGTCTCAGCGGTTAGTTGCTATCTATAAGTCTTAGTCTGATGTAATTCACTAAGTTATAAGTCTCAGTGGTTAGTTGCTATGTATAAGTCTTAGTCTGATGTAAGTCACTAAGTTATAAGTCTCAGCGGGTTAGTTGCTATCTATAAGTCTTAGACTGATGTAATTCACTAAGTTATAAGTCTCAGTGGTTAGTTGCTATCTATAAGTCTTAGTCTGATGTAATTCACTAAGTTATAAGTCTCAGTGGTTAGTTGCTATCTATAAGTCTTTGTTGATTATAAGATAAAATAGTACAATGATATTTATGTAACTGATACTGATAATTAAAAATATTTTGCAGTTTTTTGACATCAGTGATTTTTATTATGACGTTATGCATTTTTTCATTGAACACAATGGCCATCAAACCATTAAGTTTGCACTTTCGATTTTATTCAAATTCTGTTATCAAACCAGTTTCATTAAAAAGCAGTTACCAATGAAAAGACGGTCGATTAGATTTTTATTATTATTATTGTTGTTTCGGACTTAAAAATCCTTAAACGTCTGTAAAAAGCCACATAAAAAAACACTATACAAAGATCTTCAATTCATTAAATAATGATGTGACTAATTTACGAACCCTTCACTTTCCCTTTATTCGAATCGAATTTTTCGTTGGTATTGTTTAAAAAGATTATTGACCAGGGTACCGATTCTCCAATCCAGGTCGCTCGCAATCGCCGTCGAAAGAACATACATTGGTCGACATTCTTGTTTTTGAGTCTCGTCGAAGGTACATACTTATCATACATATCAGTATCGCGCGTTAGAGGCTTTATAAAAACATTAATTTGTTGGTGTGATATCAAAATATTTCTCGAACGGTAAGCTTTGGCGTCCTGAAGTTTAAAGAGCTTTTTTCTTTCCGGAATTTATAGGTCAAAACAATTATTTTAAGTTTAAAGGCCGCTTATATTTGATAGTATTTTCTTATTCAATTCATAAAACAAAACAATTTTAAATATTTAATAGACTTTCCCTATGTGGCAACAAAATCTTTCAAAAATTTGAATATGGAAATTGAAATGTTCTTAACATTTTTGTGGGTAATAATACAATAGAATCGATAATGGCCGGCGCCATTTTTGAATAAAATTATTGTTTAGAGAGCTTCTTCTGATTTTAGCGAAAGCAGACGTTATTATTCCCGGATATTGCTTTCATTGGCATTGTTACATTACAAAAGCGGTCATGTAACAGTCTTTAGCCATGCAGAAAGACAATCGCCGCTGCACAGTTCATTATTTTAATTTTTAACGCCTGTTTATAGTGTTCACGTATCCAGCAAAAAAGGTACCACCGTAACTGGCTACCTATTATTAATAACTAGCTAACGTGTACCCGGCGTTGCTGGGGGTTCATCCTTAGAAGATAGACATATACCATCGCAGACTTTTCTGTAGGCCTTTTCAAGATATACAATTCCGTAGTAGAATATTTTGATGTATCTTATAAAGTTTAGCCAGCGTTAGCAATGCAAGCGCCCGAAAATATTATATTTTCGACTTGATTAGGAAATATCGTATTTTCTCTACTTTCTATAAATATAATATGCATGTTTTATATACATAAACCTTCCGGAAGAAATTCTCTAAATGATAGTGAAAACCTTATCAAAATCCGTTGCGTGGTTTAGAAGAACTAAGCGCACAAACAGACAGACGCGGATAGCGACATTATTTTATACTATTTACAGATTAGAATAGGTGCTTCTATTACAGTCGAGAGTTGTAGATACTCTCGGTCTCGTCCTGTTGAAAGACAACAATTCTGAATCGAAACGTTACAGATGGCTTCAGCGGTGTTTTGTGATCTGAAAAACCAGGCACTATTTAACCTTCTTACCCATCACCTTCCCTTTCACACACCATTCAGCCTCCTGCGGCCTCCGCGGTCTGGTGGTAAGACTTTCGACTAGCAAGGAGGTCTCTGGTTAAAATCCCGGCGTTCACAAATAAATTATACTTAATTAATTTGTGTTGTTTCAAAATTAATTAAATTAAAATAATACGTAATATATTTGCGGCAAGTTCTAGAGTGAAACATACTGCTCTTAGTACCGCCTTGGTGAAAGACCACAATTCAGAATTAAAAAAAGTTGCTTGAATTTGAATAGCCAGGTTCTTCCCCACCTTCCCCTCCCGACTATCTCCAGCCTTCCAACGAACCTATTGGGGATACCTTAGTCTCACTCGGTTTGGAGCACTTTTCACATAAAAAAAATCTGAAAAAAAAGTTGATATGAAAAAGTGTCGATATGAAAAAAGTGTTGATATGAAAAAGTGTTTATATGAAAAAGTGTCGATATGAAAAAGTGTTGATATGAAAAAGTGTCGATATGAAAAAAGTGTTGATATGAAAAAAGTGTTGATATGAAAAAGCGTTGATATGAAAAAAAAGTATCTCGAAACCAAACAAAAATGGCAGAAGTTCTCTTTTCATACTAATTTCTAATTAGTAAAATGACTGCAGTTCGTTCACGTCCTTGGTGTTAATAAACCTAAACAATTCACACGGTCAATGAATTCAAACGACGGCGTTCTATTCTTAATTCAAATTCAAATTTGATCAAAACATTCTATTGTTTTTGGTTTTGTTTCCCATAGTCGCGCTCCCTGGCAGAACGCGGACATTTGCTACGCTCGTTTAAACATTCTCTGACTGCACTAATTATAATTATGTTTATACAATTTTTCATTCACAGTAAAATGGACATTGCTGGATGCTATCTCTCGATCTGATATTTTAATTTGAAATAGAGCAATGACTTCTGTCGTATGTTTATGAGCATGCATCGTTGAAGAGATTTACTTTTTGCAAACCCATTAATAAAATATGTAAATAATTTCAATAATGACAAACCGTTGTCAATAGACTAATTGACATCTCAATGCACAGACGCAATATGGACATGCTGAGTCTGTTATGCAGGTATTTTAATGAAGCCTGCTCTAATGAGCTAGCAGCATTGATCCCCGGTACACCTTTGAACACCCGTTCACAGTTGACGTTGGCTTCATGAGAACGGGTCGTTTCTTCGACTCGTTTTTGTATAAGTCGGCTCGTATGTGGAACGAGCTACCAGCATCTGTTTTCCGGTGACCGGGTATCTCATCAAAATAACAATTCAAGACACCTACAAAAAGTGATATAAAGTCTTGAAAAGTGATAGGTTACTACTTAATCTAGTTTTTGTTTCAACACTTTTAATGGTGTGTTTAATTGTCAATTTGATGAAATATCATGGATGTTTCCCTGTTTTCCTCCTTCGTATAATCTGGGCCTCTTCAAGACTCGCACGAATAAATCACTTTCTATAGCCACTACCTTAACCCGCCACACAAAGCTGCCCCACAGGTTGGTGAAATAATTCTCCTGACTGTACATACTGTCACGGGCGCTCTTGTAAAGTGTGACATGAAAACTAAAAAAAAACATCCAAATAATATTAAATTTCCGCGGTGAATGTTTCGCGTTGAATTCTCCGTTGTAAATTTTTACCAACGAACACGATTTGATTTTAAATTGTAACTATAATTCGTTAAAGGGGCGTCACTTGCTAGCGATAATGATCTTCTTAGCCGAAATATTGCGACGAAAAAAATGTGCGAACGAAATAATCATAGACGTGATTTGAACTCACGACCTTCGGTCTATTGCCAACATGACACCAAAAGGCCAATATGTCAGATTTATTATAAAATTTTAATAGTTTGCTGGCTTTAAAATAAATCTTATAAATTAAAATTAAATAAAACAAGAAAAATCTTTACTGTAAATAATTTATTGTATAGTGTCTAATTTATAAATTATGTTCCATATTATAAATGTTTTTCTTTCTTTACAGGTAAGTTCCCGACATTTAAAACCTCTCCAAGTTGTTTACGAAGACATATGATGCTTATGTGAGTTTTTCTTGTTAAATTTATAATTTATAATTAATGGTCCTTTAAAATAATATTTATATTGTTAGAAAATATGTTTTTTTTTTAAATATCTTATTTATCGGACGGCATTCAGTGCAATTTTAGAATCATTTGAGAAAGCAGAAAGCAAGGTGAACACAATGTAATTTTATATAACCAGTTTCAATGATTTCGTCTGTGGCATCTCTGTGAGTTGTCAAAGGCTTTGACCCAGAGGTCGCTGGTTCAAAATTTTATGACAAGTTCATTAAAAAAAAACGATTGAATATTTTCACGAGATATTTAAATTATTTTTTGCACATCGTTTTATACAAAAAGTCATTGAGAACCGAAACTTTCGTGATATGGATCCAAATTTCGCTGAACACCCTCTATCAGTGAGCGCTAAGAAAATATTCAACATTTCTTTCATATTTATATTTCTTATATGTCTTTTTAAAATTTCAAAATTATAATACGTTAATTAAATTTTAAAAAAAATGTTCAGATCTAGTTAGTCAGATAAGTAGGTACTTATCTATTGGCATGAACTCTGTTGTTATGACGAGGATTTGCAAATCCCGCACCTTTTTCAAATCCTTTGGGATTCCAGGATAAATTTAAAAATACCGCGGGATATTAAAAATAGGCAATTAATTCCCAATCTCTCTCTTCCCCATCTCCCCCCCCCCCTCCATACACCATTCAGCCACACAACATACCACAATTGGGGATGCCATAGTCTCATTAGCTTCAGACAGTTGGGACTCTTATAATATATTTGTATAAAGTCTGAGTTTACTATTTGGTACTCGAACTGGCTATAGATGTCGGATAAGTTAGTCGAGTTTTCTATATATTGCGAACTGGCTATAGAAATATCCAATAAGTTAGTCGAGTTTTCTACATATTGCGAACTGGCTATAGATATATCGAATAAGTTAGTCGAGTTTTCTACATATTTCGAATTGGCTATAGAAATATCCAATAAGTTAGTCGAGTTTTCTACATATTGCGAACTGTCTATAGATTTTTAATTTATTTAATATTTGAAAAATATATTTTTTTACATAGATAAGTATACAGGATATAAACAAGATATAAAACAATAGAAATTAAAGTAGCCTTTCCTCACCATAAAGAGACAATGCTCTTGTGTTTGGTGAGGGAATTCTAGTTCAATTATATAATATATGTTAGTATTAAGGTAAATAATTTATTAAGAAACAATACAAGATTTAAACAATATTACTTCTAGACGTAAGTAGTGAACGAATATATCGTATAAGTTCGTAGAGTTTTCTACATATTGCGAACTGGCTATAGATATATCGGATAAGTTAGTCGAGTGTTCTACATATTGCGAATTGGCTATAGAAATATCCAATAAGTTAGTCGAGTTTTCTACATATTGCGAACGAGCTATAGATATTTAGGATAAGTTAGTCAAGTTTTCTACCTACTGTTAATATTTATTTATAGTGGATAGTTTTCGAAAGGATCGTGAAATACCGCCTAAAAACTAGTAAGATCGTTTTATCATAATCAGTTCCCTTTAAGTAATTTTTCACAAAAACGTTGCTACATAAATTATTCAAATATTAAATATTACAATCGTTTTACTACTGCTAATGGGTGAGAATTCTGAGACCGCTCGAGCATGGGTCCGCTAGAATGTGTACAAAAAATTATGCAGAAAAAGAGATATTTTTTTTATTTGGTAGATCGTTTGGAACAGCCTTGAAATTACGTGATTCGTGTAATTCTTTTTTGTTATTTGAGGAGTGATAAAACGGTAATAGATGAAGATTTCAGACTTGCTCTGTGAATTATTATCTTATGTAAAGGTTACGAACTTTATATTTAAATTTAACGCAATCGGTCCAAAATAACTCGCAAAAATTAATAGAAAAATAAAATATAAATTTACTTATCATAGACAGTTCAGTGCCCGGAGGCAGTGGATTTCACCAGGGCGATACTGTGAGGATCTTCCACTCTGGGACGTGCCGCAAATATACTATGTATTTATTTAAATGAGCAAATTGAGAAATAAAGCACAGTTATTTTCGCACGCCGGGATTTGAATCCGCGACCTCTGGTTTGCTAGTACAGAGCCTTACTCCTCGACCACGGAGGCCGTGAAATAAATCGTTAATCGAAAACCAAAAATAATGCGTTATCCTGTGGATAGTGCTAATCGAGAGGAAAGTAAAATACCCTATAGTTTTATGCCCAGTTGTTTCGCAGAATTTCACATGTGAATTCATATTATATTATGAACTGAAAATTGGTTATCTGGTTAAAAACGGGATTGCAGGCCGTTTCCTGATAAACTTAAAATTAGTAAATTCCTAATAAATCCGAACACGTGTTCATGCACCTGCATTTGCCTCGATAATATAATGACGAAATGCAAAAATATTTGAATAATTGAAAATATTGTTTACATTCGTATTTTACTAAAAGTTTATCAGGAAACCTATCAATCCATTCGTTATGGGCATTTAAACCTCTTTTTAACCGGATTACGAATAATTTGAAGGGGTTCTTAATAAATTAGGAAAACTAATTTTTCTCCGTGTGCCAGTATTTATTGTTTATTTATTAATATAAGTTATCCTATTGATAAGCTATCAATAGGATAGTTGTCTAAGTTGTATTAAGTTGTAGGTTAGATAAATTAAGTTGTTCTTTAGGTGAATGTTCTCGCGACAACGTTGCTATAAATATATTCCAATTTTTATAACTTAAACCGACGTTATGCACATTACTGTGAGCAAGATGGGAGCTATTTTCGCCCGAAATCCAAGGTGAAAGGTGAAAGTACTGCATTTAATGAGGAGGCGACTGGATTTAATGAGATTGAAGGTGCGATAGAATGCCATCGCCACGGACTAGACTGGCTTCAATATATTTATAACCTCTTGAGTTATAATGTCTTAATTGATTAATTAATTTATTAATTAATATATTACATAACTTTCAAGTGTTGCTTATTTCTCTAAAAAATGTATAATTATAGTTCGAATGAAAATAGACATACCACGATCGGCAATGTTACAGGTACAATGAATGTGCTGTAGCGGCAGCTATTCGTAGGTTTTAGAAATTCAATAAGCGCATCACATTGGAACCTACGAGTAAGACGGCGAGTGTACGCTGCTAGTACTATCTAGAATAATAGAAAAGTAGCGGGGAGGGTAGAAGATGGGGAAGAAGATACATAGTACCCTTCCGTTATTCTTTCTCTTGACATGCCCCGACTCTCTCAGTATTTGGTTTACTTGATCGTGCCATCGTGATCGTGCTCGGGCGTCCCCGACTTCTTATAACAATAATTTCTTCGTTAATTCGCTTCTCATTTAAGCGTCCCTTTCTTAATCTTACCTATTACGCTCACATCAGCCTTGCATTCTTTATGCCATGTTCTTTTTTATACTCCGAAAGCGATGATTTTTGCCTATCATAACCCGCCAATCAACAGAGAGACTCAAATGCTTAACGATTCTGCATTGACCATCGACATTTTCAACGTCACCTACAGAGAGTTCTGCAACTATCATTAGACAGAGTGGAAGATACTCTCAGTATCGCCCTGGTGTAAGACCACCATTCAGAATTGAAACGTTGCTTGAAATGGCTTTAGCCGTGTTTGGTGACCAGATCTGAATAGCCAGGTACTTCCCCACCTTCCTCTTCCCCATCTCCCTCCCCTCCCCAATACCCTCAGCCTCACAACATACCCCAATTGGGGATGCCATAGTCTCACTGGCTCCAGACGGGAGCAGTTGGGACTCTTGTGCGGTATTACTGTAAAAAAAAAAAAAAAAAAAAAAGACGCATGTCACAAAAGTGTAAAACTGCCCCACGACCTTTGTGTATAATATAATTGGTGCATAAACGTTTATGGAGAACATGAAGGAATAAGTAAATGGTTTTACCACCACACACACGTCTACAGCATTCAGTCTACTTTCATCCTTCGTCTGCCAGCTCCTTGCCTCACTGTCAGGGTAGGTACCAGCACTCCATTGTCGACTCCTAGCTTCGCATTATGAACGTTTTTTTATGCGCCAACCGAGTTTAGTCCTCCATCAATGGAGTTTCCTGCATTTATCTTTCATTCATTAAAAATAATGATAATATTATTTATATAGCGCTGCTCTCGTGAAAAACTCACCTCAAGGTCGCTTGACCACTTAATTTATACATTTAATCTATTCCCGTCACTTAGAATTCAATGCAGCATCTAATTCGTCAATTAACCGAGCTTTTCATACTCTAAATAATATTTGTCTTAACTCTAACATTGACATTTCACGGATTTTCGGATTCACTGCCCAAATTCAAACGTGGCATCATGTCAATAATTTAAACTGTTCAATGCGCATACATACAGACACACTCACGCACACAAACACTCACACATACACCTACATACTACACACGTCAACTGGTAATTAAGGAATAAACATACCACTTAGCAGACATTACAAGGAAACATATCATAGGTACACAACATGAAGTTTCTTATTCCTGTATATTGTTTCATCTATGTAAATCATGTACTGTTTGTTTCTATAATATAAAATAAAATAAAAATAAATAAAATAATATTCCTCTCAGCCTGTCCATCTCTCGTAAGGAGTATTATTATAAAAATAATAAAATAAATAATCTGGGTCTCAAATTGTTTTCCTTGAAAGGTTAACCAGTTTGATAGCAGCTGTTGGCCAAAGGCTGGAGGCATCTCCGACCGCTGCTTCTCCGCGTTACATCACACGGGTTGTTCATTGTGTAGAGTGCAGTGAGGAGGAATCGTCCGTACTTCGGATGGGTATTGGGTAGATACTAGATACCTTAGTACCTAACTGGAGGTGACTATCTCATCGTCTTACCTTACTTGAAGCTGTGTCGAGATGATCTTTGCGATCGGAAGAAAGTTGGGTGCATTCATTGCATTTGTAACAATGGAATATGTATGACTAACGCCGTTTCGGGATTTATAGTACGAGCTTGTACGTCCGTACACGATGTCCTGAAACTCGATGTACATGCGGGAAACTGGTGAATCATGATATCACGTTTGGATTTGATTTTGTGGTTTATACATTTTTTTGATCTGGGCTTTTGTTTTCATGTAAATCGAGTACGAAGTTGGAAGTTTTTAATTCTTTAAATATGTTTTTTCATTATTAAAATTTAGGTAAATAATGTAAATTATTATAAGTAACTTTTCTTAGAGCGTTGCTGTTATTAACGTGAATGAGAATCAAAGCATGTAACCTTCTAAACCTATTTTGAGATTAGCGATGAGTCGTTCATGAGTGACTCGCACAATTGAGGTAGCTGAAAATATAAATACATATAATGCAAAACCATTATATTTACCAAGCCATAAAAAACTACAATAATCTCCCTTCCGAATTGCGCTGTATTACGAACCAACAAGAACAAATAAATAAAATCAAACTTTTTTTCCAAAAAAACTTATATTAAAAATAAAAATAAATATATATATATTTTACACATAACATAATATTATAACATTGAATCTAAGTAAGAATCGTGGCTCCCTTATCAGGCACAAGAGCTCCTCTTTTCTGATAAGGTATACATAACCAATTATGAACCTTAATATTATATTTTGCAAAATATGTATGTATTAATGTAACCCATATGATCTATATTAAAATAATAAAAACAAAAAAAAGCTCTTTTGATGAACCGTATTCGTACGGACTCTCGGTAAACCGTACGTACCACGTCTTGAACTTGAACTTGGTTGACCTTTTTATCAGGAGATATTTTAGAAAAATAGCGCCATCAAAATTATCCAAGTATAATAACGATTTAGTACAATACAACTATGATAAATTACTGGTTCTTCCATTAGTAGGTAATGAAATATACTGTACTAGCTGACATATACCCGGCGTTGACAATGTGAGCGCCCAAAAAAATATTTTTTACGATTTGATTACAAAACATCGTCTTTTCTATACTTTCAACAAATATAATATGCATATATCATATACATAAACCTTCCGGAAGAAATTTTCTAAATGATAATGAAAACCTTATCAAAATCAGTTGCGTAATTTAGAAGAACTAAGCGCACAAACAGACAGACGCGGATAGTAACTTAAAATACTATTTAGAGAAGTTATGATAGCTAACCGATATTAATAATTATTGTAAATTCTTACTGTAATGATATTTTTTGTCAGCATCATTTCCTTTATAAGCTGAGATATTATCAGTATACCAATAATAATTAGTACAGCTGTAAACTATTCTGTACATATTCGTGACTACCGCTGTATTCAAAATTGGCAACAGTACAATGGCGTAGTTTTGTTAACTGTCTGTCCTATTGCTGTTACCTGGTGTTTGGATTATTCCGATCATGACCAATTGTGCAAAGTTTATTCCGCAAATGGAATACTCCGAACACGGGTTATACCGCACGAAGATTATTGCCCACCTTCACATATTGTTTTATTAGTGGATTGATGCGCACATTGAAAACTTCGAATACAGATTAATCCGCACACTAATTATTACAACAAAAATAAATTATTCCGAACACAAATTAAAATGCGTACGGATTATTCTGGACCCAGATTATTATTAATGCCCACGTGGAAAACTCCTGATGTTTTTTTTTTGTTTAATACTTAACCTTATTGAATATATAGGTAGGAATCCTTGGCATTAATCATTTACATATATATATTTTGTCCTTAATATTTAAAACAAAAAATAATATTTTTTTAATGTCATTAAGTCGTCGGACATAGTAAATTTGGCGATTCAATTTTTAACTCTTGACAGGCCAAGATGCCAAACAAAACGTCAGTAACCAATTGGGTCTTCCGACGACCCCATGCATTTTTCTGTCTTATGGGCTTTTAAACTTTACAAATTCCCAATTATTCAGTCAATTATTAATGGTAACTTATGTACTAAACTCTTACATACTAAACAAATAAATTTTCTCCTAATTCTCTACAACTACTCATAATAAAGTCAAAGTGTTATTGATTAACGTACCAATGGATTATGTCAGTGGGAGCCTCACACCTTAATATGTTTATTGTTTAGCGACGAATCGTCTTAAAGCAGTAAAGATTGTCGATTAGTTAACTTAATTCATTCAGTTAATTTCATTTTATTCACTCAAGATAGACTATATTCTATACCTCTCTATAAATCCAGATGAACCATAACACGTGTATTTGTAATTATATTAGTTGCGAGTCTCTAACGTTAAGCCACATTTGTAAATACGTAAGTCACTAGTTTTAAGCCAGTAGTTATCATTCAGCTATAAGTCTTAGGACGGGTTGTTTTAGAAAATTTTAACAATTTATCAAATTTAATTTAATTTATTTTAAAGTTCTGTGAAAGTCTTATTGAAGTTCTGTTATTATATTAACATGGGCCAGTTGCTTCACAGAACATGAACTTATAATAGAACTTTCTTTCACAGTCCTTGAAAATTAACTGTGAAATTTGATGCATTGTTCAAATTCTCTGAAAAAAACCCGTCCTTAGATTTTAGTCGCTAGTTATAATTATAAACCTGAGTTGTAAGGCAATTAAATTAAGTTTATTATGTATTTATTTGTACAGCGCTCTTGAGGTGATGTTACACAAATGGCGTTATACAAATCAGCCAAATATTATTAATATTTAATCTGTTATTATTGGAGCTTTCAATATTCTCAAAAATCTCTTTTTCGTATAATCTGTGTTCGGAGTTTTCCAGCTCCGGAATGATCTGTGCGCAATAATCGTTGTTGGAATAATCGTGGTCGGAATAATCAATGTACCCTGTTACCTCCATTAATCAGTGTAGTAAAAAGTGCTTTGCTGGTGTAATTCAAAGCAACTGTACCTTGATAGACATGCCCCAACTTTATATTGGGATACTCTTTGAGATCAAGGCCATTTCAAATGGCAGATTAACTCTGAACGACCGTTAATAGTACTAATTTATTTGATAGTTGATCCGGCGGCAGCATTAATCCTCGGCTCCTATCAAAAGTGCCAGTTAATAATGAAACACATATTGATATGTATATGTATAAGATGGTGTTGCAGTAGTGGTATTCAGAGAGAATAGTGAGCTATACATTTTTCTGTCATTTAACCCTTATTGTGCGGCTGGCTACATTTGCAGTCCAATGAAATTAGCAGTACCGTGAGGTGTACTGCAGTGTGCAGCGTGTAGAGCTAGGTTTTACAAGTTTTTAATGTATTTTGTTACTGTCCATGAAAATTTCAAAGTAAAATTATTGATTTTGGATAATCGTTATTCTATTATATATTAAATTTGGCTCTAAGTTTTTTTACACAGTTCAACTCGTCTCATAGGGGAATAACCTGATATATTTTAAAAATCTGAATTTGTTGTTTATGTATTTGCGCAATGATGAAAGACTTACCTTGCAGAGGATTGAATTTGCAACTGAGTGCAAACCGATGCCGTGGACAACTCAGCTACAAACCGGTCGTTATGTAGTCACATTATCTATAGTCCTGTGTCATAAGTTTTTGAAATTAACCTCATTCGGTGTTCGTTTTTAATTGCTCTGGCCATCTTTTCGGACCGGTTTTCTGTTGTTTACTTAATTATTAACGCGGTTTTAGAAGCATTTATATGGGAATATTTGGTAAAAAAATATACAGTGTTACACTCGAACTGCTTCAGTAACAATCGTTTGTATTTATTTAGTGATAAATTTAATATTATCACTGTCTCGACATAATTATTTCCCTCCTTTGGTATGCTGGGTAATGAGGAATGCACGTGGCAGTTAGTCCTAGAGTTACTGCACTAAAATAAATCCCGACTTCTAGTACTACACGTAGTGGAATCCGAAAGCTTAACAATGCGGGCAATTTTGGATTTATAATTACAATTCAGAAGTTAGTGACAATTCTATGCCATAATTTAAGCATATTTAAGTAATTTTAAAGAGTGTTGTGGTTCAACAAAATTGCTGGAATTTTATCTTTAAAATTGTGCAAATTTGTGCTATATCATCCCACAAACAATCTTAATCCTTATCATTACAACGCAGGGAGAGAGTTGTTC
Source organism: Hesperophylax magnus (assembly GCA_026573805.1). Lineage (NCBI taxonomy): Eukaryota > Metazoa > Arthropoda > Insecta > Trichoptera > Limnephilidae > Hesperophylax > Hesperophylax magnus. The sequence goes on along the minus strand of JAIUSX010000018.1, from coordinate 21,485,921 downwards.
TCCTTCACAAATAAGTTCCTCTGACTAACTATCTCTATCTATTCTTTTCCAGTCCTTAATCCTTACCATCCTACTCCAATCCTCTTCCATCTCTTTCATCTACCTCTTCCTCTATGTGTTCCTTGGTGGGTTCCACGTGGGCACTTATTTAGTTATAGTTTTCAGTATCCTTTTTACTATTTTTACATGACCAGCACATAAAATTCGGGAACCTAGAATCTTGCTTTCACGCCAATATTTCATTGATTTAAATTCAAATCGGTGTTACAAAGTTGTTACGAAGTTTCGAACCTACTAACCTTTCTTCCTACTCCGAAAGATCAAAAGGCTAGTAAATGCTTAATCAAAATTGTATTAAAAAACTTTGAAATCTCTCCAATCGTCTATATTGATAGCGCAATCACAATTCTAAATGCCAGGAGTACAGATCATTGAATGGATGAATAATAGTGTTTAGCATTATTTAGTCGCTGTAGCCTTGGGTCGTAATGTCAAGCTAAGAACGTGTCGATTGCTAACCTTTAGCGGATGAACGGTATTTATGGAGTTTCACTGCTCACGACAAAGACGATGTTGTCGTTTAAACGAAGTTACTTTGTACTTTCTCATGTTAAAGGTTACCATTTTGCCGAAGAGGTGACAAGCAAAGAGCAGCCGGGTTTAAGCACTTCCTGTATTCGCAAAACATATTGTGCTGAATTCCAAACTACTTTAGAAAAACATCGAATGTTCGAATTAAAAAAAACTATCGACTCTAATGAAATTGATTATCTTCCAGCCAAGAACTTAATTTAATCCATCTGTCATTTGTTATGGATGTAAATTAAACCCATTATTGATTTGAACGTGCAAATGAATTTTCTTTAGAACATAAAGAAGGCCAAGAAAGGAAAGAAAGAAAAAATAAGATAAATGAAGACAAAATATATCGAAGAGGAAAGCAAGAGAAGCAAAAAAAGAGAAGGTCAAATAGAAAAGATAAATTCATCTAAGAGTAATTCATATATTCTTATTTCGGTTCCATGATAACTCAACACACTTTTAAAAAGTGATATAAAGTCATTAGAAACGATGAATTTTTTTTTTTTAATCTAACCTAACCTAACCTAAACCAACCTACTTAACCCAGTTAATAAAGTTTTTGTTTAATCACTTTCCATGACTTTATATAACTTTTTTAAGATGTGATGAATTATCATTGTGATGATTTATCCGGTCACCCTTATTTCAAATCTTGATTCCTGTCTATCCGTTCTTCCCATCGTTAGAACACGTGTTCCAAGTTCCCAAAAAACAGTTGTTAAACCTATCGCACCAGCCTAGTAGTAATCTCCTAACAATAGTGGTACAATTATATCAAACCGATTTTTTTTACTTATTGAATAATTTTTGAGTTATTTGAAGAAAATCTCAACAATCTTGACACTAGTGTGATTTTTATGGGTCAATAAATCCAGATGTGTGAGAATGACGAATTCCGTTTTTGATGCGATAAACTGTCATATTAGGTCTAAATGAAGTGTTATCATGATCTTGGATTCTATCTCGGTGAATTACAGCCTAAACATGGCATAAAATACGTCACACAGAAGAAGCAGAGTACCATTAAATGATGACTTACTGTAATAGGACACTGGGGCAACAACCTAATTTGAATATTTAAGTATCTAGTTTAATTTTGAAAGATCTGATAGGGGGACCCGTCTGATTCGTAAAGCATTTCTAGGAACGAGGTTGAGTTTTTCTAATGTCGCAGTTTGTAAACGAACATGACGCCGTTTCTCCGCAGGTGTATCCAGAGAGAATGGAATGCTACACAACTCTAATTTAGCATGCAGGTATTAATTTTATCCTTGTTTATGTATACTGTTGTGTGTACAGTGGGTGGCCAAATTATTAGTTATACTTGATATTAGTGTGAAGCTGTACTGTATTTTGAAATAGATGGATTTTATACTTTTATTTGTGTTTTTTAAGGTAAGTTAGATATTTCTTATACAATTAATAATAAATTATTTTATTTGAAATAATATGTATTTGAGAAAAAGCACTAAACAAAATGTTTAGAAAAATCTCTTAATGTTTAGTAAAACCTCCATTGACGTCACTTACAGTTACCCCACTTCTAAAAGACGACGCCTGGTTGTTTTGAAGTAGTAACTCCTGTTTCATTTATAATTTTTGTTCTTCTCCTAACTAGCGCAACTCCTCCGCACATTATTGTCTCCTGTTTTTCAGACGAATTATTCAATCATTTCGAGGCGCAGTGAATCGCTTTTCTCCTAATTTCCTAGTTAACTTCATATATATATTTTTCTATCAAGTTTATTAACAAAGCAAATAAATTTATATGTGTATTTAAAGCTGTTAATTCTTAAATATTGAGAAAAAAAACTCCAGTGTAACTTATAATTTGACCACCCACTGCCATTATATATTATACATTGCTTATCCCTTGTTGGAGAACTTATCAGAGGATTGAACCCGCGACTACTGGATGAGAAACTGACGCATTGGACAACTCAACTAAATTCAATGATATCACAAATACTTTCCAATTCTTCTGCGTTTATTAAATTTAGTCAGCTCATTCCAGACCGGTTTTCTAAATAAGTAAGTAACAATCAAAAACATTTTATATTATTATTATAATAAAAGGTATGTATACACACTTACGATAATATTTGCATTCTCGTCTCGTACCATAAACATGCGGTTTTTTCCCTGCATATTTGTGACATCACAATATGTTATTATGAATCATATTCTGAAAAGACACTGATTCCCGTGTCGTTTTCTTTTGCATGTGGTATTTTGTTGAGGTCATTGTATGTGGTATACAGTAGTATTTAAAATTATTACTAGGGACCTGATTGATATGCAATGAGAAATCAAGAAATATTCACTAAAAACATTAAAATACGGGCTGAAATCCTTGAAATACCAATTTGCTCTAAATATGTTCCTGATCAGTGGAAACTTTGCACTTTAGGCACCGATGTAAGCGTTCAAAAATGGTTTGAAAGGGAGATTTTTATTTATTTATTAATTTAAACACCCTGATGCGCTTACACGATATATATTTTAAATGATTTACTGCATAATACATTGCCAACAGAAGGTATGTAAATACGAATGTATAGAATGTTAGAGGGAGCGCGCTAAAAACGGTAATAATTAAGGCGATGCCATACGTAATAATGCAAAATCATGTGTTTTTGGTTTGAAAATTTGGTCGCCTGGAAATGTTTCAGATGCTTTAATTAAATACTGCGAGTAGAATACATCTTGGCCTTTGAAATGATCGAGTATTTTTTAGATAAGTCTTTCTCATGTTTTTTTCTTGCATAAATCAAAACAGGCGGATGGTCTTAAGCGGGAATTTAAACCTTATCGCCATCTACGTAAGGGTTGTTATTGATAGCGGCTCAATTTAAAATATTACACGACGTAGTGCATCGCCTTAAGCGAAAATGGTGAAAATATTTAATAAAACACGACTCCTTTGAAAAGAAGCAAAACTCTCTCGAGAAATGCTTTAGTTGCATTCAAAGATACACTGTGATTTTTTTTCAAGTCTAAAACAAATTAAATAACAGGACAAAACGTGTTTTTAATAATTTTCGGAGCTTACTTTGCGATTTTTTTCTATCGGGGTAATTTCATTTATCTTCAAAAGTAACTTTTTTTTTGGAACTTAAAACTTGAATAAATTAATAACCTTGAAATAATGCACAAAAATCATAGTGATTTATTTTTAGGGTACTATGCCATGTTGCACTAACTCCTTCTTTTGCCAACGTTTCGGACAGCATTGCAGTGTCCATCATCAGGGCAGATGTGGAATCACGATTATTAAACAAGATTACATATCTGCTTTGATGATGGACACTGTAATGCTGTCCGAAACTTTGGTTAAAGAAGGAGGTAGAGCAACGCGGCATAATACCCCAAAAATAAATCACTATAATCATTGACTTTTAATACAGCAATGTATAATATAATACTTTAAATCTCAAATCATATCCAAATTATATCATGTTTATTGTCGTATTGTTCTCATTAATAATTGAAAGGTTGCTTGAAGAGACTTTAGCCGTGTTTGGTGACCAGATCTAAGAAGCCAAAGAACTTCCCTACTTTTCTTTTCCCCATCTCCTTCTCCTTCTCACTATCTCAGCCTCACAACGTACCACGAATTGGTGATGCCATAGTCTCACTGTCTCCAGTCGGTTGGGAGCAGTTGGGAATCTTGTGCAGTATGAAAATAAATGTTAATTCGTATTTTATTTAAACACATTTTTTGGTGTCGTAGATGCGCAGTAAAAAGCATAATCTTTTTTCTGTGTTTTCTTGCTATAATAATAAAATATATATTTGCCTGTTTGTGATTAATTTGTACGTCGAAAACGTACACTCAAAGTATTTGAAATAATTAATATTTTTAGAAGCGCTTACAGTAGGTATACGTAAATAAGTATTTGTACAGTAGGTATACGTACATAAGTATTTACTATTTGTAAATCATATCTCCCGGTAAACGAGTAAGCAAGATTCTCTAGAAAAGTCGACGAAGCACAATGTTTTATAATAAGGAAGTTATTTATAAAATGATCGAAAAAAATTAAATATTTATGACTGAACATCCACAAAATAAAATAAAAGGCACTTTTTGACCATGTTTTTTTCTTGCATAAATCAAAACAGGCGCATGGTGTTAAAATTTTAAAAAATGTTGAAATTTTGAGCGATATCCGTCGACTACTTTTCGAGTTTTGCGAGCGCAAACATACGCATGTAGATTTTTATGTACTAAGATTACGCATGGCCATTTCTAACACGTGTCAGATATTATTTGACACCGTCTCATTTGACACCAGTCGTGGGAAATGGTATTGGAGAATTTTCTTTAGATCGTGCATGTACGTTTGTCTGTTTGATCTGTGGTCGGTATCCATTTTTACGTGCTGAATAATTTAATCTTCTATTGAGTAAAACGAACCAAAGCTAAATTGAACTATGTAGATAATAATATTGTTATTCTAAGCAATAAGTATTTACGCAACTCGCATTGTTTACGTCACTGCCATATTATACACACGTAGATAAAGATTCTCGACAAGAGCAAACATCAAACACCAATGAGGAAAAGATAATAATAACGTAATGATTCAAAATCCCTCGGCGCCACTTCAAAACAAATATTTTTACTATAAAAGATGCTTTAAAAAAAAGAAAAATACTAGCATTTGATTTCTTTTAAATGCTGTTCATTGGCAAACGGCCATAAATCTCTCACAATGTCAGTGATATCTCAGTCTATCTCTGAATGAACAGTGTTCAGTATAGACATAGTGAAATCTTTCTAGTCAGGAATAGTAATTAATTGAAGTAGTGACTGCAAAAACTTCGCGTACGTGACATAAAAACTGATTGTTATTTCAATGCGTTAGTTCATGTTGTACTCTCGTGGTTGTAAGTAAACATCACTTGCACGGATGTGTAATTATGTATACAGTTTATAGAAATAATAAAAACAAAAAAATGTATTATTTAAAATTAGCGAGGAAGCTGGAAGTATTTAAAAAAAATATTTGCTTCGGGATTTCCTGTCGAAATCCGGCGAGAAATTTGTCTTTCTAATGAACATCGTTAGTAAACTTTAAACTTTAAGACATTTTTCGCTTCTTCCATGCTGTTTGAAAGACGTCAAAAAACTTCCAGTGACGTTCTCGCTGATAGCCCTTCAATTACAAACAAATCCACGTACAGAGAACCCGTATAAGCGAGTTTTAATATATGGCTTGAACTGCAGAACCGGTCTGGGGGAACGGACGTGGAACCGAGACCCGACTGGTTCAAGTACAAGAGCAATAACCATCCAATAGCCAGCCAATAGCCAATCAATAACCAGCCAAGAGGCAGTCAATAGCTGCTGGCGCATCAAACTTATGTGGAAAACGACATTTTCCTTATGTATGCTTCCTTATTTCCGCAGTGATGTTATGTTCGGAATGTGAGTCGATTATGTGTGCTTCAGTAAGATGTCTGTGAAGATTGCAGTTTCTTGTTTCCGTAGTGTACTGATCAATGATAATATGTCTCTTTTTTACCCTTACGCGCCCTCTCGATTCGTAATCGAGATTTTTAAACCCAGCGACTACCAAACATAGCGCTCATTCGAAGAATTTTAAATACCTTCACCTAAAGATTTATAGATTAAAAATTCAATAAATCAAATCATAAAAGAAAAATACCAATTTTTAACTGAAAACCGAACTCGATTGAATATTTTTTCCATGCCTTTAAATTAAATACTTAACAGCTTACAGTTCAATGGTAAATTTTGAGGAAATTGCAACGTGCAATAAACTTATCGTGATCGCTTGGGTAGTCATGCCGTATTGCGCTTCATCCTTATTTTGCCAACGTTTCGGATAGCGTTACAGTGTCCACCGTCAGGCCAGAAGAACCCTGTAACGCCTTCTGACACGTTGGTTAAAACGTTCGGATAACGTTACAGTGTCCTTCACCATGTCCAAAACTCTGACTTAAGAAGGAGGAAGCGCAACGCGGCATAACAACTCGAAAATTAATCACGATAACTTGACCGTGAAAATCTCAAATCATATCATGCAACAACGCAATAATTCTGTTTTTTTTTTTGTTGTTGTCGTATGCGCAATAATAATATAAATGTACATTTTGATAATATCATTGATCAAGGAGTGTCATGATACTATCGGGTACCTATCTACTAAGGTACTTGACCGAGCCATTGGCACGATGCCTTTCTCGGATGTCCTCGACTTCCTTTCCCTTGCACATCCGCATCGTGTTAAATAAATTACGACTTGATGCAAGCTGTTTAGATAGAAGATGCAAGCGGTATCGACTGTCCCAAAGAACAATGCAAATTGGTAACTTTGCATTAGAACTAAATTGTCTCCAGTGAAAGGTAAATATCCACTACGAAAGGTTAGCAACACTCATAATTATTGCTTGACGCAGGTCTGTTCGAGCTCCAAGACAATTATTATCACTATACTCATGTCATGATAATTAAATACGCCAAAATGGAAATGGGCTTGGAGAATGGACAATCGATTTAGGGCTCAAGGCCGCCCTAAAACATGGCTTCGTCTTTTCAAAGAACTGACAAGAATGGACAGTGAGGAGTTAAGGAGCAGTTGAAACTCTTGTGCGGTATTCACATTCTCCAAAGTAGAGCAATGAGAATAATACTTAGGCGAAATAGATATTCAAAAGTAACTAAAACGTTAAAGGAACTAAACTTGATATAAACAGTGAAACGAATGCTGACATTGAATACGATGATGTTTATGCATAAAATAATAAATAACCTATTATCAAAATACTTTTCAAAGAAAGTTATATACAACAGGGACATTGCACAAGAACGTGCAATGAAATTAGGCTACCAAAAAATAGTGTAGTTTCCTATATAAATAAATACAATTTTACAATGCGCTGCCAGAAACCATAAAGTCTGCACCAATTGATAGGTTCAAGCTGGATTGTTGAAGCCATATTAATCAAATGAAAATGCAATAAATATTAAATATGTAATTATGTATGGATGTAATAATAATTAAATAGTTAAAATAAAAAAAAAACACGTTAATCTGTGTAAGTGATTAAAAAACACGACGTAATCTTATGAATTTAATAATCGATTACGATTAGTGAGTTTCGTGTACTTGTTGATATAAATCTATTCTTAAATTTGTATTTAATTAAATTTATCTCTTCATTTCTCGACACACTTTCTTCATATTTAGTATGTTTTTCTATAATTATTCACACCTACATCATTAGTAAGGATTAAGAACAATATTTTTCATCCTGTACGAAATTACGAAGACATTTTAAGGACATTCGTAATAGGTCCATCAACGATGTATAACTTAATATTTAGTACCTTATAATTTGGAGTAAAATGTACTGTGAATGTACAAATAAATAAATGAAACAGGAAAAATGCTGCTTCATGTTGCAGTATTTGTAAAAAATGCTGGTTTATGTTGCAGTATTTGTAAAAAACATACGTTGAAGTTTAATTTGATGACTAATTAATTCCTAAAGAAATCTTCCTACTTGTTCTCTCATATCTGTGAATAAAATGTGCATTGAGCAAAACAAGCTTTTAAGTTTTAGATAAAAAAATTAAAACATCATTATTAAACAAACGCATACTGAGTGTTCTTAGATGCTTCCCATAAAAAAATATTTAAAAATGCACTCAATGATTGCATGTTTATGAAACACCTTTTGTTCTACGTTAGACAAGGATGAGTATGCCTGTAAAGGAAGCGACACGCGTCCCTCTCCATATTGGGTGACAAAGCACAGGATGCGACCGACGTCCCTCAGACAGGATGTCGCTTCCTACGTGACCGGCGCACAATCAACAGCGGGCGGCTGTTGAATGATGAATGATGATCATTTATGACTGCTGTGGAAGTGTCATCGAATGACCTTAGAAATAAAATTATCATCGTTGCTTTGAAACTCAAAACACGCAGGAATTTTTCCTTTTTTTCGAATTGACATTAACCCTTTAAATATCAGGAACCCAAATTCGTATGATGTTTGGGGCCAAATTTGGTCTCCTAATAATTAAAGGGAACTCGAATTTGAACATTTGACAGAAAAACTGCCTGTGTTCAAATGTCGTGACAAAGCCCATCATTTCTACGGAAATTCAACGGTAAACACAGAATAACAGATTTTATATTTTATAGCAGAAAATAGGCAAAAAGGGAGACACAAAGGGGATTCATCCTTCCAGAGTTGTAGATACTTTCAGTAATGCCCTGGTGAAAGACACAGAATCGATCAGAATCGGAACGTTGCATAAAATGGCTTTGCCTGTGCTTGGTGACCATGTCTGAATACCCAAATTCTTCTCCACATTCCTCACAATATACCCCGATTGGGGATGACAGAGGCTAACTGGCTTCAGACGGTTGGGAGCAGTTAGTGCGGGGTACTCCCATAAAAAAATGATGGTTTAGAGGACGGTTCGCGATTACCTGACAATCAGACTATTCAGATCGGATCACCAAGATCACTGAAGCCATTTCAAACAACGTTTTGATTCTGAATGGTAGTCTTTCACAAGAATATTTACACGGAGAAAACTTACTGTAAAAAAATATTAGTATGCCGTTTAAAAACGGGACTAAAGGCCCTTAATGATTGCGTTAATAGGGTTCCTGTAAAACTTTTAGTAAAAGAGAAATGTATTATCGCGATGTTGGAACGTGTATATAAAAATATTATTTAATAAGCATTTTGTCATACAGGGTTTTCCAATAAGAGGTGTTATTTTGAATAGCCCGCTATTTCGGTAGATGTTACTTTTGAAGCTGTCATTTTTTTTACATTTGACAAGTAGAAACTACGCCATTAATAAAAATGGAACGATACACGCTTCAACAACGCATTGAAATTATTAAAATTCACTTGAGTGAATCAAATGCAAATCATCTTGAGTGATGAGGCCCATTTCCACTCGGTGGCTTCGTCAACAAGCAAAATTGTCGCATCTGGGGCTCGGAAAACCCAAGAGTTATTGTTGAAAAGCCTCTCTATCCTCAACGTGTGACTGTTTGGTACGGTTTATGGTCCGGCGGAGTCATTGGACCTTACTTTTTCGAAAATGAGGCTGGAGCAACAGTTACAGTGAATGGATTGCGCTATCGAGAGATGATTAATGATTTTTTATGGCCAGAATTGGATGGTATTGATCTGGACAACGTTTTCTTTCAACGAGATGGCGCTACGTGCCACACAATCAACGAAACCATTGATCTTTTACGATTGAATATCAAAATAACACCTCTTATTGGAAAACCCCGTATATCACCAAGGCATGGCTTAAGTGTACGAACACGTGTTCGGTACTAAAAGTTGAATAGGAAACGGCCTGCAATCCCATTTTGTAACCGTGTTACGAAAATCAGCAATTTTATTCTCCGTCTACCACACCCTGGATGCTAGATAGAGTTTACTTACGTTTACAGACGTCACAATATTATGTATTTTATATCACAGAACAGAACGAAAACAATATACACCTACCATATTAATAAATAACATCCGTAGAAGCTAAACACGTGCCTACCTGGAAGCTAATGTCTAAAGCTCAGCAGTAGTGCTTAGGCGTTAGATTTACATCTTCCGGTCTTTCATCTCCTTACACTTATGCGCGCCTGGTAGCTGCATTGCGTTACTGACGGAATAATTCATCATTTATTACATCACGAGATCCCTGAGGCGTACGTGTGATAAGAATATGTATGACGAATTAATGAACAGATTCGAATTCAAAGCCAATGTCAAAGCAATTGAATAAGATTAATAGAGGGATGTTAAGAAGATTTGAATATGTAGAGTGGGTGGGTAGATTATTCTTAGTGAGATACTCTCAGTATCGCTCTTGTGAAAGGTCACCATTGTGAATCAAAATGTTGCTTGATATGGCAACAGGATCAGATCTGAAAAGCCAGGTACCTCCCAAATAAAACCGCACATTTCGAAACCGTCTGACCTGGCTACAACATCATTATGATGTAGAAAACGCTCCCGTTTGGTAAGACAGCTGACACCGACGTTGGCCGGTGTGACGTCATCAACGCCATATTCACGAGCCAAACGAACACATCGTTTTGGCGGCAAATCATTTTAAATCGATATTAAAAATTTACTATTTAAAACAAAAATGCCTTCACTACCGTAATTTATAAAAATATTCGAGAATTAAAAAAAAAACAGTGAAAATATCCTGTTGCGTCAATTAATCTCGGCGCCGAAATTTTTACTCCCTTGTGAATAAAGCTTCGGGTTACATACTGTTCATAAGTAACAATAAATAGCATATCTTTGCTACATGAAGTATGGCTATTACGAAGAGTTCAGAACATGCAAGTCATAGATATTCATCTATTCCTTGTCTATTACCCATCTGCGCACTATAAAAGGCAATGATGAAGTAACTATGGAGAACGTGTTTCATTATATTTCAATGATGCGAATTTGGCATTTATTTTTATGATTTGTAAACATTTATTGAAGAGAACGGTTAATTTTTGTGTACCCGGCGCGGATATTGTGTCAGCGCCTTATAGCAGCAGACACATATTTGGACGGATGACACTGGCATTGTTGGTGGACGCGGTGGTCTCTCTCGCTGCAGCAGCTGGTCCAGTTTCTTCACCACCTAGGATTCTTGCTGCAGAGTCTCCATCTTTTATCTTCGTGTTACCTGTTCCTGTTCTTCATTTTACTTAACTTAACTTAACTTTATTTTTGTAATATTTATATTTTTTGTAATACCCGCGTCAACTGTAAAGCGCTCCTGAGGTGATATCTCACAGTGGAGATAATATTATTGTATTGTAATAAGTATTTAATTCACTTGGTCCTGCCACGTCTTACATTATCCTTACACCTCTTTCTTCGTTCATTTTCTCATCTCATTTTACCACAAATAATTATTTGATTCATGTTTTCCTCGGTCATCAACTTTGTGATCATTCTAAAAAATATTGGAAAAAATTATGGCAGGATAATATTGTTAAATCTGAATTGAAATATGATATATAATAATTAGGTCTCAATGGTCGAGTCAATAGAGACGTTGTCCCGGTAAGATGAGAGATCCTGGGTTCGATTCCTAGGCGTGACCGTAATCTTTTTATTTTCTGTGTTTTAAAAAATATATATTTATATTATTTTTATTTCTTGCTAGAGCAATCCCGATGAGTTACAAAACTCATTGTAGGACGGGATGAACTTACAATACATAAGGTGGGAGTTAATAGGTACATTTTTACATTAATATTTTAATATAAAAATTTTAAGTTACACATACGGAACAGTACAAAAATAGAAAAATAATCATAATTGTAAATTTCACAGACAAAACAAAAATAGGAAAAGGGAGGTTCAGTAGAACAAACAAAAAGGAAACAAACAGGGATATTTTGTTTAGATTTGTTAGTATTATCTTCTTCTTCAATGATACTATTTGTGATGTATGGTAATAAGGTTGAGTATTTAAGCAATAGATGGCGCTAGTCATAAAGCTTACTCCAGAGTCCGTCAGATGTCGCTAGAGTGTAACAAGTAATTGTGAGATAATATTGACAGGGAACAAGCTTCTCGAACCAGAGAATTAACAACCCTCGGGTAATGAACAGTGTAGCTAAATCCAGTCCTATTAATTGTAACGTAAATATCCACAATTATAATAAAGATCCTTTTACTTTTTACAAAGAGTTCCCAACACCGAAATCTGCATAATGCAGATATAACACTATTAAAATCATGTATCCCTTCTGCTGCATCCCACATCTCTATAATCCTAGATTCCCGTATAAAGCCGTAATAGCTTTTTAGTGTTTTCTTTTGATCTGTTAGCGGATTGAAGCGATATGTATTGTTATGACTACAGACTTACCTACATACATAGGTACCGTTACGGGGAGGTTTTTTTGCATACCTTTATACCATGTCATTCACGCTTCTTGTATAACGCGATATAATCAGTGGTGGCAAGTGGCAGGAGGTTTATTGACGCCTCATGCGAAAACGGCCCACAAAAATTGACAGATTTTTTTAACGATTTTGGTAGGGCCAAATAAATTACACTTATATCGCCATTTCAAATATAAAACAATTTTTAAAATTTTTGCTAATTTTTATAGCGTAATTTTTGTAAAATACCATCTAAAGGGCGTTTTAATAAAGCAAAAATATAGGTAGCTAAAATTATCCTAAAAATACTTGCATTTAAAAAGAGAGACACCAAATAATAATTATATTTGATTAGTTTAGCGCCGTTTTTGTGTAAAATATGTTGTAAATTTATAATAGTACTAAACCATTTAACTTTTGTCTGTAATTTCAATGTCAACGACGTAACTTTCTGCTCATAAAGATATTTCCATAATGATCTATGGAGCTTTGAAATATCAAAATAAAATTGGAAAAAAGCGTATTATTGTTTTTAAATATTTTTCTATTATAATTAATTATTCACTAACCGTTTTACCAATTAGATTCTTACACGTCAGTTCGACGATGGTATGGTAAAGCCGGACTTTATCTCTTTTTTCCACCGCGTTTGTAAGTAAAGTGTAATAATTTAAAATGCCGTTTAACTGGAAGGGAGACGAACATTGATGTCGTCAATGGAAACGAATATTAAAAATAGTTACCTGTATGTAATGTATACATATATATATATTTTGTTTTTTTTTTTAAATTTATTTTGTTAATTAAGATATTTTCAGACAATAAAGCTTATTTTAAAAATTATGTATTGTTTGAAATTATTTTATTACATGCTTGTGCAATTTTATTACACGCTTGTGTAATTTTATTATATGCTTGTGTAATTTTATTACGTATTTGTGAAATTTTATTACATGTTTGTATAATTTTATTACGTACTTGTGAAATTTTATTACATGCTTGTGTAATTTTTATTCAAAGGTTTTGAACGCCATGTTAGCAGCTGTGTTGTCAAAGAATCCTGTCTGACAAGTGGAGTTCTTGTATTGTACTAATAAAAAACTGATTATCTTATATTGTAAAGATGCATAATTAGATCCTTGTACCCAAAAACCCAGGATAAGTATTATACTAAAGAGTATTAGGTACTTCCTTTTTTGATGGTTTAATGGCAGATGGTGTTCGAGTTCTTACTTCTTTGTAAGTCTTATTTGCATTCATTGAACTGTTAATTATTATAGCCATTGTTTTTTTTGCAAACGGGTTATTTTACCATCCGGTCGACCTAACTCATTCTATTAACGGCATTTGAATGAAATAATTGCTGTGTGAATTGCTAAATATAATAATCATATTGCGTGTTACAGAACACAGTTATTTTGATTATAATAATTCGATGTATTCTCTTCTTATATTACTTATTAAGGCGATGCCATACGTAGTAACGCAAAATCATGTGTTTTTGGTTTGAAAATTTGGTCGCCTAGAAATGTTTCAGATGCTTTAATTAAATACTGCGAGTAGAATACATCTTGGCCTTTGAAATAATCGAGTATTTTTTAGATAAGTCTTTTTATAAGCCCAGAAAAAAATAATGTATAAGGCCTATGAAAACTGCTTTAAAGTTCAAAATCTCCTACTTACGAACCCATTTTCGGTTATGATTTTATTGTATAATGTGGCAAATTAAGTTATTTATAAAATGATTGAAAAAAATTTAAATATTTATGCCTGAACATCCACAAAATAAAATAAAAGGCACCTTTTGGCCATGTTTTTTTTTTGCATAAATCAAAATAGGCGTTAAGAGGGAATTTAAACCTTATCGCCATCTACGTAAGGGTTGTTATTGATAGCGGCTCAATTTAAAATATAACACGACGTAGTGCATCGCCTTAACCTTTAATTTTACGTATTGCATTATTTTTAAATCACAGTATTATAAGTTTTTTTGTTATCACGGAAGTTTCGCTTTCCTTTGAAGATGTATTATTATTTACGTCACATTATGACCCTGTTTTTACTGATACTATTTTATGTACTTAAATTCACTCAACAAATTTTTAGAATGCATTAATTCAATAGTTGTGATAATATTTCCAGTGTCTCATAAGCAAATACCAGACACCGTGTAAAAAAAAACCGTAACATTAGACACCATCCATTTGAATATTAGTAGACCTGCCCTAAGTGATTAAAAGCGTATTATTCCCCACTCCCCATACCGGTTCCATTGGAGCCGGCTGGGCTCGCGTCTGGCCTCCCGTGAATTTAGAAAACGTGACGTCATCATTCTTGTGCGAACTATGGTCGAGGCATCATCGGTTCATTTTACGAAATAACACGGCAAAATGGTGGCTTGTACTATGAAAACTTGTAAAAATAGATGTGAAAAAGAGAATAAACCTAATTGTCGTATTACATTCCATATATAAGCATTATTTTACTTTATTTTAAGCATATTCACATCGTATAATATGGATCAGTTGTAGAAACATATCTATACTATCACATCGAGATACGTCAGGACGCGAAACACAAAGCTGGTTGCTTGCTGGGAAGCAAATTATGAACATTTATAAAAGTGTCTTAACTAAATACGTAAACGAAATATTCGACTCTGAAAATAGAAGAAATTTATTTTGCCGAATTTGGACTTCGCAAATTTGTTCGTAACGTGGCGAGTAATTTGCGCTCCCGTGTAAAAATGTCTATTCATTCAAAAGCAGATTTTACTTTTAAGAACTAAATGGTGATATTATAATGCGAGATGCCTATTTACTGTCAGATTGATTTATTGACGAATCACAGTCAGCTTTCCTCCCTGCGTCCCGCAACTCTTGTTTTAACCCCTCGTCCTTCTTCTCGTCTATTAATATTCATATGTCTGTGGACACCATTCATAATATAATTTGAAACGGGTCGTGTGGGGATTAATTAATTCATTGTGAGTTTTATGTTAATTTTACACGCAGAGAGTTAGATTTAAATATGAGCTGAGATTTTGTCAACATGACCAATATTCTTATCAAGGAGTTATTAAGACTCTTATTTAAATAATAAATCTAATAAAATGAGAATAAAACTTAAGAAGGGAGGCTAGCAGTCTATAATGGAATGATGATACCATCTCTGATGTGTGGCAGTGAAGCGTGGCGCTGGTAGAGGATAATGAAATTAGACTTAATGCTGTAGATTTGAGATCTCTGAGGCTTATGTGTGGTGAAACGTAAAACCACGTGGAGATGGTTGGGTGGGACATCTGGAGCTGATTAATGAACGAAGTGTAATGGGCGTTTTACACTATCCTTTTTTTCATACCGATCTCCTTGGGGATCGGGCAGAAGGCAGGACCCATATGGTTATGATTTCATTAGAGATAAGGGGAAACTTTTTGATCGTTAGTTAGTTATTTAAATGTGTAATATTAGTGAATTCTGAAGAAACAAAATTTCTCAGTTTTCATCTTGGTGAGAATGCAAGTTATAATATTATTATATTCCTGCTACTTTTTACTAGAGTGTAAAAATAGTGCTATCAACTACCACTTACCAATGCTATATTTTGTTGTTTGATTAGTATGAATATGACGTGTCTTGTATTTTGTTATTTGATTAGTATGAATATGACGTGTCTTGTATTTTTATAATGTCATTGGATAGATCCTAATTTTTCTTTTTTCATTCAGAAGGTAAATTTCTCACTTTAAAAATCAATGAACCCTAGGCAAATATTATTTTAGTAATACTTTCAGCTTCACAAATCCTACAATTATAATATCCTGTGATTTGTGAGCTGTTATTCTTTCACTATAGTACGATATGACTTCGCTAATAAATGGTTATAAACTTCTTTATTCTTTAAGTCTTTTAAATCAAAATCATGTCGAATATTCCCGGGTTACGAATAGTCCGACAGTATTTGAATCCTCGTACTTCCAATCATCGATGTATATAGATAGAGCTAACATTGGCGTTCGAAGTATGGACCACAAACATCGGTTATTTGTCCGCTGTGAGATGACACGGGCTTCAGTCGGTTACAAGTTACAAGCGCTCGCCGGGCACAGGTCTCCGGAACAGAAATATTATAGAAGTCATACTGGTAAAGCAATGGTATAACCTTTTATCACAACTAGGGTTTTACCATAGTCAGTAGTCGTGTGAATTCAGTTTTTAGTGTTAAAAATACTCAAGGAACACTTGAAGTTGGAGCGCTGGTAGTCCAAATATTCGTGCTGTGGCTCGGCGGGCGGTCAGCGTTCGTGACTTCGTTCGCGGTCGGAAAGATTCGGGCAAAATCCACAGCCGCCACACCCCAACATATTTTACTACTGATTTTGCAAGGAATTTAGACTCTATTTATATATAACTCAATGCTTCCAACACTGTAAGTGGGAAGTTGATTGTGCAAGCCTAATAGAAGCAAAAAGAAGAAAATTAACGTGGTCATCAATCCATTTACAACAGCAGACCATTAATACAAGTTATTAAAATTAATTTTAATAACACAGGTCACTAAAATATCGCATTCCGTTACATTTGAATGGAGCATTCGACAAACAACAATATTGCACCACTGCACGGCTGTTCGCAATTTCGCGGTCTTATTTTAGGAACAAGTGTGTTCACAGATTTACACTATCTACATCTTGAAAATATTTAACGCGTGAGTCCCATCCTACATTGGTATGAAAAAAGCTAGATGAGCCCTGCAATGAAGAAATTAAATAGAAAATATAAAAATAATTTCATCTAAAGTTTGTAGGTAAGGAGAGGTCCACTGTGATTATTATATTATATTAAGTTTTGCTGTATTTAGTTTGTAATGCGTTTAGATATTTTACAAATCTGAACGCTCCGGCTCGACGTCATCCGATGCCGCTCGGGATGTTATCGCGGTGAGTTTGACTGCTATGTGACGTCATCAAACGCGAATTTCCTTGGCGCCAACACACACACGTTTTGACGAGTAAAAACACAAAAAAAAACTCATAGAAACACACCTTGGAAACTTGCTTTTAAAAAAACCTGGCTTTTAAGGCATTAGGTTAAGCCATAGACATTAATTCCTATGTCTGTGGGTTAAGCCATCTCCAGACGAGTGAATTTATTGAGCTCATTCATCATTTAGATGTTTATGCTTTGCGTTTGGCTTTTTAATATTTAATTATGATGTGGTAAAAACATAAATAAACGTAGATTAGGTTAATTTTTTTAATTGGCTGGTATCTCCAGACGGATCGATTTATTGAGCCCATTCATAATGTATATATTTAAGAGTGTACGATGCATCGCGTTTGACTCCTTAATATTTAATTATGATGTGGTAAAAACATAAATAAACGTAGAATAATTATGGAGATAAGATATGGATTATGGAGTATGTCTGAAGTAACAACATCTCTCGGAGAGTGAGCTCTGACGTCATGAAATGTACAGAATGTTTTCTACCTGGAAGTAAACCCAACTTTTTGCACCTCGCCACGATATTTTCATCGTGAGCTTTTTTTGAGCATTTTTTCCCTTATTAGTTTTCGATTGCTGAGTAAGAAAAAATGTGTATTAATAGTCGAACAGGGCCGGGTAGTAACAACCACTTTTAAAATTAAAGTCTGTTTGTTATATGAAGAAACAATAGCGCGTTTTGCTTCGTCCAACAGATGGCGCTGTTTTTCAAAAAGCATGTTTTTACCTGTCACAATCTATATAATATATAAATGCATACGCGTATTCGAATGCAACGTTGTGTCAAAATTTTAAAGCAATCGGTGAAGAACTTTCGGAGATTTAAGATTTTAAACAAACGAAAATTAAATTATTTATTTATATAGACAGATAGATAGATAGATAGAATATGTAGGATATTTTTTTGTCTGCCTAGTCTTATTCTTATAATACATAGTTAGGTCTCAATAGTTTAGTGGTTAGAGGCGTTGTACTGGTAAGACAAAGATCCTGAGTTCGATTCCCAGTTGAGACCGTTACCTTTTTTATTTTAATGGATCGTCTTCAATGATATTAAATTACATTTATTTGTGGGAATTGATCGTCTTCAATGATATTAAATTACAAATTACATTTATTTGTTGGAATGGATCGTCTTCAATGATATTAAATTACATTTATTTGTGGGAATGAATCGTCTTCAATGATATTAAATTACATTTATTTGTGGGAATGGATCGTCTTCAATGATATTAAATTACATTTATTTGTGGGAATGAATCGTCTTCAATGATATTAAATTACTTTTATTTGTGGGAATGGATCGTCTTCAATGATATTAAATTGGCTTATCTGTGATCGCAAGATAGTTTATTACAATACGTTACATAATATACAATAATATAGTGGCAAGGATTATAAATGTTCCATACCCGAAGTGATTTGAAGTGATTCTGCTTGTAGCCTTCCAGCCCTCTGTCCCCGGTGGTATTCCGTCGGTTCCGTCCGTAAACGTTCGGGAACGATCGGCTGTGCGCGCGCCGCTAGTTGCGAGTTGCCAGTCGGTTGATGCCGAACTTTGATTATATAAATGTCTAGATTGAGCGTTCGACCGACGAAACGCCAAAAAAAATATCAGCCAACTGTTGGCTGATAAGTTCGTTCAGTCCGCACAGTTGAGAAACTATCGCTGTGCGGTAAACACGTATTGTGTGACATTTGAAAATGACGATTTGCGCTATAACAGTGTGCAGAAATTACAAAGGACGATTGAAAATAACTAAAAATGTTACCTATCATAGGTAAGTTACCTTTTCAAAGCCATATAATAACCATTTAGTTAAAGAAACAATTCAATTTTAATAGTGTAATTTAGTCTTACAATCGTCTTGACAACGCCATATTTTGACGCATTGTTTACAGGGTTGCCTGTTCTTCAAATTAAAATACCCACATAAGGTAAAAATTGCAAGGCGCAAATGACGCCGTTCTATTTATAAAGAACATTAAATTTAAATTCAGTAAATTTAAATGATTCATCTCTTTAAGAAATATAAGAATCTAGTAAATAAAAAAAATTAAATTTAGACACAGCGATACCTGCCTGCCATTTGGCAGCGTCTAGGAATGTATCTTTCTTATTTTCCGTATTTCTTGTTTATTTGTTAAAAATAATCAAATAAAAATAAAACTCTTTTAACAATGATTTTCTTTTCATTTATATCATTATATTTATGTAGAAAACTATCTTACTTAAATGAATTCAAAATTAAACGAATTATAGGTCCCGCAAAATCGAAACATATTTTTTCCCAACTTTTTTGGGAAATCTAGGGAGCTGGTATCACTTAATACGCCTACAGTGACGTTAAGCGCTTACGTCAACGATATAAGTTGCGTATACTTGTGTGCGTGACACGCACACAAGTATTTCAAATCTGGCCTGTTCTTTCTGTCGGAATAACAGTGCGACACTCTATCTAGACATTTATATAATCAAAGATGCCGAATGACGAATACGGCGAGTACCTACACTACATCCTCCCCTCGCTAATTCAGCTGCTAGCTATTGCTAATTTAAAACCTACTTATTTCATTGTCAGTATGATTTTAGTACAAATTAGTACGATTTTAAATATTGCCATTTTACACGATAATAATAATGGCAATACAATTTTTCGTCAATAACAACAACTTCATAACTCATAATTTAAGGTCAAGTGGTTTTAAAGTCAATACTTCATAATCATTTTCTTAAAATTAACGACAATTGATATAATAAATGACGTGGCTGGACCTCCAGTATGGTTGTCTTAATTGTAGGTAACTTTGGGATCTCTTCTGGGATGAAATCTTCCGGACCATGGTAATTGATGATGTACTCGGTTCGGTGGTTCTTTCCTCCTCATGCGATCTGAAATCTGTTAAAACTCTAATCTGATCAATCTGTATTTTCCAACAAAACCGAGTATCATTGCCTTATACCAGATAAAGTTAATTTCCAATATAACCTTCAAAGGTTATTAAAAGAAAAGTCATTCCCTTAAAATTATTTATTTTCATCATTATTTACGTAGGTTTTTTGTCGTACTATCTAGAATCTAAACCTGGAAAGTGAAATAAAAATAAAAATAATAATAATAATAAAAATAACCGCACAGAAAACGATCAAAGGTAATACTAAAAAAACATAGACTGACTGATACAGACCAAATATTCAACAGCTGTGACGTATCTAATACGCCAATTATACGTTAAAACACTACTAAACTACATTTTTGACAAAAAAAATAAATTTCAACATACACAAAAAAACACTAACAGACCAGTTAGACAAGCGTACAAAGAAAACATAAAAACTCCGACAGTAAATTCAAGCTTTGGACAAAGACACTACCAATACAATGCTATAAAAGCTTTCAACAGTGTAAAATTTGAAATTAAAATCGAGGAAAATAAAAATAAATTCACACACAAAATTACAAAATGGATTAAAGAACAAAAAAGACAATATTACCAAACTGTCATAGCATAAAATAAAAACAAAACCTACACGTAACACACAAAACCAATATAAACACACATCACTCACAAACACACACGATTATTTTCAATGTATTATTTTTTAATTTTAAATATATTATTATGTATTTTTAATTTTAAATGTATTATTTTCTCTTTAAATGTAATATGTAGATTATATTTTCATATTATAAAATGAAGGCCTCAGCACGGGCAAGCCACCCAGTGAGGCCTACATCACTGGAAAACTTAAAATGTAAAAAATATTGTACCAAATAAAAATAAAAATAAACATATGGTGGTCGAAATTTGTCCCGATAAACCAAACAGTGTTTTCTGTACCACTGTTTTTCAGTATTTTCATCTTGAAATGTGTGCGGGCCTTATGTCCGAAAATATAATTGGATATACCATATTATGTATTGTATGGATTTCAGATGTGACAAAGAAAAAAAGCTCTCTGAGATAAATATCTCAAGCAAATTACTCCGTTACGGTCGGTTAAAGTTACATACATTCCTGAAAATGATGAATTTCAGGCATTTCCTGACTAACAGGCGCTTTGTACGTTACTTTATTTCAGTTCAGTTTCCATATGGGTCATCATTTCATATGGATTCGTGATTAAAAAATAACGTTTTCTATTTTGGTACCGATTATCGTACAGTTTAAGATGGCGGACATTTTTTTGAGAACTGTCATTGTTACTTAACTATTTTGGGTGAAATTTTTGCGTGTTTATTTCATTTAACATTTTGTATATTGATTAAAATACTATAATATGTGTTTATTACAGATTGTAAACGTGTCTTACTGTTCGGTATTGTGAATTTATCGTGTTTTTTTTAATGTTTTGTAGTCCGCAACGTCAAAGGCAAATTAAAGATGTGTTCATTGATTTCTTGATGATTTAATACCGGTTTAATATCGAGATAATCGAAATAAACTGTCATTAAAGAAGATAATACTAATAGATCTGAACGAAACATGACACAGACTATATATATCATTCAAAGATAGCAGTCAAAAATATGGGAATGAGTTGAGAATTATATTGGTAATTATTAAATTGACATTGACAAAAATATGTAAAATAATTACGTATAAATAACTTAATGTTAGGTTAAACGCTTTGTGCCGGTAAGACAAAGATCCTGAGTTCGATCCCCAGTTACGAATGTTACTTTTTTTATAATTTCTGTGTCTTGTTCTGTTTCATCTTTATCTTGCACTTATCAGCAGGTGTCTGATTTAATGCATTTCCTCAAATGCGTATTTAATTTTTAAATTATTACTGAAAATCAGTTTATCACTGATTCATTATCGAAAGCGTTAATTTCCCCTCGATTATCATTGAAGTGTTCGCGAAAGAGTTAAAAGGTTATCACTGCAATATTAATTTATTGAAATGTTTGATTCGCTTTAGCGATGATCAGATAAGTTCTTTATCATTAAAGTGTTACTCATGATATAATTATCAATCACTGCGATTTTTTTGTGACACCTCACAAGATTGCCCTTGTCTGTATGTACATTGAAAAGACAGGGGAACTGTGGCGCCACCCGATTAAGCAGCGTTTCCAAGCTGGTTAGGGTAGGGCCTGTAGGGAGGAATTTATTAATGCGGGTCTTGAAGAAGCCCGGGTTATAGGAAGAAGGAAAAACAATTGCCGGTAGCTGGATATATTTACGAGCTGACTTAACAAAAACGAGTCGAAGAAACGACCCGTTCTCATGAACCCAACTGTAAAGGAGTGTTTCGCTCGTCTCCGTCGAATTT
The DNA here is from genome assembly GCA_026573805.1 of Hesperophylax magnus. Taxonomy (NCBI): domain Eukaryota; kingdom Metazoa; phylum Arthropoda; class Insecta; order Trichoptera; family Limnephilidae; genus Hesperophylax; species Hesperophylax magnus. The sequence goes on along the minus strand of JAIUSX010000018.1, from coordinate 21,463,130 downwards.
TACCACATGCACTGGTGCACCGGGATCAATGCTGCTAGCTCCTTAGAGCAGACTAAGCATGCCTACACTCCGTGTGTGCATTATAGATGGCTGTCGATCGAACGGACCGCACAGAATCAAGTAGATTTGTGAAGTATTTTGTGGCTATCAAATAAAATTGTTGGGCGTACTTACCTAAGATTTGTACAGAGTTAGCATCTGGTCACCATTGAAGAATGTGCCAGACCAATACAAGACGCCCAGTTTCTTGTAATATTATGACGGAAATTCATTGCTTTGATTTTAAAGCATAATTTATCTAGCATTCTCAATGTCTCTTTCATAAGTGCTTATTCATAGTCACCCAAATTGACAGACTTGCCCTAACACGATATCTGGGTATCGCTTCGACGAGCTGGAGGCGATCCACGTGACCATATTTTTGGCACCAGGAGGGTCCAAGAATGCTTTGAATAAACTGCGACATCAATCTTACATTGACCGCCGAAGAGCTCACGATGAAATAACCAAACCCTTTACAGAAAAGTAAAGTTCGCTAAAATAAGACATATGTTTGCAGCGCAATTTAATGTTCGTTTTTAAGGCGAAGCTTAATGCCAAATCACTATTTTGATTCATCTTTATAACGAATTGGCGTACATTATGAATACCAAAAAATTTTCTTTCGATAAATTGAATGTTTTCCTATCGCTTCGCTTGAGTAGAATACAATTACAAAATTAAATTACTCAATAAAAAATATAAATGCAAACTACTAAAAAATATATTCTTTCAATAGAAATGTATGAACGCAAAAAGGAAAAAACTTTAAAAAATACAGTATTATAGCTAAGATTATCTAACTTGAATAACTTTTTTGCTTTCTTATAAAATTACGAGTATTTACAAAATAAATAAAAACCGGTTTTTTGCTTGAAATCGAACGTTTCTTGACTCCGTTTGTAAAGCGATTTTAATGCCTATTACCAACGATATAAGGAATACCAAGAATATGCACATTTTTGGCTTGTAGCTTCGTCTCAAATGAACCACCTGATGTAGCGACGCTAAAAGTGAGATGGGTATAATTATAACACATTTGTAAAAGTCTCCAACTAAATAGTGTAACAAAGCATTCAATTTTGCAAACAAGCCAGATCTTTCGTTTACCCGATTTAGGATTTGTAGTTTTTGTAATTAGTTTATTTGTAATTTTAAATAATTATTGAAAGGAAGACGTTCCGCCGCCACCAGCGCTCCTCGCGACTTGGTTTGTTCCTCTTTCTTCATTGGCTGGTCTATCAAATTGTAAGTCTATATGTTTATTGAATTAACTATAGGCCTCGAATAAGTTGATTTAACTGCCTGTTCTCGTACAAGGGCAATCTAAAATTAGTCTAATTTTGCTCTCAACATTGAACATGAAAATACCGGTTTACTCAGCGACCAAAATGTAAATGACTAAAATAATTTATGTAACCAAGTTCCAACTAACGAAAAGTGTATCTACAGCTGTTGAAGCAATTTGTAAGGTCAAACTAGAACAAATGTGAGTCATTTCAATTATATGTAGCAATGTAGGAACTGTAAATGTGACGAAATGCCATGGCAAAGGATCGAATCGCATTTACTTAAACAATGTAGGCGTTTCGTTCTATCAGTTTAAGTAATTATGAAAAATTGTGTAAGAACATGTCGAAGCGGTCCGGGAGGCGGTTCGTGTCCAATCTCATTGAGAGTTCAATCGGAGATTACCTAAGATTAGCGCCCTAGCAACAAAATACAATTCGGCGATTCAATGTCTGTGGCTAAATAATATAATGTCGCAGGCAACAAAAATAGTTTTAAATACGAAAATAACATTTTACAAAAGAAATTGTTTGAAATATCGGTTGTCTCTTGCAAAATAATATTCCGTACAAATTTGGTGTCAAATAATAATATAAAAAAATGTATTCATTATTTCTTATCAGAAGTCCCATAGTCGCTGACATTCATAATAAGATTCATTTCGGACTCGCTGTTGGGCGGTATAATTCGCATGGGTGGATTTTTTAACACGGAGTTTGAATGGCGCGCTGTTTAAAGTGTGGTAAAATTAAAATATAGGTTTATCTTATTTTCTTATCTATTTTATGGGAGTTCACTGCACAAACGCATCTAAGAGAAAATCGCCACTGTAACTAACCATCATCCAGTTTCTCCGCAAGAGTACGCAGATATGATAGACTGCTACAAAATTATAATATTTTTTAAAGAAAGACAAACAATGTTGAAAATGTCCTACTACCATCGCAGTAAGCGGAAAATGATAATCGCAGTAAGCTGGGTGGGACCCAAACGCGATGCCAACTCAGCCACTGACCGATCTGTCTCTTGTTATTCTGACCCATGCAGAAGGAAATAATCACTAAAAAAGTAGAGCGATGGAATTGTGTGTAATAATAATAATAATAATTGGATAATTTGTAGAGCGCCGTTTTTGTGAAAAATCACCTCGAGGGCGTAGTGGCCATCCATCAATTTCTGACATCGAAATAAATCTTTTTTGAACAGATAATCAATTTAATTAACCTGTCTGGGGCTTAGGGTCGAAAGGTCTTATTTATTATCAGTTACTCTGTATCTGTACCCTGTATTCATTGTATATACCCTGTATTATTACCCTGAATCCCGGTCACAGCAATATCCCTTTTTTAAATACACCTATTTAAATTTCACTTTGTTTGCGGGAATTAATGAATCCAAATCTTTAAGCGGAAATTAACCCACTTCCCGACATCCGATCGAGCTGAAACTCGGCAGATAGACTCGTTGTCATCGACAAAGCATTCTATGAACTTTTGGTGACAATTAAGCGGATATTTACGTATTTCCCTGGAATTGGATGACATTACAGCAGTCATATGCAGTAAATATCGGTCCTACACGATCGGAATTTGGCAGTAGCAAGTGGTTGGCGCGGTTGACTACAGTCTCTGGGAAGGAAGGTACAATCAGTCAAACCTTTTTTTTTCAAAGTTAAAAGACATTTTAAAATAGTTGTATTATATTACTTTTAAAAAAAACTTTGTTTTTTACGGGTTTATTTTTTCATGTAGTTTATGTATAGATAATCAATCTCAGAATAATCAATTAATTCAATTACATCTCTAAATATAAGTGATACAAAATCTTGTCCTAAAATCATGCATGCATACTTTTCATCGATAATATCTTACCTCGTTATCTGACCTCGATTCCGTTCGAAGAAGCAAGCAGTAGTATCAACCAAAATATAGTATTCCTACATTCAGGTCTTGTAAATAAACTCTTCCTTTTCGAAATCCGCCCGACCGAAATACTTTCCTTAGCGACCCAGTGAGTGAAAGTGATTACACATAAATTAATATACATTCTTCTTTGCCGCTGTGAATTCTTCTCGTTTGGGATGGACCGACTTGGCACAAGATGAGCGGTGGGTCATCACAATGCTGCTATATCTGTTGGTCCAGATATAAACAAGCGCTAATTATTGCCGGGCGCCCGAGCGGTTAAGTGACAATTTTTCAATTTATTTATTATTTAACTTAAAGAGAATTTAGATTCCCGGATTCCATTGACAGCCAGTCTATGGTATGCATCTAACATAGGCTACCAACTATTCGATATGATTTGAGATTTTCACGGCCGAAAGTATTATCGTGATTTATTCTTTACCCAACGTTTCAATCCTCAATTCTTTAAACGAATCTAAGTTTGAGACAATATTGGTTTGGGTGCCTGGCCATCTGAATTGAGGGTAACGAGAAAGCTGATTCTCTCGCTAAACTTGGAAGAGTCTCTGGTTCTATTACTTTAGATTTTAAAATTCCTGTCTCTGATGTCTTCTCTATTCTTAAATCCAACATGTCTCGTTCCTGGCAAGAAAATTGGACAGATACGAAAACTCGAACTGGATCTTTCTATGCTGGAATATAAAATCATATTCCAAGTAAACCTTGGTTCCGCGGCAGAAAAATCCAAAGAATTACTTCCTGTATATCGTGAATGTGAATTGGCCACTGTTTTGTTGCAGCTCATTTGTTTAAAACTCTTTGTTTGTACTTTCTTCTTTGATTCTTGACCATGTCTTCTTCAATTGTCAAGACCATTCTTCTTTCTTATTAAAATCACCCACCAGTCTCCCCTTAGTATTCCGTATTTGCCGTCCCTCAACACTTCTCGCGTATATTCAATTCTAATTATAGATTTGAATGACTTTAATATATGATATGTCCTGTCCCCTTATAAATAATCCACAACAGTTTAACCATATATCTTAACTCTAACAACGGCACAATGCAGTCTTTTTAGGGTGAATTGCCTAATACAAAATAAATCGGATAGCGATACAGTGTCCATTATCAGCACAGATCTGTATATTGTGGCGAAGTATGTGTTTATGTATGAAACCTTTTAGGGACGGTATTTCAGAAAATATATCTGGAAAAATTACCGGTAAAAAACAAGGTGTTTCGAAAATAACCGTGGCGGTATAAAATGTTAAAAACATGCAAACATTTTAAAAACCATGCATCTGGCAACACTGGCAGGAAGAAGGTTACTTGAGATAGGCTACTGATATAAATGCATCCTATACTGTACAATCGCTTTACTGTAATAAGTAATTACCATTAAATTTATATAATATATTTCGTAATGATAACGATGTGATCAAACAAAAGTGATATTTAAAGGTGTATTTCGTGTTTATTTGTGTTTTTTTTTTACTTTCTGCTCGAACCTCGATAAGAGATAGTGGAGATGGGTGACGGTTACACTAGTCGTGAATAGTTTGACCTTCAGATAAATTATTTATCAGAATATTAGATAACAGGAATACAAAGCACTTAAATGTACTAGGAACAACCGCTTTGTTAGATGTATTTCGTATTATATTGAGAAAAAAGTCTATGAAGACTATCTGTGGCGGGCGGGCGGTGTGAATTTGATTTTTAAATACGCCTATTTGAATTTCACTTTTTATCCCGAACTTGAATGCCAATCTTGAAAGCGGAAATAAATCCACTTCCCGTCATCCGATCGAGCTGAAACTCGGCAGACAGACTCGTTGTCGATGAAAATGCATTTTATCAACTTTTGGTAGAAATCACTAATACACAAGCGGATATATACGCATTTCTCTGATTTAGAAGACATTATATTTATAAAAAATTACAGTAGTTAATGTACGAAATGACTGTCGGTACTCTCAAGGTTGTAAATCTATAAATGGTTGTCATTTTAATATAATGCAAAAATCGTTAGAAAAATTATAAAATTCGATTGTTGATTTTCCAAGGATTAATAATAATTCCATGACCTAAGACCCCACCTTTCGCGACTTTCCAGTACAGGTTTTAGATTTTACAAAAATGGCGTCATGACAGGTATCCATGTGATGTTATAAGTAAATTTGTCGTTTGAGTGCGTATCGCTGCTACCACCTTGCACAGACGAACAAACTCCTTGGCAGAGCTTGAATCAGCCTGACACAGATCTACCAGACGAGAGATATTTCTTGGGGAGATACATCTATATATCTATACACATTCAGCCCACTTCTGTGTAGCTTCGGCCAGACTTGCACAACACACATTCAAAACTACTAAATGCACTAGCGCAGAAGTCGGGGACATACGTATACTGGACTTGGATCAGTGAAACTACGGAGGTTGTCTTGGTAAAGTATATTCACTGTAGTAAGCATCTTTCAAGCATTTGAACAAATCAAATAAAATTTTGAATAAAGAATTATTAATTTATAATGGTCTGATTTGTTAAGTAGTTCCAAAGTTGAAAATTAAAGGATCATTTAACTTACAATGTGTCCTTAGAACGGGGTACCCCAGTAAGGACACATTATCTAATATAAAAAAAATGTTAAATAAAAAATAAAATAAAATAAAAAAAAAAAGAAAAAAAAAAAGAATGATGTTACGCATTGCGCAGTAATATTGCACATTACTTACTTACTCATGCACCGACAATTAAGCCATCCATAGAGCAAAATAATATGAAATCATTTGTATTTATATAAAATACTATGAAATCATTTGTATTTCTGTAACATACCATGAAATAATTTGTATTTCGGTACATAAAATAATATGAAATCATTTGTATTTATATAAAATACTATGAAATCATTTGTATTTCTGTAACATACCATGAAATAATTTGTATTTCGGTACATAAAATAATATGAAATCATTTGTATTTATTTACATACCTATTTATAATCATATATTCTGACATTTCTATTCATGGCCCCCGTGGTTGAGTTGTTACGATCCTCGGCTATGAATACGGAGGTCGCGGGTTCAAATCCCGCCGTGCAGTAAATTTTATTTGATTATTTTTTTGTGATTTTATTTTATTCCTTTATAATAATAATTTATAGTATATTTGCGGGACGTTCCATATTGGTGAATACTTTCAGTATGGCCCTGATAAAAGACTACCATTAAGAATCAATCGAAACTTTGCTTGAAATGACTTTAACCTTGTTGACCAGATTTGAATAGTCAGGTTCTTCTTCCCCATTTCCTTCGCCTTCCCACTATCTTCAACCTTCCACAAGATACCGATTAGAAATGCCATAGCTTCATTGACTCCAGACGATCGGGAGCAGTTGTGACTCCTGTGCGATACTCATGTAAAAACAAACTATTGCTCGCACTTGCTTCACACGCTCTCGGAGTCTGGCCTGAGCTTGTAACTTACGGACACACGATACCAGCTTCCGCGCCATATCTCCCGTCTCATCTCTCAGATGCACTCTATCTAGTAATCTAGTCTATTAATAGTCTATGATCTACGAGACGTTTCCTACCGATAAGACCAAGTATAAATTGTTGAGAGTGTTAGAAACCAGAAACTTGCTACTCGTATTTCAATTTGACAAGTGACCTATTTTATATTGTGAATTATAATCAAGAGATAGATGATGTCAATATCGTTCTTGCAATATCAGGATTCAAAATGTGACTTGTGAAATGTTTAAGGCGAAGCTTAATTCTAAATCTTATTTTGATTAATCTTAATAACGAATTGGTGTACATTATGAATACCAAAAAATATGCTTTAGATAAATTGAAGGTTTTCCTATCGCTTCGCTTGAGTAGAATACAAATAAAAAATAAATTACTCAATAAAAAATGTAAATGTAAACTACTAAAAATATTTTTTTTTAGTAGAAATGTTTAAATTCGTAAAGGTAACAACTTAAAAAAATACAGTATTATTATAGCTAAGATTATCTGTGACAGTTTCACTTGATAAATTTTTTTGCTTTCTTATAAAATTATTTACAAAATAAATAAAAATTAATTACAAAATAATTTACATAAAATAATAATATAAATATATAATACATAAAATTATTTATTAAATTAAATTAATTATTGTTCGTTCATATTTTTATGTAACCAAAGTAGAAACAGATATGTTGTTATACAGGAAAAAATTACATTTACTTTTCTCACAAAATTATCCGATTGCCCAAGTAAGCGAACAAAGATTAGCAGACCAAAAGCGAGCTATTTTCAAAAATAATTTAATTTCTGTAGTCACATTAGAACAGATTAAAAGGGAAGTAGCAGATAGATTGCAAAGGGGAAATAATTTAGAACAAATTAACACAAGTAATAATGTCATATCAGATGCATTGAATGTAGATAGTTTGGATAATATTCTAGTCGAAATGTCCAATGATATTACAGTAGATTCAAATAACTTAGACGTTATTTATAATCTTAGGGAAATCAACATTGCAAATTTAAACTTTGTTGATGAAAATGTAGTAGAATTAGCTAACTTACTTCATAATAATATAAACAGATATATAGATGTAGAGCCAACAGTTAGACCAAAATTACCGAAATTGCATACGTCAAAGAAATTATCTAAATTAATTTTTGAATTAAATAACATAATTTTACCAAAAATCATATTTGACGAAATTAGTTTTTTAGATCTTCATACAATAGTATACGCTAGTGCGATTACTGTTTGTAATAAGTTAGGAATTAAATTATCATCCTCTGACGATAGATCATATAGTTATAGTAAACCAGAATGGCAGATCAGATTAGAAAATGATGTAGTCTTTTTAAGAAGTAACATAGCTAGAATAATAGAATATAAAAATGGAAATAGAAGTAGGAAAATTTTGAGATATGTAGATGAAATTGGTAGAAAATTTGGTTTTAACATTGATAGTCATAATAATGAAAATATAATCAATGATTTATTGGATTTATTAAAACAAAAATTAGGCGTAAAAGCTAGTAGATTAAAAAGATATAATTATACGTATAATAAAAAAATAATAATAGATTATTCCAGAAAAATGAAAAAATATTTTATTCCAAACTTGACGATAAACAAAATATTATTTCGAATAATAATATTCCGTTGCCATCTGAATCAGATATGCGCGATTTTTGGACTAAAATTTGGAGTAAAGATATAAAACATAACGATTCAACTCCATGGATAGAAAATGAAGAACTCAATTTTTCAGGTATTGAACAAATGAGTTTTTCTAATATATCGGTTGAATTGTTAACCAAAATTATTAAAAATACTCATAATTGGAAAGCCACGGGTTGCGATTGGATACATAATTTTTGGTACAAACGTCTGACTACTTTACATCCTCTTTTGGCAAAAAATCTTTCAAAATTTGTCAGTCAACCTCAAAATTTTCCAAATTTTCTAACTAAGGGCATTACTTATATGTTACCCAAAAGCGAAAATATTAATAATCCTTCTCAGTACAGACCCATTACATGTTTACCGACAATATACAAAATTTTAACCTCTTGTTTAACAGATTTAATATATACTCATTTAGATGAAAAAAATATTTTATCTGAACAACAAAAAGGTTGTCGCAGAAAACATATGGGATGTAAAGAACAATTAGTTATCGATTCTGTAATTCTAAAACAGATTCAAACTCGAAAACGTAATTTACATACTTGCTATATAGACTACCAAAAGGCTTTCGATAGTGTCCCGCACTCGTGGCTGATCAAAGTATTAAATATATATAAAATTAACCCCATTATTATTAGCTTTTTGGAAAATATTATGTCCTTTTGGAATACCAATTTACTTATCAATTTAAAAGGTAAGAAAATAGTAATACCGGGCATTTCAATTAAAAGAGGAATTTTTCAAGGAGACTCATTGAGTCCTCTTTGGTTTTGCTTAGCATTGAATCCTCTATCTAAAATGTTAATTAAAAGCAAGTTTGGAATAAAAGTTAAGGGTAATACAAGGGAGAGTAGTACAATTTCGCATTTATTATATATGGATGACATAAAATTATTTTCGAATTCTGAACAAATTTAGAGAAAATGATCGAGGTAGTAAAAAACTTTTCAGATTTTATCAAAATGACTTTTGGTTTAGATAAATGTAGAACGATCCATATAGAGAAAGGCAAAATTGTAGATGGGGACGAGAGTATATTTAGAAATTTCCAAATTACTAGTATGAAAAGGGATGAGGTTTATAAGTATTTAGGATACCCACAATCAAATAGATTAGACCATACTAGTATTAAAAATGATATAAGGATTAAATTTCAAACTAGGATCAGGAAAATTTTAAAATGCAATCTATCTGCTAAAAATTTAGTAAAAGCAATAAATACTTGGGCAATACCTCTATTAACGTACTCATTTGGCATAATTAAATGGTCTAATACAGATTTAGATAACTTAGAAAGATTAATTAGAACTACACTAACAAAATTTAATTGCCATCATCCAAATTCAGCTATAGAACGAGTTAATTTACCTAGAAATTTAGGAGGTAGAGGCATAGTCAAAATAAATTCTTTGAAAAATAATCAGGTAGAAATGCTAAGAATTTTTTTCCATAGGAAAGCTCATAGCTCAGAAATGCACAAAATAATTTGCAAGGCAGATAGAAATATTACACCTTTAAATTTATACGATGAGAATGCCAACATTTTTATAAATCCCAACAAGGAACTATTAGATTCCTGGTCAAATAAAATTTTACACGCAAAACACTTCAATTATCTCAACCAAACGTATGTTGACAAATTTTCGTCAAACAAATGGTTGAGTATTGGAGAGTTGAGCGCAGAAATAGAAGGATTTATGCTTGCCATTCAGGATAGAGTCATTAATACTAAAAATTATAGAAAGCATATAATCAAAGATACAAATCAAATTGATGATTTGTGTAGAAAATGTTTGGCTTTTCCGGAAACTATAGAACATATTATATCGGGATGTTCTATATTAGCACCGTCCGAGTATACATTTAGGCACAATCAAGTTTTAAAAATAATTCACCAAAATTTGGTAATTAAACATAACTTGATTGACTGCCGTAATATAGTACCATATTATGAATACGAACCAAATTCATTTTTAGAAAACGAATTTTATAAAATATATTATGATAAAACTATACTGACAGATCGAACGATTAGTCATAATAGACCCGATATAGTTTTACATGACAAAATTAAAAAAATAACTTATATCATTGATGTCGCTATTCCAAATTCCTGTAACATTCAAAAATCTGTTAATGAAAAAATAAGAAAATACACAGATTTAGGAAACGAAATAAAAAGAATTTGGCATTCTCAGACTATAAAAATATTACCATTCGTTATTTCGGCTACTGGCATTATACCTAGCTCTCTCATTAAAAATTTAGGCGTATTAGATCTATCAAAAAATTTATATATAAAGATGCAAAAGTCGGTCATTTTGAATACATGTAGGATAACGAAAGATTTTTTAAATATTTATGTTGAGGGATCAGTAGGATTTATAGGCCCTGTTAGAAGTTCTACCGAGCCGAACCCTCTGATATGAAAATATCTGGAGTCGGTGAATTTTTTTTTCCCATATGATCTCTGGTGAGTTGACATGTTGTTGTTCTTGTATTGTTTTGTATTTATTTTACTTATGTAATGCACTTGCATAGTGTTGATTGACTAGCTGATCATTTGTGGAAAAGTGAGTGGAAGGGTTTAGTTTTTCCTATGGGGAAGATTTAACCCGGACAACAAAATCGGAAGCATAAAAAAAATATATAAATATATAATACATAAAATTATTTACAAAATATTTTAAATGCATACACCGGAAATTTTATCTAGTTTCTAAAACAGTATTTGTTTTTACGGATAATTAAAATAAATAAGATGTAAAATAACATAGCGCATTTGAAATACACAGAAAAAATCAAAACTGAACAAATGTATTGAAAGTACTGAAGGGTTAAATATATCGATATTTGAGGTGAATCTGTTTGAGAGGATGAAGGCGAGAAATATGTGCACGTATTTTTTTCTGTAATAGTTACATTTATTCAGTACCGGAATTATTGTTGCAGAATAATATATTTTGCCTGGTTGCTCGATTACTACTTGTGATTCTGTACATGTTTTTGTTTATGTTTTCTTCTACTTTCTTCTTTTGTTTCTTCTGGTAATTCGCCAAATATCTTCACTACTCCGTACATCAACGACTTTTGACCCGGTGTTTTTATTTCTCATTTCATTTCTCTTCCTCGACTCATGTAGCGTATACGTGTTTATTACAGATTTCGAACATGTATTACTGTTCGTATTTTAGCGTTTATTTTTTTATGATTTGTGAAAAAAACGGCAAAGGCAGATGCTTTCAAATGATGTATTGTTACGTTCAACATATTGTCATTTTTCATGATTTAGTACCGTCGCAATATATATTTTTTTCTAATAACAAATATCCGCATGAAATTGTTAGTATCTAAATAATATGCTTTCCATACGAGGATCGGTATGAAAATAAGTATCGTGTAAAACGTCCTTTAGTAGGAAATATTGTGGGAATTATTAAGTGGGTGGGAAAGTATCTGGGTATTAAGATATGGTCAGTAAACACAATACATATATTAAGACGAAGCTACAAGTCAAAAATGTGTATATTCTTGGCATACCTTATATTGTAGGTTTTAGGCATTAAAATCGCTTGAAAAACGGAGTCTAGAAACGTTCGATTTCAAGCACAAATATACATATTATCATTATTAGGTAGATAAAATTTCTGTGTTAATTAATATAAGGGTGTAACAGATTACGCTATAAGCTTAAAGGGTTTTATATAAATCCATATTGCTCGCCATACAATCCCATACAGACCTGTCACACCTAAAAAGATGATATGCTATAAGTGTGGGCGTGTCGACGATATGCGCTCTGATCTGCTAGCCAGGCTGTATTAGAAAACCTAATCTCCTACCTACGGCGGGGGGTCAGAAATATATAGGTAGTGCCGTTGTTACGTTGATGTCATCTGCCAAAGTGACAGATCCCATAACTTATTTTTATTCGCATTTAAACAAAAAGGTCGTCTATTTGTTTAAATATTACGTTTCTATTATCTTTTAACATCGTTGCCATTTTATTAATAATTGTTGTTTTTGTTTTTTACAGGTAAGTTTCTCAAACTGTTGATGTTTTGGCGGCAGAGTTCAGAGGTCGGAGGTTAGGTAAGTATTGAATTTAACGTGCTTTTTCGGATTATTCGTAAATACAACACTTGCTTCCATTGACTACTTAGTAACTCCGTTTTGGTCTTTTTCGATTTCATCTTCATTGAAAATATTTGATATTATTTCAATAATAAATATTTTACGCATTTCCTCTGTTTCCATTCTTTTACCAGAGTTTTCCAAACTATATTACGATGATCAGTTTACTTCTCTATCTGTTCAGTTGACTTATGCATTAGCTGGTAGATGACATTAAATCTGTGACGTGTGCCACAGATAATATCGTCCATTGTCACATTACGATGGTGATATCACCTCATTCCTTAAGTGGCAATCCCGAATATTGTGCAAGGTAATTCGTTCACTGGTTCAATTTAATGTTCACTGAGTCATAGAAGCTGCATAGTTTGACGGTCATAATTAAATTTTTATTGTATTCTAATAGTTGTTAACCGTTAAAAATCACGGAATATATGACATATAACTTGTCAAAATAAAAACTGAGACATTTTGTTTCTAAAGAATCAAAGAATACTGCACGTTTTAAATCTATCTATCTTTACTATATATGTCTGTATATTTATCTATTTATCTATACTATACTATACTATACTATCTATCTATCTATGTGTTTATCTATCTATATATGTTTATTAGAAAACAAGAGTAAGGTTGTGTATACGAGGTTTTGAAAATCCACCCCATCCCCTTTTTCCACCCCTTAAAGCCGAATGTTGATACTTTTAGATGAAATTTTGCACACTCGGGTGTTAACAAAGTAAATGCCTTGAGCGATGGTTGATTTCCGGGCAATCGGTTTTGGATTAGGCCGCGCTCATAAAAAATCACACCTCTTAATATTATAATGGAAACATATAAACTGCTTACTGTGGTTTAAAGTCAATGAATCCTCCTATATTTCGTCGTTTATCCAATATTTGTAGACTTCATCATTGAGCTGTTTGTGGGAATTTGTAAATAAATTGTAATAAATTCTAAAAAATCGTCTTCCTAAATTTAGGTCTTATCGCTCATGGCCTTGAGCGATAAGACCTAAATATGGGTATCCACCAAAGATATTAGAAGAACGAGATATGCTATGTTGGCCGCCGGACCGTAGCCGCAGTACTACCTAATTAGGGTACTTTGAACGGTATCGGGACGTGTACGCACAGAAATCTGTTCTATGTATTAGTGCGGATACCTTAGCGATGCCTTAGCGTAAGCGAAGGTGTGCAGTAGTATTGGTGAACAAAACCGGCGACATTCGGCAAAACAATTCCACTCAGTACGAACTGCGCATAGCACATCTCGTTCTTCTAATATCTTTGGTATCCACGTAAGAGGAAAACTACTTTCTATGTCTGATTTAGAAAAACTCTACGTAGATCTCAGGCAATGCCGGGAACTCCGGCTAGTAGGTTTTAGTAATTCAATAATAATTCAACACATAATATATCGAAAACAGCGATCGTTTTCTTGCTTTATTCCACATTTGGCCGATTCCCACATACGATTTATCTGTAATGCAATCTTGAACATGTCGATACAATCACAAAAACATTTTGTAAATATTTTTACATTGTATTTTGCGTCGGCATTATCATAATATTATTTTCTAAGTGATTTATGATATTTTGTTATCTAAATCTGGTTTATGACAGCAACCCACTTCTGTCTGCTCTTGTAAACAGTGCAGATGTAAATACTCCAGTTTGTTCCCATTCAGTGAATTTCTTGTAAACTGCACGTAGAACCTTAGACACTGTTATATCATTAAATTTTATACACCGTCTTTCTGGATGATATCGCTAAACATCACGATATAAAAAATTCTAATGTAGTTTTTCAAACAGAGCAACAATAATTTTGCTACTTTCCATAAAACGGATATGTCATACTTATAAAAGTCTGATCATTCTTTGCTTATATTTCAAATTGGCACTAGTTCAAGTTCTTCGGGGGCACTCCTGTGCTGAATCAAAACCACCCATATCACAAGAATCGGCGTATTAACTTGAATGAGAAACTCGATAAACTATATTTTTTATTTATTACTAGCTGTACCCCGCCACGCGTTGATGTGGCTCAGTCTGTCTGTGCAGATAGAGAAACAATATCGCTTGTTGATTTTACGTCCAGCAGATGGGGCTGTTTAAAAAAAAACATTATTTTTCCTGTCACATCTATACAGGGTGTATCGGCACGTACCCGACAAACTTTAACCAGCTATTCCTTAGCACATTTGGAGTAAAAAATGTTATGGGCACTTTGCTGTCCGGTAACATTTTTTTTAATAATAAAATTACCATTCATATTTTCACCACATGTCACCACTGTTTTATCCTTTGTCACAGTTTGAAAACCCATCTGGCAATATTTTATTCGAGTTTCGTTGAATAATATACGTACGTACCTACATTGGCGCGCTTTTACAATCACAACGAAATGGCATGGCACCATTCGTCTCATTTTTAACTATTATTATTTAGTGTGTATGAAAGAGCGAAGACGCTTTTTGACACACTTGCTAATAACAGCTGTTGAACACGAGAAACAATGCCAATGACAGTGACGGAATGTGGATTTTTTGATAATTTTTTGTTTTTAATTGAAAAAAAATGTTACCGGACAGCAAAGGGCCCATAACATTTTTTACTCAAAATGTGCTAAGGAAAAGCTGGTTAAAGTTTGTCGGGTACGTGCCGATACACCCTGTATAATATAGGCATATGTTCATATGTCAAAATTTCAAAACAACCGTTACAACCTTATACGAATATAAAATTATCGGTATACGAACAGTGAACTAAAGTGACGCCATCTCGGCGCGACAAATAAATGTATTGTGTCTTCGGGTATTTCCGCCTCGCCGAATAGTTCCAAGGCATTGGTGAGCGGCGTTCATGTTTCGAAGAAATTTCGATACTATGGTCAATATTCAAACTCTGCACGTATATATTATTGACGCACCACGTGACTTATGACACGTGATACAAAGAACAAAAATTAGTGCCGGTTGAATTTATCTAGATTTTTTTATATTATTACATTTTTATTACTTACTGCGAATAATTTATTTTTATTTTTTATGGTATTTATTATTCAATAAAGATTATTATTATTAGATTGACCCAAATTTAGGGAGCGCCTTGCTCCAATGCTTACCAAATTGGGGAAGTCATAGTTCTATCAACTTAGGACAGACAGGAGCAGTTGGACTTTTGTCATATTTACTAAAAAAAGTTAGAACGTAGGGTTCATACAATGTCAAATGATTCATAGTTTCAAACAAGTATTTTCTCCATTCGTAGGATTATTGACTTCGTGTATTTTAAAAACTGGGTTCATGGCGATGACGCAATATGGATGAGGATATACGGATACAGATAGTGGTGAGTTGATTAGTAACCATGACGATGGAAAACATTTGAGATCACCATTGATCCAGGGGTCAAAACACATCACGAATTATTCTAAATCGGAATTCTCTACATCTTCCTGCTACGTGAACAGACGAACAAATTATCGAACCTTGATCGATGTTTGACCATGAAAATCTCGAGAATCCTTCGTCATTTTAATTTTTTTAGGCCTAGCTGAATTTGTTAAAAAAATATATTTGCGAAACTCAAATACGAAATAACTATTCGTCACCTCCAAGCTAATGATGCGAATCTGCCATTTGCCTGATTTAAAAAAAAATGATTATACGCACTGTGGCAAATCAACGAAATTCTATCTACAGTAACGGCTGTAAATAGAATTAACGGAATATCTAATATATTAAATTTGCGAACCTAAATTATATTACGTGTCATTCGAATCAACCCATGGAAAATTTACAAAAGTAGATAGAAAATAAATTACCATGGTGAAAAATATGAATCTGTATAAATAAAAATATAAATGTTCGTTTGTTTAAAATCTTAAATCTCCGAAAGTTCTTCACCGATTACTTTGAAATTTTGACACAACGTTGCATTCGAATACGCGTGTGTTTTTATATACCTGTATCATATAGATGTCACCTGTGACACAGACAGACTGAGCTACAGCAACGCGTGGCGGGGTACACATAGTTTTTAATAAAATAGACCACAAACGATTTGCAAATCTGACATATAAAATTTAAAAAAAAAGTTTTTTTGCTCTCCTGAAAATATGATTTTTTGCAGATTCGCAACATTAACATGGAGGTGACGTATTTATCCGATATGATTTGAGATTTTCACTGCCAAAAGTATTATAATGATTTTTTTTGGGGTATTATGTCGTGTTGCGCTACCTCATTTTGTGTCCATCATCCGGGCAGATGTGTAAAACGATTGTTTTAAAACGACGTTTTACACATAGGTAAACCCTGATGATGAACGTTGGCTAAAGAAAGAGAGTACCATGATAACTATAACATAATGTATTAAAAGCCATGAAAGGAAACTAAGTAAACCTTGCCTTTGTCACCTATTAAACCTACTTTTAATTTTATCACCCTTTAAAGGTGTGTTGAATTCTTATTTTCATGAGTTATGCATTTTATCTCCTTATCACTAGAACTATGGATTGATTAGAAAAACGATATATTATTAAACTGGATTATTATCGATACGAAATAGTTTTGATCAAGGTTACCACAGTGAAATTGATTGAGGTGGGTACTACTTAAAAAAAATATATATTTTATAGTTGACCCATATAACACAAATTTAAAATTATGTTCCAACCACAGAATAAAGAATAACAGTAGAATTGCCTTCCATACAAATTTTAATGGAAACAAATGTGCCATATAGCTCATTATCCCAACGCTCTGTCTCACTTAAAACTAGCCTGACATCGTAGATCTCCATCGTTTTGTATTGGAAATTTAAGCCTCGATTAGGCAAAAATAAAATATAGCACACTTCTTGTGTTATTCTTTATTCTGTGCTTCCAACAGTGATGTCCCAATGTTACTGAGAAACAGCGTTTTGCCTTGCTTGCGCCTACTCATTGATATAAGCAAGAAGGAGACAACATAATATGAACACCTTAATCACATTTGGATATTCTAAAAGTTTTTATAGTTAGTTAGGTCGGGAGTTCAAATCTCGGCGTGCGCAAGTAAATTTTATTTGGTTTGTTTGTGTTATTTCACAATTTAATAATTTCAATTAATATAAGGTATTACAAGTTTGAGTTACTCCGTATGCAAGCAATGCATCTCTGTTAGTAGGTACTGTGTTATACTCAACTCTGATTGCGATACCTACAACAGTATCATCGATTGAAATCAGTTCTTTAATTATGATAGCCCCACACAAAACTGTAAGGCCCAGTTGTGTCGCAGAAATTCACGTGTGACGGAGTCATCAAATGGCCGTTGAGATTTCAGGTCATTTCCTGATAATTTTTTAGAAAATTCCTAACATAACGGAACACATGTTCATGCATCTACACTTGCTTTTGTAATATATAATGACGGAATGCGAAAATATAATGATTGTTATGAACACGTGTTCCGACATTGTGATAATACATTCGTGTTTTATTCAAAGTTTATTATGAAACCTATCATTAATTCATTCGTTAAGAATAATTTATTACTAAAAATTTGAGGAGATTCTTAATAAATTAGCATTATTCAATACTAGCCGTATCCCGCTACGCGTTGCTGTGGCTCAGTCTTTCTGTACAGAGAGAGAAACAATAGCTCGTGTTGCTTTTACGTCCAACTGATGGCGTTGTTTAAAAAAAAGTTTTTTCCTGCCACAGGTGACATCTATCTAGTATAGATATATAAAAAAAACACACGCTTATTCGAAAGCAACGTTGTGTCAAAATTTCAAAGCAATCGGCGAAGAAGTTTCAGAGATTCATGATTTTGAATAAGCGAAGATTTATATTTTTATTTTTATAGATTAGAATTTTTTCTTTGTGCATGATCACAATTTGTTCAAAGGTGAAAATGACTTATCGGCTGAATCGACGTGTAAAGCGGACCTTCGAATTATCAAAAACAAAATAGCTCACAGTGGCTATTTGATTTTTATTTATTTATTATTTATTAACGCCCTATCGGGCTTTTACATAGTAAATTGACAGTATATGTATGTAAGTGTAACATGTACATGGATAAAATAGCTAAATATAATTTACTCATAAGGTAATTAGAAAATAAATTTATGTAATATACTCATATGTATTATAAAACAAATGTTAAAAAAGAAGAAAAATAATGTCTGTTTTATCTATAGAGAAAAAAAATAATAAGTAATGGCAAAATACCAACGCAGTAATTAATATTGAATTTAAATAATAGTACTTGAAATGGTAAATGTTGATGACGATGTTACATTTGATTTTCTGTGAAAAAACCCGTCCTAACTGATTCAAGTGCTGTGATTTATCATTTTCCAGATAACAGATAATAAATATATTACGATTTCCTGTAGTGGGACCCATCTAGTATGACGTAAATCAGGGGTACAGCCTCTAATATTTATCTTGAAAATGTTTAGTATTCTTCCGAAGTTCGAGCAAGCCGCATTTGCACCATTGGAATGATTTGGACAGACTTTGTGCGACTTAATTACATAACACGATTGTTATCAATATCTTGTGCTTAGGTTGTGTTAATTAGACTACGTGCAAATTAACCACTATTTACATGTCAGTATTGTGTGCTTAAGTTTAGACAGACTTTGGCGAATTAAGGAGTCACAATTACTGTGCCCTTATGCTTTATTGTGTTAGACTTATGTTTAGTGTTTTTCTGTTGTATTTGAAGTGTGAACCAGTCAACAATTTAAATTAATTCATTGCTTAAAACATTTTTTTTGTTTGTTCAGTATATACTTTACAATGAGTGGCCTTTTTTAACACTGCTACATAAAAGTTGCTGTGTTTTACTGACATTTATAAAATTATATGTTTTTATGTCACATTTGGAGGAAAACGGAATTTGCAAAATGCCGACGGTAAGTACCTGTTTACGTTTAAATACATAATTTTGATATAACCAGTTATACCCCGCCACACGTTACTGTGGGTCAGTCTCAGTCAGTCATAGCGCCTGTTGCTTTTACATCCAACAGATGGCGCTCTTAAAAAAAAACATTTTTTTTTTACCTGTCACAGGTAAAAAAATATACATCTATATCTTTATAATAAAGGTATATAAAAATACAAGCGTATTCGAATGCAACGTTGTGTCAAAATTTCAAAGCAATCGGTGAAGAACTTTCGGAGATTGTTTAACTAACGAACATTTTTATTTATATAGATGTATATCTTTTCGTGAAAGTGCTCAAAGTAACTCTAAGCGTCCAGCTCAGGCACCAAGTCGTAGAAACGACGCGTTCTCGTGTGCTCGTTTCACGTATTTCCCGACTATGTACCGGTTCCGAAGGGATCAATGATGCTAGTTCAACAGTTTGTCTGTGTCTGTGTTTTGCCAGCGTCTGTGTTTCCTCCCTCCTACAACGTGGATCTCTTCGAGAACCATGCTCACTCCTTTCTTTCCTCACAAATAACCTCAACACAGCATCCCCAGAGATGACGCAGGTTCCCAGGGAAATTATTTTTCTCAGAGCCTGGAGCCAGAGTGTGGAGGTAATGTAAAAAAGAAGAAAAATAAATAAATATAATAATAACCAAGTAGTGGGGAGTGGGGAGGAGATAGAGATGAGCAAGAGGAAGGTTGGGAAGTACCTGGCTATCCAGATCTGGTCACGATGCGACGGCTAGCGCCATTTCAAGCAACGTTTCTATTCTGAATAATCTTTATGAACCATCTTTCACTAGGGCGATACTGAGAATATTTAGCACTTATCTTACTTAGCACCTGTTATTATGATATCGAAAAATTTATTTATTAAATAACCGTTTTATAGCGCTACACCTTCGTTTCAATATAGCATTATTTCCACTGAATAGATAATACGCACTAGAAATGCCTTCCATGTAGATTTGAATGGAAACAAATAATGTCGCCACTGCTTAAAATACGTATTGGTTCTAGTCATGGAGATATAGTTTATCAGTAGTTCTAGCCCATTTAGCACGCGCTTAGGATATCGATTCTCCAATCCATGCCTCTCGCAATCGCCATCGAAAGTACATACATTTGTCGACGTTCTTATTCTTGAGTGTTGTCGAAGGTAAATACGTACGAGTACACACGCCAAACTTCAAAGTCATTCGTTGTTCGTGTGGTTCGAACCACTCGTGCGTCGATCTCTGCTGTACTCGTACTTTTACCAACACCTCTGCCATACATCACCGGGTGGTAAGTCCAGGGCTGGCCCTATGCGGGCGCAATTGCACGGAGAAAACTTACGAACGTAAAATATTGTTAATGTATCAAAAATATCTTCAAATTATTCGTATTCCCAGTGACGTAGAGCAGCGAAGGTGTCAAAAAATATCACAAGGGTAGCTATAACAGCCACCTTTAGTTTATTTATTGTTTTAGTGTTTAATTCGTAGAACTCCATTTTTTTAATTTAATTGAAATCAAATTTAATAATATAATTATTAAGTTCTGCAAGTATTTTTTGGTTACAGCTGTTTCGGCTTTCAGGGCCATTTTCATACTGTGGTTTTAACCACGTTTAGACGACTTATTTATATGATTCTATTTTACCCCCTCCCAATTTAAAATGATTTATTACCGGTTAAACCGATTTACTGATAAAATAATTGTGATAACAGATTTCATATTTTGTGGGGGTATTTTGAAGTCTGTTTTCTCCAAATTAATGTTGTTAATTGTTTAAATTTTTACGTCCCACGTGGAAACATCACGAAAAAAGCACCATTAGTGAATATTTAAATATAATAATATTTTCTCGTTATTTATCCCGCATACTGGTCCCTGAGACACGAAGGAGCCTGTGTGGCCTTCGTAATTCTCATCTGACCTCTGACCCGCGGTCTCAAGCTCGAGTCCGTTAAGATGATGGGGGTTGCCGATGTTAATTATTGTAGCTACAATATACAATTTATTTCAGTCAACTTAAAAAATATATTAACATGAATTACACATGTCTCTGTAATCATACGTACCATAGATATTCCTTACACACTGTATTATGTACCTGCGGTCCCACAGACCATATTATTAATTTTTATATTCAATTCACAGTCGATTAATTACAGATATACTCGTATATGATTTGAGATTTTCATTGCCAAGTATTTTATGAATTTATTTATGGGGTATTATTAGAGATGGCAAAATTTAGCATTAATTTTCAGATTTTTTAGCATTAATAATTGGAAATTTAGCGTTTTATAGCATTTTGAGGCATAATTTAGCGTTTTGTAGCAAAATAGAAAAAAATGTATTTCCTGAATGTTTTTAGCGCATATTTTAAGTATTTTTGGTAAAATATATGTTTAACCTTCATTTGCACTTTTAACCTTCGTTTAACCTTCATTTCCATGTGAAAGATTATACATAATTAATTTTAATATTAAATTAATAAGGAAGGAAACTCTAAGTACGGGTCGAACACAAACACAACAAATGCAGATTGCGATTAACATCAATAGGCGTAATTTATTTCGCACAATTTGTGTAAGACAAAAAGCAATTTTAGCCTACAGTACAAAAATATTTAATATTTACACATAAAATAGTAACAAAATTATAAAAATTCGTAGGAAAGGCTTCCAAAAATGAAATAAAGTAGGCATAATACTTTTCCCTGCACATTCACATGAAACTACCTTCCTTATGCATTTTTCTCAATTCTTCTTTAGTTGTACTGGACTAAATATTACTGTATCAGCTTCTCCAATTTGTATGGTTCTTTGACTTCTGAAATACGCTATATTCTCGGAAAGCGTTTAAATTCAGCGTACAGTATAAATTAAAAATATTAAATATTTACACATAAAATAGTAACAAAATTGTAAAAAGAGGTAGGACAGTCTTCCAAAAATGAAATAAAGTAGGCATATTTGAAATACAGGTAAATACAAAAAACAATGGAAATGGCACTTTACTGATTGAATGATAGCATTGCGCATGTTTCAATAGTGGGCTCCTTCATTCTCGTACGCCTGTCAGTCAGTACTAAATTGTAGTGACTGAAAAAACGCTCTGCATCAACACTATTTACAGGGGCCCAAATTGTCTGTAGGGCTGGCCCAGCAAAGGCAGAGTTTGTCACTTTCATTGCCATCAACATTTGCACCAAGTCACACACTTTACCTTCACGCACAATTTGTCCCATCAGTTTGTGAAGGATTATAAGGAGATGTAGGGAAAACCCGAGCTTACGCACACAGTCGGGGGAGCGCGAGCTGAAGTTAGAGATGATTTTTAATCACTTATTTCCGCTGATAAATATCGATTTTTTTAAATTCTCACATATTATTTTAATACCCGGTATTTTCGGGAAATTCGCGGCTATTTCGCTAAATAGAATAATTTAGCTGAAATACGGCCAAAATCACGTTTTTCGCGTTAATTCGCGAAATAGAAATCACTGGAAACACTTTCAAATGCCTTGAAACGCAAAGAAAACTCATAAATACCCTATTTTCGAACCATAAATATTTTTTCGCGTTTTTAGTTAAAACGAAATTTTGCCATCTCTAGGTATTATACCCTGACTATGAACACTGTAATGCTGTCCGAAACGTTGGCTAAAGAATGAGGTAGCGCAACACGGCATAATACCTCAAAAATAAATCACTATAATAAAAGATAAAATAAAATAATTTCAATGTTAAAATTATAATACAAAGTTGTGTCATTTCATACAAATTGTATTCATATGATAAAGTGTATGGTAGAAATGGTTTATATTCAGAGGTTCCCAAACTTTTTGGACCCATTGCTCACTCTTTAAAGTGTTTTCCTTCAGTGCCGCCTCTCCCCTACCTATATATCTGTGGCTTGTTTCCAAATGGGCCTATGTAAGTTTTTAAAATTTAAAGAGCCCTATGTATGAATAATTTGATTTTTTAGCAAGTTTTAATTTCAAGAAAAGAGATGTTTTTATGAAACATTGGACCCGGAAATAGGAAAATCGTTCTAGAAATCAAAGAGTTATTTTAGAAGTCAGAAAATAACCCAATTTTGAGTCGACACTGTACTAAAATGTATAATATCGAAAAACTGACATTGGCCTTTTTAGATACGAGTATATGTATGTATATATATATACAAATATCTATACATATCCAGTGTATGGATCGTTGACCTACTTTAACCAGTGATTCCTGACATTATTTGGACTAAAATATGTAAATGAAATTTTTTTCAAAAACTATTTTTATTTATATTCTTCCACACGTTGTCACTGGTCATTCAGCCGATTAACATCCGGACCCCTCACATCGACCCTAGCTGTCCAATTCCTTTTCCAATTCCAGTTTTTTTGATAAAAAACCATTAAAAATTCCACCGGAGACCAAAATTTTATATACATGTTTTGCTCTAAATAATGTCAGGAATTACTGGTTAAAGTAGGACAAGTACAACCCTTAACACCCACATTTATATAGATATTACAACGCGTTCTCCTATAGAACACATACATACAAACAAAGCGCCAAAGAAAAATTTTCTAGGCCCAAGGTCAAACCTAAAAATCCTGTTGAAAAAATTTGAAATTCTTTTCGAATAAATAATCAATAATTTAATTTTCCTGTCTAGGGCCTAGGAGTCGGAGGACCTCATTTAAATTGGTGCCATTAGATTTATTTCAATTGAGTATCAGCTATAGATCACTGTTCTAATATTTTTTATTTGTTTTTCTACGCGCCAAATTAAATAAAGGTACATTTTAAATTACTATTTTTTGTTTAAATGATGGGCATTGTGGGGCGTTTTATGAGCTCTACTATGGTGCGATTGTCAGTTAGAAGAAGCAGTATTAGGTAAATTTTCTTTTTCCGTTTTTAATAGCTACGTGCTTATTTTTCGTTACATTGTTCCACATTGCCGAGTCGAATGTGAATTTTGATTTAACGTTTTTTTTTTTTGTATTTACGACACATGCTACAATTTTATAACAGTAAATGCATTATTCATGACCGAAATGCATGTAAAATTGACATAATATTTTTGTGCGGTTTTTGTTATCGCTGTATTTCATTCGTTACAAAGTGTTTTAAATCGTGAATGCTTTCATCGCAAGTACATTTTGGCTTAGAATTAAACAGAATTAATATGAAATTTAAAACAAACACATTGTAGTGCACCACTTTTATTGAATTAATAAAGGACAGCCAACTAGGTTTCGCTTATCTCAAGCTTCGTCGGGGTTTATATATATATTTATTATTGGTGAAATATCGTAGATGTTCTTTTATTCTTAAGCTGGACACATACGACAGAGCCAAGGAGCCAAATAACCCCCCGCCGAGCGTGGGAAATTCAGGTGGATTAGCTTGGCTCAGTAGCCTCCGCTTGATATTTGGCGAGTCCAAAATCCACCAAACTCCACCGTGTGTGGTTTCCTAATTAGCACCGAGTTCAAATGGATACAGACAAATGATTCGTGTACAAATGGCTGTCCCGTGTGTGCCCAGCTTAGAAACAGACTGCATATGTAAGTTTGTCGTATTCTGTTATTCGGCTATATGATCTCACTGCATACTCAATATAATATTGTTCGAGGAACGAACAAGGGTTGGGATAGCCGTATTTTAAAGGGCTATTCCACACAGATAAAACATGGATAAAGCCTATGGCTTATGACAGGCGAATGCGATAACACAATTTGTAAGGTTAATTCACAGTCAGCTTACCGGGTGGCGAACGAAATCTGCATCTCGAGAATCATCTGTCAGCACTGGAACGGTGATCGTTGTACGATAGCACTCGTCATGTTGAATTGGATTGCGATAGTTGCGATAAAATACGTTTAAGGGATTATTCCGATAAATAACCGGCGATAGTACACACATTGGTTTGACAACGTTTCAAAGACGAACGTTTTTTTTATGCGATTGTGCGGCTCACGGCACTCCGTGATTATAGTTGACGTGTGTGATTTCAAACTGTACAGTTCAAAATCTGACCATACTATTGGTCAGCACACGGCCTGTCAAAAGCAAATCGGCGTGACGGAACAAATATTGTGATCATAAAAATTGTATAGCGGATTTGGACTCAAGACGCCTGTATATCGACTTTTGTCATACGGACTTTACAATCTCTGAATACTTATTTTACCAATGAGGAAGTACAACAGAAATACTCCTTTAGGGAATCAAGTGTCCGAGAGATCAACTGGCAGAGGGACCAACTGTCCGGGGGTCCAACTGTCGGGGGCCAATTGTCGGGTCACTGTCTCCTACATACTATTCTGTTACTCCGACTCTTGAGATGACCTGACTCAAGTATTTGATCGACTTGATCGTGCGTTGTCTTCCGCAGGAATCCCAGACTTCTCCAGACCTCAAAGTAATAGAAATTGTGTAGATTTATGAATAATACAGGGTGCGCCAGAGAAACTTACTTATTTGAAAGTTCAATAAAAACAAAAGCACTGTAGTTATTGTTGTAATTCTTTTTTTATTTGAAAATGCAATGTACCAAGTTTTTTTCATACTGTCTTAAAAATTAGATCTTTTAAATGGCGACCCTCATCGCGCATACACTGGTTAAGTCGTTTTTTGAAGTTCTCGTCCACTCTTCTCAGGATATCAATCGGAATATTGGCAATAGCATCGCGAATGTTGTTCTTCAGGTGATCTATGGTCCGTGGTCGATCGACATAAACAAGGGATTTCAAATAACCCCATAAAAAAATCACATGGAGTCAAATCCGGAGGAGGAATTTCGAAGCGAGCGCGAAAGGCACTTTGCGTAGCAACAACTGAGCGACCGTTACAAAAGAAGCTCTCGACGGCGAAGGCTCCCTGCTCTCTAGACCACAGCATAATGGCAACTGACGAGAATGGGAAACAAACTTGGGGACGTCCCCCTCCAGATGCGCCCCCTCCCGCCCCTCTACCTGCCCAACTCAACGGTCGGGAATTTTTTCAAATAAGTAAGTTTCTCTGGCGCACCCTGTATTATGGAGCACAAAAACATTTTTTTATAATAGTTTGCAGGCACTTGCTGACAATCCATTGTTTTGCTTAGCATGACCTTAAAAAAGTGTCTGTATCTTTCTAAATAGTAAAAAAGGAAAAAAAAAAAGAATGGGAGATCCTGTGAGGATATCATTATCTTACGAAAAAGAAGGATAATTAAACATTTATTTTATTGAAGAAGAAGATAATATTAATACATCTAAACGAAACATGAAACAGAACAAGACATAGAAAAATAAAAAGTTTACGGTCTCCACTGGGAATCGAACCCAGGATCTCTGTCTTACCGGGACAACGTCGTTAACCACTCGACCATTCGGACCTAATTATGAAACGTCATTTTGTCGATCTCATATTTCAAATTCAGAATTAGCAATATCATCTTACTACTAACTTTTCACATATTTTCAACAGTTATCTTTTTAAATGATTACAAAGTCCTAAATAATTGGTTTGTAACCTAGATAGTTTCTCGGATAAACATATCCGATTTTTGTTTTTATGTTGTCTTGTTTTGTTTCATGTTTCATTTATTAGTCTAATCTTCTTCTTCATTGATATATTACAATAATGGGTATACCTTGAAAAATTATTAAAAGAAAAAAAAACAATAAAAAATTAAACATTTATACATCAATAAATAAATTTAATATTATTATTTTCTTATTTAGCGTAAAATTTTATATCCATATTTTAACAACTAAATTGAAACCCATATTGAATGTTCACTATACTAATATTGTCGTGAAACTGTGACTCCATTCTACCCTCTCTTTCTGTCGCAAGCACGATTTATAAGAAAGAAGGAGATATTACAACGTATCAATCAGCGGTAAGTTACTTTATTATCAGTTCATAAAATACAACCTTCTCTCACATTCGTTAACCCGGTTTTACGTTGCGCCATTGTCATATCTTGCCTCTCAACTCTTATCAATATTACACCCAGTCAATCAGGCCTTGGTAAAAAGATCCCTTCGTTTTCTGAGGGTTAAAATAATGCAGCTTGTAAATGGTAATACCTTTCACTTCGTGGGGTTGTTTTATATGTTCGCTTTTTCAATTATTAAATCTAGATCAAGCTCAGTGTTCTGTTTTGAGAGTAGGTTGACAACCAGCTCGTTTTTATTTGAAACAATTCCAATCATAAATGTATTAAATAATACATTTTATCATCATATATTTCTTATTATATAAAATATGTTGTTTTCAGTGACATAATAAGGAATTCCAGTAATTTTTTTGTTTGTTTTTATTATTGAAATTCGCCTTCTAACTTAAATATATATTTTTTAACAATTTTTTATTATTGTTGAAATGATCGAAATCTGAAGGGGTACGCGTGACGTCATACTTACCTCGGTTTTGTCACATTTTTGTCACGGTTTTGTACTTGCCATGCAATGTTCCCGCATTCTTAATGCACAAGGCCAGCTGTGCTGTCAGAACCCGCCGACCAATCACAGAGCATTTGGGTGTTTTAATCGATTTTACACAAATAAATTTCTTTTTAGCCACAATATTTTTCACTCAACTTCCATATTATATTTTCTTGTCAATAATTGTAAAAACTTCTTTGTAGGACCATTTTTAATTGAATAATAATGAAACACTGTTTTTAATGATATAATCAACATGTTTCAGAACCAATGGTTCCTTGGTCATAATACAATGTACTATACTAAAAATTAAAATCTTATTTGTATATACACAGATATGCAAATAAGTTTTGGAAAAGGTTTAGAGGGAGGGGTAACGAATTAGTATCTGGGTATCAATGAGAAAACTAATTTAGGAGTTAGAGCATTAGATAGGTTAAATAAAATTATCATGATATTAAATAGTCATTAAATGTGAAAATTCTTATCATAAACTTCAGTCTTTGATATACACACATTTCAGCGTCATCAATTAATACGTCGATCGTAAAAAAATGATCTCTAAGAAATTCTTAAGCCTCCGATATCTAATCGATTAATATTCGAACAATATGTTTACAGTGAGTTATGTGAGTTACTCGAAATACGAAACCTCACTTAAAAATAATGATTGGTCACCCCAGTATTACGCAGGTAATGCTTGGTATATTGTTCGCTTTCGATCAATTATTGACACCAATATCAGACTTTTTTTCTGTACAGTGAATGTATATTAGATTTTAAAGCATTCACAATAATACCACATGAACTGCATTTATAATATTCAAAATCTATAATCGTAGGTATGCACTCAATAATAATATTTGGTTAATTTGTATAGCGCCGTTTTCGTGAAAAATCACCTCAAGGGCGTTGTACAAATATATTTCTTAAATAGTTAACACGCTGTCCATCTTTCTCTAGTAACAATAACAAAGAATAATGAAGATAACTTGAAGTGCCTTCCATACAAAGTTGAATGGGAACAAATGTCCCATTTAGCACGCGCTCTGTCTCACTTACTTGACTACTTACTTGATAAGAGATGATGAACATTGTATTGGAAATTCAAGGTCTGGTTGGCCAAATATTTGGATCACGAAACACTGACAATGACAGTAACGGTAACTAAATAACAATAACAAGATGGCCTCCTTGGGCGAAGGGTAAGATAGCAATCCGAAGGTCCCGGCGTGGCAAGTAAATTTTATTTGATTAATTGCGTCACTTTCCAGAGTGGAATATACTCTTTAGAAGTTATCCGTTACCCGTTGTTTGAAATGGCTTTAGCCTTGTTTGGTGACCAGATCTGAATAGTCTCTCACTCTTCTACTTTCCTCTTCCCCATCTCCTTCCTCACAACATACTCCAACATGCCATAGTCTCACCGGCTCCAGATGTTTGGGAGCAGTTGAGACTCTTGCGCGGTGTTCACATAAAAAAAACAAGAACAAGAGCAATAGTAAGATAAGAGGTTGTTTCTCAGTGACATTTCGCAAAGCCATCGCAGTGGGAATAAGGCATCCCAAATTGTGACTATGAACTATGACATTAGGCTTAGTTAAGTAACGAGGCTGAGGGGAGTGGGAAGGGGAAAGGGATAGGAGAGAGTATGGTTGAGAATTACTGGCTGTTCAGATCTGGTCACTAACCACGACAAAAGCCGCCTCAGGCAACATTTTGATTTTGATTAATGGCTTTTTACTTGTGCATGCAAAGTGTATCTAAAATTCCTTATTTACTTTTTACCTGCATTAAAACTTGCATCAGAAGATTTAGAACGCAGCGTCCTTTCACAGAGACTGGTCCACGCCTTCTCAATTGGTTTATGCCAGTGATAAGAATCTCGTTACGCCAGAGTCAATAGTAGTTATGTTCTCAAATGTCGTATGTGCATTGCTCTGGCGTAGCATTATTGGTTGACAGGTAAATGTTTGAGCATCTGATAATATGATAATTGTTAGTTTTCTGATAGTGAGGTGGCATTGATTTGTAGAATAGATTTATTAGTTTGTGTTTTAGTTTACTTGCGGTGCCCCGGCAAGGCAAGGGTCCTGGGTTCGAGTCCTAGATGTGACCGTATCCTTTTCTGATTTTTCTGTTTCAGATTTTCGTTTAGAAATCGCTAATATTTTCTTCAATAATTATTATTTTTTTTGTTGATATCATTTTCCACGCGTCCAATCTGAGTTCATGGTGCCGTCCGCAATGGAGATCTACTTGCATGCAAGTTATTCACACCAGCTACTCGACCTACGCGTTCAGTGTCTGTGTCCGGCAAAGCATATGACTGCTATTTAATTTTTTGATCAAGGGATAAAAAATATAAAAAAATTTGATATTGATTATTTATTGTTTCAGGGAGAAAACAAGAATTTGGGCGCAAAATTAAAGTACAAAAAGAGTTAGAAGGCTAATTCGATTATCATAAGGGTGTGACGTATCGTATAATATATTATATTTTTGCACTTCAGCAATCAATTATTCTGTCTCTGACTTCGTAGATACCAACAAAATACTGAAAATTGTTTGCGTGCAGCGTTCAAATCGTGTCAACATCAAATGGGCGCGTTTGGTTTGAACACGTCCCTACAAGCAGTAACTGATCGCCACTGTGCACGCCACGCAGCCGTAAGCTGGACGCGTTTGGTTTGAACACGTCCCTACAAGCAGTAACTGATCGCCACTGTGCACGCCACGCAGCCGTAAGCTGGACGCGTTTGGTTTGAACACGTCCCTACAAGCAGTAACTGATCGCCACTGTGCACGCCACGCAGCCGTAAGCTGGACGCGTTTGGTTTGAACACGTCCCTACAAGCAGTAACTGATCGCCACTGTGCACGCCACGCAGCCGTAAGCTGGACGCGTTTGGTTTGAACACGTCGCTACAAGCAGTAACTGATCGCCACTGTGCACGCCACGCAGCCGTAAGCTGGACGCGTTTGTTTGAACACGTCGCTGCAAGTAGTAACTGATCGCCACCGTGCACGCCTCGCAGCCATGCACGATGCGTTGGTTTGAACTTGTCGCTTCAAGCAGTAACTGATCGCCACCGTACACGACACGCAGCAGCAAGCTGGACGCGTTTGGTTTGAGCGCGTAGCTGCAAGCAGTAACCATCGCCACCGTGCACGCCTCGCAGCCATGCACGATGCGTTGGTTTGAACTTGTCGCTTCAAGCAGTAACTGATCGCCACTGTGCACGCCACGCAGCCGTAAGCTGGACGCGTTTGGTTTGAACACCTCAATTAGCCATAAATCTTAAAAAATCCTTGATAAAAAAAAAACTGGAATTTAAAAAATCAGTCATTTTCTTACAGCCCTATTTCTGCATGCATTCGCCAACAAGATGTTGAAAGCATTTATTTTTTATATCCTATATCCTTTATTTTCATTACACTCAGCTTCCTTCAGATTAATTAGCGATTGCTATCGTATTCGCTTTGTGGTAAAGGCTTTGCAAAGATCGAGCCTCCTAACTTGAGTGCTGTCTTTTGTAATTTAATATACCTATAACAGTTTCCTGTGGCATCGTGCTGTTGTACATTATACAACTCTATCATACTTTAACATCCTCAACTATCTAAATGTACTATTTTTTGTTGTTGTACAGATACCTTCATAAATTTGTTTGTTACGTTTCGGTTCCGGTTCAAGATGGTCGCCGTGTTGGATACTACCTTTTCATACCGTCAGAGCTCGCACGTTCGTGATTCCTGTCAAATAGACGAGATACATCCCGCAATCTTTGGGCTAGAGTATTGGCACCCAACGGAGCCTACTTTGCCTCGATACAAAGGGCTATCCCATAAAAATCGTGTTTTCAATAATTCACCATATATTAAAAAAAAATCGTTACTTATTCAAATAATTGGACATCGCTCCGTTCCTTCTCTCCATTTTAAAATTCAAGTGCTTCTCTCCCCAGATTGCATTTCTACTTAGAAGTGGAAACTTTAGGTCATATATTTGTTGGTCTTCCATCTCTAAACAAATATCCTCTGTTCTATCAGATATTTTATAAAATTGCCTCTCCCCGCTCAACATTTCATTTCTTCTATGTGCATCAGTCTAAACTAGACTCCTCACTGAGAAAAATAAGTATTGCTGATTTATTGAAATCCTGTTAAAAAGGTAATATCAGGCCATTCCCTAATAAACCATTAGTATTTTCATATTATATCGGAACACCTGTTCATGCAGCTGCGTTTATCCTATTATTATATAATGACTAATTGCGTAAACATTATAATTTTTATTAAGAGTGCACTTTCCCTATCAGAATTTGAGAATTGCCTCTACGGCAACTTTTAAACCTTTGTAAGATTGCCTATAGGGTCTCTGTCGTCACTTCAAGAAAAATAATATTATGTCCTGAATTCGAGACATCTATTAACACGACTCCAAACTAAATCTACTTTTACAAATGTGAAATAATATCAACACGTGTCAGCTGCCAACAGCAGAGCTCTGCTGGCACAATACAAAGGAAGTCAAACTGTGGGGTATTTCAGAATCCATAAATTATTTATTTTTTTAATTTTATAATAATATGTAATTTGTAAAAAAATATGATTTTATAAAATCAATATATATAAGTTTATCTATACAGGGTGTCCGGGGGTAAAGTTCAAAAACTTCAGGAGGTTTCAAGGAGGAGAAATTTCATTTTTTTTTCCTTAAAAAAACATTTTTTCATAGACCAATATACTTTTTTCTGTACAATCAATTAATTTTTTTTATCCGAAAACTAGCTTAAAACGTTAAAATTTCAAAAAATCGTCTTTTTTAATTGTACTATCATGTAGAATCACCTTCCTTGCACATTTAACCCCCGGACATATTGTATAAAAAATATATATGTATTATCTACTTTTGTACATTTATATAAATTATATAGATGTATACGTTTTTTATACTTATCATATTTTGTATTATGAAGATAATTTATACATTTTTAAGCTTTTTTATCAGGGTGTGGGCCATTAGTGTCTCAAGGATTTAAATATAAATCAGAAGACAGTTTTGTAATGATTTATTTATTCATTTAAACAATTCAATAATTATGAGAGTAATATAACATGTATGAATCATAAAATTACATTCCAACATATATTTTTAATGATGTACCTACTCTCACAAAAAAGCTTCTGTATTTTTGTTTGGAGGGTGCTTTATTTATTCACAAAGGTAAGAAATTTTTGTAACTACTATTTTTAATAGTTTAAGTTCATGTGAACTTACAATTTAATTTTGTACTTTATTGGTTATAACATACGATATACTTTTAAATACTCTAAATCTTGTTTGTTTAAATTGTCAAATGTAATTTAATCACAAACATAATACAATGAAGAATTGGTGGTTCTGAGATATACCAATAAATACGGTGAAAGAACCTTAAACTATGTTGTACCCAAAAAATACAATAAACTAAAAACAATCAAAAATAATACCATTTGTATTGCAAGTCAAATATAATAAAAGGAAATTACTATAAGATACAGATATTTATATTGATGCCCTATTGAAGCACTTGTATTTGTAATTAGAATTGACATTGTTAGGAAAAGGAATATCATTATATGTTTGTAATACTTCATATACCTACCTATATAATATATGAAACTATTGATGTGACCATTCATTTGTACTTGTTTAGTGTATAAGTTTTTTACTGCTGTTTACATATTTATATTTATACTATTCTGTTAATTTAACCAATTGATCTAGTTGGTAATTTATCATCATCTTTATTTATACATATACCTTCTTTGAAAATTTACCAATTGCATAAAATGTTGTCACTACGTACCTGCTGACAATCTTCATAAGTAGTGTAGCATGTTTAAATATTAATAAATAAAAATAAAACTCGTCAGGTATAATAAATAATAGACGTCAGCGACAACAGGTACATAATCGGGTTCATTCAACGTGAAATTGGGTGTGATGAATGAAAGTGGGTTATATGAAAAGAGACAACCTGGTAACAACGTTTGACGCTGGTGCCATATGATGAAGACCGTAATACAATACAAACATTAAAAAACTATAACAGTTATACTGGCACTCAAATCAATGTTATTGTTTTCATAGATCGATATCCATTTTAAGGCAGCTTTTGATTTTCTAGGTTGGATACAAATGACACGGTCGGAATAAGGAGAATAAAGATGCACCATCGACACCTTCTTTTTTTATCAACCAACTGCAATCCATATCGGACCATTCTCCATTTAGACGCGGATTTGGAAAAGTTATTGTCAAATCTGAGCCCAGATCTGACCTTAAGTCCAAAATAAAATTTGAATGTAAAATGTGGCGACAAATTTATAGTCAACACATGCGACCAAAAGCCTAAAAATACCATGGACATCAATGTAGCAGCAGCATCGGGGATGACTGAAGGAATTGGGCTTGCTCAACTGTCTGAGTTTTTGACGGCTGTCGACTTATCCCTGGTGTACCAAAAACATTATAATAAAGCAAATATATGTCAAGAGAGTGAAAGAAATGTGCATTACTCGCAGTGGAAGTCACAGTGGAGCGAGAGCGTCAATCTGCTATTGAAGAAGGTTTTCTGCAGGATGGAGTGGCGGTGATCGCGAAGTGATCATACATATAGATTAAATTATACAGCCCTATTATGTGCAGCAGCAATTATTGACAGAAAATTTGGAGAATTTTTAAACCTACAAGTAAATATTGTTGCATTTGTGCAACTGAGAACCAATGTGCTTTGCCTAAAGACCACGGATGGTACAAAAATTAATGAACTTGATCAAAACTTCCGTTGAATCGTATGATTTGATACATGCAACTTATATTGGTTGGCGACAGTAGTACTTATAAGTTAATCCAAAAGAAACCACATCCGAAGTAAATCATCGAAAAAGTGTCGCAATTATTTACTTCCAAAGAATGTGCACCAAATTATCCGCTCCAAAAGATTATTCGCTGATGTGAACGACCAAGTATCCTTTACATCAGCTAAAGATGATAACCACACAAAGGATACTGTTCATCAGAAAAGTGATTTGTCACCTATTCGATCGCATAAACAAGATACTGAGAACATGTCAAACAGAGTCAATACACTGTATGTAGATTTACACTTCAGCAACAGTTACAATGAAGTGTTCAATCAACAATTCAAAAGCTATTATTGTCAGAGTTATAAAGTACTGCACTTCAAGTGACCTTTTAAATAACAGTAATGGGCTCAAATGATTTTATTATTACCTCCGTGCTTTAACATCTTTACAAGACTCGGGCAAAACATTCTGTAGCGGAGTATAGATTTCACATCTGAAAAATAATTAAAGAGTTTATTGAAAATAGAACACCTAGGTACGGTTAGTCAAAAAACGTACAATAAAGTCAATTCTGGGTAGAAATTGTACAGTTGACATTCAGGACAGGTTCACTCCCTCCTCCTCAGAAAATACCCTCTATACAGCATTCTCAAAGATGACACAGGCTCTGAGAGAAATTATTTTCTTCAGGGCCTCCTTCCGACATAAAAAAATAACATCACTGAACTAAATTAAATTCCCCACAGTTTCAGAACTTTCAATAGCTTCTTTCGCTCGCATGTTTATTATTTTTCTGGATTCCACGTTCGAGTATTGTTATTTGAAACAGATGGCCCATATATTATTATTATTATTACATATTATATTATATTTCGGACATCGTTGCAGTGTGAATCATTAGAGCAGATGTAAAGTGACGTGTGTATTTGTGTACGTAGAAATTTAATTCACAAATAGGTAAATCACGATCGTGTAGGTATTCCTCAACAAGAAAACTAAATTAATAAAAATTTACCCCGTAATTTCTAATGCATTGGAATTAGTTTTATTTCCCAAGGTACCTATTCTGAAAAAAAATAATAACTTTTTACTACACAATACATAAATAAAAATATGAATTATTAATTTTTATAGTAAATTATCGTTTATAATAAATATAAGCGTATAAATCAAAAATTGTATTTTTTTCTTCTCACCTATTAGATAGGATATAATTTTATGAGATATCATTTTTTCTTTGAAATACGGGATATCTTTCGTGTAGTTCCCATCTTTGAAAAAACAATATTTATTAACTCATAAACTTTACACGCGTAAAAATTATCTTTATAGATTCAAATATTTGCACGTAATCGCACGTCTGTAGATCAGAGAACGTTGAACAACACGTCTGCCCCCAAAGCCCTCGAGTTGGCGAATGAACTTTTCAAAGAAAGATAGATTAATCTTCAAGTCGGAGCGAGCGCGCTATAATAAATATGATTTAAAAGCAATAGGCGTAAGTGACAGTTGTGAAAATGTTTAATAAATCACGGCGTATTTCAAAAATAGCAAAAATCACTTTTGGGGTCTATTGAGTAGCATTAAAAGAAGCATTGTGATTTTTTTCATTTTTTTCATTTCTTGTAAAATAACAGAAATAAACGTGTTAATAATATTTTTCGGAGCATACTTTGCGATTTATTTCTATCGAGGGAATTTCAAATAATTACCGTTTCGGATTTTGGAACAAATAGATACTATCTTAAAGAATAACATATATTTTTTTAAGAGCTTAAAAACTTCAAACTTTTAAGGAAAATATGTCGGAAATTGGATGAAATTCGAATAGTGGGCCCTTAACACGTGTTCCGACATCGCCACAAAACATTCGTGTTTCACTGATAGTTTATTAGGGGATCTGTCAATTCATTCGTCCAAGGCCTGCAGTCCCGTTTTTAACAGGAATACGAATAATTTGAAGAAATTTTAAATAAATTAGCAAAATAATATATAGCAGTAAGTTTTCTCCGTGCAATCTTTCATGTAATTATGAAATTTTCCCATTTAAATAAAATTAATTGCATACCGCCTTCCATATTTTTTCTACTATAATTTTTCTTCTATAATGCTATGTTTTTCTTCTATATTGTTATATTTTTCTTCTGTAATGTAATGTTTTTCTTCTATAATGTTATGTTTTTCTTTTATAATATTATATTTTTCTTCTATAATGTTATGTTTTTCTTTTATAATATTATGTTTTTCTTCTATAATGTTATGTTTTTCTTCTAATTTTCCTCTTGTTATATTTTGGCACGCTTACAAAACCTTACAAAAAATGAACATACTTAGAAAAAAACTTGACCAAATTTAAAATTCACACAATTAACCATGTACAGTGTAACCTTAGAGCGGGGTACCCCAGTAAGATTACATTATTTTCAACAGTTGTAAAAAATTATAGAATAAATAAAAAATTAAATTGTTAAGAGTGAATGAAAGCCAGAAACATTGGAAAAAAATATAAATTACGATAAATCAAGTTAAAATTCGATAGCATTGACATGTTTGGAGACCCTGAAATTCATTCCACGTCACTAAGAAACTGTAGCCATGTAAGCATTTCTGGTTATTAACAGAAGACGTAAATTAACGTGGATAGATTTAAGCACCATTATAAATTGAATTTACAATGCCTCCTAAATCCCATTATACACGGACTACCTATACACTAACTAGTATCCCAGACGCCCACGACGAAGCCCACAGATGACAGAACCCAATCTGAGACATTCCTACGTGGCCTTATAATAAGCCACACTTAGAATAATGAATAATCAGGCCACACCAAGTAATATGGAGCATTTTTTTAGTGGAGCAGATGTTTGCACTGCTGTGTGTTTGTCATGAGAAATCTCTTGAAATTTTACCTCTGGCATCAGAATTTTCATACAAAGTGAAATTTCTAGGTCAAAATTTTGAATAACTGTTTTAAGCTCGCTATGTCATTTCTATCTAGAAATATGGAGCTATAAAATGTCTGTTAGGGCCGGCAGTTCAGTATACTCAAGAATGTTATAAGTCTGCTTATCATGCCAGTGTTACTACCAGATAACAACTTGACGATCATAAATATCTCCAAAAAAAGCGAGCTTTAAAAGCAACTGAAATACTGGACCCTCAGAGTGTCAATAAAACTCCATTGTATTTGTTCTATATGTTGACCTCTTAGAATAAGAAGGTTACATTTGACAGAATGTTATATAATAATGGACTGGGAAATGAAAGTTACTTAAGAGTTGATTATCACTTAGGTTTTCAATGTCAGGTGGAGACTTGGTTTTCGAAGAGGTCGAGTTGTTAATATTGCTGAACTGAAAGAAACGAATATGACATTAAAAAACAATCTATGGAATGACGAAAGAAATTATGCCATGAAATTGATACCTGTGGTCAATTTGCAGTTAATGCTAAAATTGTACTTTTGTGATAAATTTATCATTTCAATAAACTTTTTTTATGTTTTTCCTTTTCGTTTTCGTTTATGCTTGTTAAAGGAGTCTGCCCACATAACCGGAGAATACTATGCCCGTGCTATGACCGAGCCGCGAATAATGGGAAAGGTAGGAAGCAACCGCATATGGCGCGAAAAGCCGCTTGCGGTTGCTTCGTTCCTTCCGGTCATAGTAC
Organism: Hesperophylax magnus; assembly: GCA_026573805.1. NCBI lineage: Eukaryota > Metazoa > Arthropoda > Insecta > Trichoptera > Limnephilidae > Hesperophylax > Hesperophylax magnus. The sequence goes on along the minus strand of JAIUSX010000018.1, from coordinate 21,424,639 downwards.
TGTCATGGTATGCTCCGGTTATGTGGGCAGACTCCTTAACTCTATAATAAACCAGTGAAAAGTCTAAAACTTACTACTAAAATTGGAAAATGTTATTTTGATCGTTGACCACATAAAATAACTACAATATATAATCCTACGAAGTCAGGCAGTAGAAGTAGCAATACATAAGATTTATAATATGTCGTGCACTTATATTGTGTATACATTTACGTATAGCCGCAGCTGTGACAAGCCACTTGTAAGAATGAAGCCTTCGAAAACCCGTTTACCTGCGCTTGGCGCTTGCTCTGTATTCCGCTCCAGACTTTCAAGTGCAAAACTCACTCTACATTTTAGACTTTCAATTCTATTCTAGACTGAGTTAGCTGAATTAGAAATTAGAGATAAATAATAATAAAACCTTATTTAAGTTTAACTATCGCCTTAGCTTCACAAAGCTAGAAAAAATCTTTGAAGTCAATATTAGCGATTTTCAAACGAAAATTTGAAACAGAAAATCAGAAAAAGATACGGTCGCATTTAGGAATTAAACCCAGGACCTTAGCCTTGTCAGGTCTCTGCTGATCAGAAGGAATTAAACCCAGGACCTTAGCCTTGTCGGGTCTCTGCTGATCAGATGGAACTAAACCCAGGACCTTAGCCTTGTCGGGTCTCTGCTGATCAGATGGAATTAAACCCAGGACCTTAGCCTTGTCGGGTCTCTGCTGATCAGATGGAATTAAACCCAGGACCTTAGCCTTGTCGGGTCTCTGCTGATCAGATGGAATTAAACCCAGGACCTTAGCCTTGTCGGGTCTCTGCTGATCAGATGGAATTAAACCCAGGACCTTAGCCTTGTCGGGTCTCTGCTGATCAGATGGAATTAAACCCAGGACCTTAGCCTTGTCGGGTCTCTGCTGATCCGATGGAATTAAACCCAGGACCTTAGCCTTGTCGGGTCTCTGCTGATCCGATGGAATTAAACCCAGGACCTTAGCCTTGTCGGGTATCTGCTGATCAGATGGAATTAAATCCAGGACCTTAGCCTTTTCGGGTCTCTGCTGATCAGATGGAATTAAACCCAGAACCTTAGCCTTGTCGGGTCTCTGCTGATCAGATGGAATTAAATCCAGGACCTTAGCCTTGTCGGGTCTCTGCTGATCCGACGGGATAAAATCCAGGACTTTAGCCTTGTCGGAGCTCTGCTGATCCGACGGAATTAAACCCAGGACCTTAGCCTTGTCGGGTCTCTGCTGATCCGACGGGATAAAATCCAGGACTTTAGCCTTGTCGGAGCTCTGCTGATCCGACGGAATTAAACCCAGGACCTTAGCCTTGTCGGGGCTATGCTGATTTTTCTGTTTCAAATTTTCATTTGAGAACTCTGATAATGTTCATTGATTAAATATAACAGTTTGATGTTTTAATCATTAAGTTATTTCAAAAATAAAATATTCTAAAAAAATGTTAAATATTCTGTGATAGAGTTGAATAACAATATTTAGACATCTAGTTGCAATCGGAGACTCCTAAATTGGTTCCTAGATTGGTGGCTTAAACGGACTTGATTTCCTACATATTATGTTACGCACTAAATAAGTCCAAAATATATATACATATATATATTTTTAACATTAACTCCACACAGGAAGCTCCAAGGAAAAAATTCCCTCAGGGCCTATGTCATCTTTTAGAATGCTGTGTGGAGGGTCTTTTTAAGGAAAGGAAAGAGAGGAAAATCTGGGAAGAGAAAGTTATGAGGGGTGGGCACACCTGCTAAATCACCAATCGTAGCGAACGTAGGTCAGTTGAGGTGACCTGCGGCTGAGGTGTTGGTTAGCCAATAAATGGTTCCCGGGGAGGCGGTACCCTTTATAGGCATTATGAATGCAAAAATATTCATTCATTATGTCTAACTATATGTCACTGTTATTTTTAATCTTATCAGGTATTCGATAAAAACAGTAAAAATATTCTTTTGATTTGCTGTAAATGTTTATATTGTGCAATTGCATATAATCCGGTGTTTACTTAATATTATTGCCACTATTACCCAAAAGGTGCTTCAAAAACCATGTAAGTATTTAAAACGGTTTTATAAATGACTTAATAAATACTTTATAGCCATCATACTTTAATTAAACAAGGCTTTATGATAAACTTAGGTGATTTGGGATTACCATGATATTTCGTATCTAGCCCAGACCGAGTGATAATGGTGGATAATAGCGAATATTCGTCTCGACGTGGCCTAACGACAGTTTGAAAATGGCCTTGAATGCCGAAACAGCTGTCACAATAATAAACAATTTAAATACTTGCAGAAAATTATTAAATTTGATTTACAATCAATTTTAAAATGGTGAAAGTTTTAGCACGCGGAACATTGCTCAAAACTGAACCCGGGATTCGTGGTTGGGAACCCGACACTTAGGACCACCACGCTACTAGCCGGTCGTGGTGATATGTGGTATGATATTCCAAGCTCCAAATTGAACCCGGGATTCGTGGTTGGGAAACCGACACTTAGGACCATCACGCTACTAGCTGGTCGTGGTGATATGTGGTATGATATTCCAAGCTCCAAATTGAACCCGGGATTCGTGGTTGGGAACCCGACACTTAGGACCACCACGCTACTAGCCGGTCGTGGTGATATGTGGTATGATATTCCAAGCTCCAAATTGAACCCGGGATTCGTGGTTGGGAACCCGGCACTTAGGACCACCACGCTACTAGCCGGTCGTGGTGGTATGTGGTATGATATTCCAAGCTCCAAATTGAACCCGGGATTCGTGGTTGGGAACCCGACACTTAGGACCACCACGCTATTGTGTGATATTCCAAGGTTTAAGCCTTTATAGATACTACGAAATCTAATGCCTAAAAATATGTTAAGTTGGCTAAATTGTTTCTTAGGTATTATTTCACGTAGTGGGTATGAGTCCCTTGTATGTCCAATGTACGCATAGTTTCTAAGACCAAATAAAGCGTTAAGTTCAGATTTCTTTTACCTGCGTAGCAATGTTTCAAAATGAATTATGAAATTCAGTTACTGTAGTTAAATGCAATAATTGAGAAATCGCCTTGCTGGAAGGTAGACGAATCAATGAATTATTTACACGTGTGACTGACTAATGGTTAACTGGTTAACCGCAGTCAAAATATGTTGCCCATTGTTGTCGTCATAAGTTATCTACTTCTGTTTAGTATTACACGAGTAAGGCATTATGTTATAAGGTATTTAAATTGCAAAGCCGGAGACATAATAGGCTATACAAAGAGACCCAAATGAATACGGTGGCTTGCGTTGGTAAATATTGAAAGAAAATTTGAGTTGATCGAAAAGCGACTGGCTTATGGTCCAGAGGTCGGGAATTTATCATTTCGATTGACTACACATGAATAAGATATTACACGGAGAAAACTTACTAATATAAAATACTATTCATTTTAAAAAATATGGTCTAATTATTAGTTGTCTTTTTTAAAACGGGACTTAAGACTTTTCGGTATTAGCTCCTTCTGCCAAGGTCGAACGTATGACTTTCCTCATCAAGTATTTTAATGTCCAGCTCATTTGCTGCTAAGAGAATGGCATTATCTGCTAATCTGCGATTTTAAATCGTTCTTCCACAAACAAAGAAATCTTCTTCATCTTTCTTGAACTGTTCGCCGAATAGCGTTGGCAAAAGAATGCATCCTTGGTGAATTCCTTTCTGGACAAAATTATTTATTTATTTTAAATTTTTTATTTTTATTAATTAATTATAACTTATGTAATATATTTCTATTTGCTTGAAGTGGCTCCCACAATATATCTTGAATCTACCAGTTAGTGAACACGCATTATAATAACTTCATCCCTTTGTTGTAAACCGTTTTGCGTATTTGCTTTATCTTTTTTTGGTAGCCTGATTTCACTGCTTGCCCTTGGGATGTCTGTGAATGTCATTGTTGTATATAATTTTGTTTGAAGAGTGTTTTGGTAACAGGTTGTTTATTATTTTATATATAAATATCATCGGGTTAAAAGTCAGCACATGTTTCACTGTTAGCCAATTTAGTTCCTTTAATATTTTATTACTCTGACCCCATCCCTCATAAAAATAAAATTTAGTAAATTATAATTTTTTTCCATATCCAATTCCTTTCAAACAATATTATATTACCGATGAAATTATCCGAATCGCTGGATTTTAAAACGAAGAGAACAACCATTTAGATTGAAACACGATACATCTACTTTGCGGTCGAAGCCGGAGAGCCAAATTATCGGTTCAAGCCTAAACCGCTTGCCGCCGACAGTAGTTGCCCACTTATGGGTGCATTCAATTGCATAACATAGCGAAGAAGAGCAAGAGACGGACCACTAATTTTCAATCAATTCATTGACCTCTGCCGCGAGCTGGGAGACAGCGTTGCCATGTTCAATGAGAAACAGAGAGTGGAAGATACACTCAGATTGTCATGGTGAAAGAAAAGTACTCAGAATCGAAACGTTACTTGAAATGACTTTAATCGTGCTTGGTGATTGAATTTCGAATTAAGTAGGTACTTTCTCATCTTCATCTTCCCCCCATCTCTTTTCATCACCTTCATCCTCATAACTTACCCCAATTGAGTATGCTATAGTCTCACATGCTCCATTCGGTTT